>CM037866.1:8027418-8618807 GCA_021292105.1 Anadara kagoshimensis | reverse complement strand
TATGCGAAAACTTAAACAAACGATATAAATTATAAAGAATGGTAAATTTCATATCAATGTCATATAAGCCTTCGACCAATATCAAACCACGGTGTAAAGCCCTCTGTCTTATATTGGGGTCGTCAAATATCAGACCTCAGGGTGGGTCCTTTTGCCCTATATTGGGGTCAACCAATATCGGACCTCGGAATGAAGACAAATTTGACTTTGGAGTCTTCAATTTTCAAATCTCGGGATGAAAGGCTCTGTCTAATATTTCAGTCGTAAATTATCGGACCTTGGGGTGAAGGACTGATCGTCGATTATCGGACCTCGGGATGAAGGGCTCTGTCTTATATTTGAGTCGTCAATTATCGGACCTCGGGGTGAAGGACTCTGTCTTATATTTGAGTCGTCAATTATCGGACCTCGGTATGAAGGACTCTGTCTGATATTGGTGTCGTCAATTATCGGACCTCGGGTGAAGGGCTCTGTCTTATATTCGAGTCTTCAATTATCGGACCTCGGGTGAAGGAGTTTGTCTTATATTTGAGTCGTCAATTATCGGACCTCGGGATGAAGGACTCTGTCTTATATTTGAGTCGTCAATTATCGGATCTCGTGGTGAAGGAATCTGTCTTATATTTGAGTCGTCAATTATCGGATCTCGTGGTGAAGGAATCTGTCTTATATTTGAGTCGTCAATTATCGGACCTCGGGGTGAAGGGCTCTGTCTTATATTCGAGTCTTCAATTATCGGACCTCGGGGTGAAGGGCTCTGTCTGATATTGGTGTCGTCAATTATCGGACCTCGGGGTAAAGGGCTCTGTCTTATATTCGAGTCGTCAATTATCGGACCTCGGTGTGAAGGACTCTGTCTTATATTTGAGTCGTCAATTATCGGATCTCGTGGTGAAGGAATCTGTCTTATATTTGAGTCGTCGATTATCGGAACTCGATGAGAAGGGCTCTGTCTTATATTTGAGTCGTCATTTATCGGACCTCGGGGTGAAGGGCTCTGTCTTATATTTGAGTCTTCAATTATCGGATCTCGGGGTGAAGGACTCTGTCTTATATTTGAGTCGTCAATTATCAGACCTCGGGGTGAAGGGCTCTGTCTTATATTTGAGTCGTCGATCATCGGACCTCGGTGTGAAGGGTTCTGTCTTATATTTGAGTCGTCAAAAATCGGACCTCGGTGTGAAGGACTCTGTCTTATATTTGAGTCGTCAATTATCGGACCTCGGGGTGAAGGGTTCTGTCTTATATTTGAGTCTTCAATTATCGGACCTCGGGGTGAAGGAATCTGTCTTATATTTGAGTCTTCAATTATCGGACCTCGGGGTGAAGGGTTCTGTCTTATATTTGAGTCGTCAAAAATCGGACCTCGGGGTGAAGGACTCTGTTTTATATTTGAGTCGTCAATTATCGGACCTCGGGTGAAGGGTTCTGTCTTATATTTGAGTCTTCAATTATCGGACCTCGGGGTGAAGGACTCTGTCTTATATTTGAGTCGTCAATTATCGGACCTCGGGATGAAGGGCTCTGTCTTATATTCGAGTCTTCAATTATCGGACCTCGGGATGAAGGACTCTGTCTTATATTTGAGTCGTCAATTATCGGACCTCGGGGTGAAGTTCATTATCGGATCTCGGGATGAAGGGCTCTGTCTTATATTTAAGAATTATCGGACCTCGGGATGAAGCTTTCCGTTACCGGAGCTCGATGTGAAGGACTCTGTCTCATATTTGAGTCGTCAATTATCGGACCTCGGGGTGAAGCTTTCCGTTTACCGGAGCTCGATGTGAAGGGCTCTGTCTTATATTGAGTCGTTATTTATCGGACCTCGGGGTGAAGGGCTCTGTCTTATATTTGAGTCGTCAATTATTCGACCTCGGGGTGAAGTTCATTATCGGATCTCGGGATGAAGGGCTCTGTCTTATATTTAAGAATTATCGGACCTCGGGATGAAGCTTTCCGTTTACCGGAGCTCGATGTGAAGGACTCTGTCTCATATTTGAGTCGTCAATTATCGGACCGTCGGGTGAAGCTTTCCGTTTACCGGAGCTCGATGTGAAGGGCTCTGTCTTATATTTGAGTCGTCAATTATCGGACCTCGGGGTGAAGGACTCTGTCTGATATTGGTGTCGTCAATTATCGGACCTCGGGATGAAGGACTCTGTCTGATATTGGTGACGTTTATTATCAAACCTAAGGTTGAAGGACTCTTTCTGATATTGTAATGTCTGATTGGTGATATAGAATGTCATATTGGTTTTTACAATAGTGTACTCTCCTTATATTTGTAGGTTTGCCATGTTCAACTTAATGAACAATTTGGAGAACGTTTCTATTCAACTTCATGTGTATCACAGAGCGTAAGTTCGTAAATCTAGTCGAATCATTTAATTATTTATCGGGGCTTATCAGGACCCTCAAAAAAGTGTTATGGCGTCATGATACATAATTGTTGATAAGTTTGATATCTCTGTGTCCAGAATTATCCTGGATTTATTTGTCGCCCCACAGTTGATAAGCCTAGGCTTGCAATATCCCTAAGTCAACAATTATTTCCAAGCAGCCAACTTCGTTATACAAAGTCCCTGTTGTGGGAACTGGCTCTTCCATAGCGTATTAATTGGGAAACAAATACATTATAAGTAGGAGAAGCAGGTATATTGCTGCATAGAAAAGGAAAGTTGACAATAGAAAAATTGAAGTCTTCATGTATTCAATTTGCAAAAATTGTAAATATAAGATATAAGTTACCATGTACAAAAAACAATTTCTGTCTTTGGTTTTGGTTTTATTTTTGTCTTTTTTAATAAATGTATATTATTATCATAAATATTTTAAACATACAACAAAGCGTATTTGGTCGAGAAATGCATTAATGAGCCTTATCCGTTTTATCGATCCACAGGTCTGCCATGCTAATAACGGCCATGCCATATTTGGAAAACGGTCAAGCTTGAGAATGGTCTGTGAAAAGTGTTGCAGTAACGACTTATGCAATAGCAACTGTACGTAGTTTTTATTTTCCTACTGTCAGATCCAGTCTGTTTGTGAAAGTGAATTACGCTTTTTCCATAAAGAATCAAATTAATCTAAATAAAAATTAATATTATTCACTAACTTGTACCTAGTCGCAACTGAATTTTTTTATGCGCATCTACGGTTGTCATAAAATATTTCTGCAGAAAGGAAAATGTTAGCACTGTACTACTGGCATTTTATGTGTAAAAATGACGATGTTCAATCCGGGAAGTGATTTCCTTGGCGACGTTTTACGTCATATGCGCAACAGAGTCCGCCTTTTAATTTGTTTTTCAATGTCAAATCACCATTGCGTCAATGGTTAGCTCTTTGTAGAAATATTCTACGCTTATCACCAGTGCGCATGCAGATTTTCTGTTACGACTAAGTAACCACAAAAACCAGAGCGTGTTTTATATCTTCATTCTTCGTTTTCCAATAATCTCATTTAATATTTGCCCATTGTTTCTAATTTGACGTCTATGTATTTTTCATTTTTAATTTTAACTACACATGCGTGGTGGGTGTTGCTAGTTAAACATGATGTGCTGACTCTTCCGGAGCATCCTGGTGGCCTCACTGCCTAGTAGAACTTTAAAGTTTTGAAGTTTCTATATTGCATTGAGATAGTGATTGGGACATGGATTAGTATGCTTGTGTTTGATCACAAAATCATTTACTGGTAATTAGTTAATAAAGTGACAAAGTGGAAGTTTGCACAAACATTTGTTTCACGCTGAAATTTCAAGTTTAAGGTTATAATATTTATTATACGTTATGTGTCATATATTGAATATATAAGTAGTGTATTTATAATTATTACTAGTTTTAATTTTGCAGCACTAGACGGTCGTTTTGGAATAAGATTGCTTTTCAATTTTGTTATCTATACAAATAACTTTCTTTATGTCATGAGAACTTCAGGCGGAGATGAACCCATTTTGAAAGTAACAACAACAGTAGACGGCCGTTTCGATATAAAAAACTATAAGCAGTGTAATATAAAAGAATTTTCTTATTTCATGACAATTTCAGGTCGGGATGATCATATTTGACATTACCAACAACATTAGACGGCCGTTTCAGAATCAAATAACTGCCAGTAGTGTAGCATATATAATTTTTTATCATTACAATTTTAGGCGGAAATGATCCCATTTCGACAGAACCAATAACAACCACAGCTACACAAATGACAACAGAAACTACAACAGTGCCAACAACAACACGAATAACAACAACTCCATCGTCAACAGGTAACACAATAATATTAAAACTTCCAAAAAAGGAGTTGAGTAATGACGTATTACATACCTGTCTGAATTCTTACGGTTATATCTTCATTCGATAAGCGAAATGACACACTTTCTAACACTAAGTAAGAACTAGCATTGGAGTTAAAGAATTAAGACGGGAATCGAATCTGTAAAACCAAAAAAAAAAATTGTTTGATAGGGTGGAAATAAATAGTGGTACTTTACGAACCCACCAACCACGACTTAGAATGAACTAAAATTGAATTTTATTTTGTGTCGGGGAAACGTGCATAACCTTAAGAATATATCTGGTATCCGGACAACCGGACTGGCACTAGGATGTGAGTTTGATTTAAATATGGGTATTATAAGCTGGTTTTGATAACAGCTATGGTAGTTAAATATCATATAAAAATACTTCTCTATGTCCAAATCACAATCACAAAACCAAGTAATAACTTTAGAACTGGTATATAAAAGTTAAACACGTGAACTATATACAGGGGTCCCTGAAAGGGAAGCGCCTCCGATTTAGCTAGCTACAGCCTACACAAGTGTAATAAAAATTGGGAATATAAGATGGAACTTCTGAAATTCAAATCCAATCATGGTAATTTTGGGTACAAAGACACCACGCCAATCAACAACACTGCATTGTAGGAAGCAATCTTCCCGTCCATTGATTCAAAACCGGGAACAAGTTATGACACCAGGGAAGTGTGGCCGGTTGCTCCGGAAGGGTAAGCACCTCCTGTTTAGCTAGCTACACCCGCCACGTGTTAAATCAAAATTGTGTGAAAGGAAATGGAACTATGAGACGTGAAATTAGCCGATCACCAGTGCCAGTGTTAATGGTTTTACTCGAATAATATTCGTACTTCTATAAACGTTACAGTAATAGTTTTTATAAAAATATATTTAAAACTTTGCTTTTGCAATACATCGTTTATATAATCAAAAACAAACATACTTATCCATTTCCGAATCACAATCCAGAAGCAAAGTAAAAACTTTGGAACTGACAAGTTAGGTTAGACACGTGAACTTCCACCAGGGAAGTGAGGCCGGGTGCTCCGGAAGGGTAAGCACCTCCTGTTTAGCTAGCTACACCCGTCACGTGTGTAACAATCCGATCAAAAACCAACTTCACAGTTCTTGTCTTATTGACAATCCTCAAAAACAAGGTAAGGTGTTCTGGAAGTGTGAGCTAAATATTTTGATATAAAATAAAATCTGTATTCCAGGCGAGGGAAAATTGTTTTAGTGCGTTTATATAATGCATGTGTATTTGTTGTTTCAGAATCTAATGAATTTTGGGTCGCTTTTCCTGAAAACTACAGAACGCCCTCAAACTCTAATTGGTATTTGGCTTTGTATATTACTTCCAAAAGTATCAACAAAGAAACAACTGTGAAAATTTTACAAGACGGCAAAATGACAACGTACAGATTTAACAAATCATTGACCATTGACATAGACCGCATGATGCAGTTAAAAGAAAATGCAATAGAAACAAAAGGAATTAGAATAGTTTCAGATAACACTGTGTCTGTTGTTGGCTACAGCGCTTATTCTTTTGCCCTCTCTGATGCTTTTAATGTTTTACCAACCGATCAGCTCGGAACATCTTATGTAGTCGTTTCCTATCATCCATACTCTATTCACAAAAGTTTTGTTAGTATTCTTGCTGTGCATTCCAACACGACTATAAATATTACATTAAACACTACTGATACACTTACATATAACGGTAACACATATCACAGTAATGACACATTTACATTACAAATGGACCAATATCAAACTTTCCAATTATCTCATGAGAAGGATTTAACGGGGACTTACATCAAAAGCAGCAAGCCTATTGCTGTACAATCTGGTTGTTCCCGGGTCTACTACCCTGGCTATTATGATAATTCCTATTCTGTGTTTTTACCCCCAGTTCCAAAACTAGGTTTATCATATATAATTCCTATTTTCTTAACAGCAGACAAAACTTCAGTTAGAATAGTACCAGTCACTGCCTCTACTGATTTAACCATAACATACAAAAACAACACCACAACAAGATACAAATTAGACAAAACACTAGAAATAGATGTGCCAATGTCCCAACCGACACTTATATCGTGTTCAAAGCCTTGCTTAGTTGCTGCTTACTCATACAACAGTCATTGGATTTTAATGACATTAATCCCGTCTGTTTCACAATACTCACAGAACTTTACCTATGTCACACCTCATGATACCTTCAGAAATTACACCCATTATGTATCTGTAATAATTAAATCATCTGATGTTGATAGTTTAATGATCGATGACAAACCAGTCTCTTTTTATAGACCAACTTCAGACACAGTGTTACTGAATGGAGAAAGCTGGTCAGTTATTGAAGTGAATGTAAGTCTTGGAACACTTTCCATTACGAGTGTCAAAAATACTCGTTATACAGTGATTGCTTATGGGTTTCGTTCATTGTCAGCATATGCATTTCCAGTAGATATGAAACATAATTAATGCTGAAATTAGAATTAATCTAGACATTTGTGAAGTAATTATAATATAATCAATTTTATATACATATATAAATCTCTTTGATTCAATGTCAGGAACTAAAAACTTCTTTATAAAAGTATATTTGAATGTATTCTACATTAAGTCAAACATTATTACTCTGTATACATAAAACTTAATGTGTTTTATTTTTCATGGGCTAGTATATTTATGTATAGAGAGCACAGTTGTTTCTTGTTTATATATCAACTGCGAGTCCTAATACTAGCCATGTATTGGGTGGATTTTCGTATATATATTTTTTATTGAAATGTCGAGTAGGTCTATTGACGTTTCGCCGGCCGCGCCAACAATATTCCGACAAATGTAAGGTACGGCATGCTTGAATGACACAAAAAGAATGAGAACTCGATCTGAATTGTGTCATTTAACGACGTCACTGTCACTAGCACGTCATTAGTTGCCGTGATGCTGCTTTGGTACTATGATGTCGGGCAGTGTCGGAACATATCAGGCATGGCCGGCGATACGTCAATTCTATTTGCCGATACAAGCGGCTAGCAAAAGTATGTAAATAAGAACGACCAACAAAGATTTGTGTGAGAGATTAATATACATATTGCATAATATTTGTATTTTGCTTTGATATTACACTTGCATTTATGTTTGTCACGCAGCGGAAAGCCTTTATTCGAAAGATTTGTTTGTGAGATTAATTTACGTATTGCATAATATTTGTTTTTTGCTTTGATATTATATTTGCTTTGGTCACGCAGCGGTAAGCCTGTATTCGATTGCTTTGTCAACATATCGCATGATTTGCTTTTGAACCGTTTTATGTTGAAATCAATTCATACTATAATCAATGAAAATGTAAAATGTTAATTTTAGAAATAACTTCAATATGTTGCATTGGGTTTATGGGGTATAGACAAGATTTTGGAAGTGTAAATTATTATAAGTAAAACCAGTCAAAATAACAACAAATTAAAAGATAACTTTATTTCAAATATGAATATAAGTCATTTTGCTTAGAATTTGCAAAAGGAAAGTGAAATTGGTATTACAGAATACTTGCTATCATTTAATATCCGCTAGTTTTGTTAATGAATGGAACAGCGCCTTAAAAATTTAGTCCCACCTTCTTTGTCGTCAATTTATCCTAAAGAGTATTAAGACCCCAATCACTTTTAACGTTACAATAGGCCACCTCCGCAGAACTAAAATGGGATCTGACAAAAGGTTGATAGGCCGTACTTGTTTATTGAAATGTTAAAGTTCTTCTTATCAAAAAGTTATGTTAGAGAAAAATCAGTGTTTGTAAATATACAGTTATGAATATGGCATAATAATGTTAATATTGATTTTAAATAATAAAGTTTATATAATTGTTTGTAATAAAAAAAATCTTAAATGTTACGAGTTGACTTTTTTAGTTTTGCAGTTTAGAGACATGCCAAGAATTAATTGTAATCCCTACTTAAAAATCTCAAAGTTGTCACTATAATCATATATTTCCATGTGCCTTGCGGATTTCCTATATCTTCCAACTTCCAGTTTGGGACTTCTGGCATTCATAGGACAATTAATGCCAAACGACCGCATCACTGCGTTTGAATATACACTTTCCCGGGGAACTATTACCTGGTAAACAAAATAGTTGCCCCATATTTCCCGGTGGTTTACTTCTTGGGATATCGAATGCCATTGTATTTGATGATCAATAAGTTTTTTTTACTTCACAAACTAAGTCTATTTGAAGTTCCAATGTGTCTTAACTTTTCACTACCCAATTAGATAGTTCATCTGTTGCATTTTTAGGATAATCGGGCATTTTCATGCGTCCGTTCAGTAGATGTGCACTAAAGACAACTTTGATGACGCAATACACACCTACGTCACTTAGTATACGTATTACATATTTAACTTTCGTGTCACTCTTGCACATTGAATTTTAATTTGTGGTCAAAATGCCCAGACATATAATCCCAGAATTGAACGCAAATTTACCCTGAAGAATGAATTCCAGAATTAAAAAAATAATGGAAATATATCAATTGAACTGTTTTGAAAAAACATTCATGAATGCCAAACCTTTGCACGACGAACCGATCATAATCATAATCGCTTATTATTCAGTTTGTCATGTAAGGTTTGGCATTCATTTTGACTACGAACTTCATTTCAAAACAGTTCAATTGTTAAGTAAGTTGGTGTTTTACGCCCACATACAAGATTTTTGGTCTATATGAAGGCGGCAAATTCAAAGAATGCGGATGTACTAGAATATAGAGATTTCCATACACTTTTTGGATGGTAAAACTCAAATAAGAATTTGTGACAAGTTTGCGAATTCAGAGATGGTGGGATGGGGGACCCTGTATACAAAAAGATTGTTACGCGTTTTGGGTGGTAAACTACTGAACTATCCTAAAACTAGGATGTGTCCCGATAGGGCAAGCTCAGAGATGATGGAGGGAACCGAGTATAGGGAGATTCATACACTTTGTGTGTGGCAAAACTACAAACTATCCTAAAACTTAGATGTGTCGCGAAAGGGCGAGTTTAGAGATGATGACGGGAATTAATAGTTCATAATTTTTCATAAAACAAACATACTAATCCATGTCCGATATCACAATCAAGAAGAAAAGTGAAAACTTTGGAACTGACAAGTTATGTTAGACACGTGAACTTCCACCAGGGAAGTGAGGCCGGGTGCTCCGGAAGGGTAAGCACCTCCTGTTTAGCTAGCTATGCCCGCCACGTGTGAAAGGAACATGGAACTATGAGATGTCAAATATATCCAGGGCAATCCTGGACATAGAGACATCAAACTTACCAACTATACTGTGATGACGACCATAAAATTTTTTGAGTCGTCCTTTGGAAACAGCATATTCATGATTTAAGAGTTTTAGAAGTTTATATTCAGGATGCAATGTATACTGGATGACATCTACTATGAAAGTATCTAGAGGTAGTATTATCTCTCAGTCATCTAGCGGCACTTAGTTCTCTTTCATTTCCTCCCCCCCCCTTAATTTTGATTGCTCACATGACGGATATGGCTAGCTAAAAAGGAGGTGCTTACTCTATCGAAGCATCCGACCTAACTAAAGTTCACGTGATTTACCGTGATTTTGACAGTAAGTTTTTTAATTTGTTTTTGGGATTGTGCCAAAGCACATAACATGGATAAGTATGTTGTTTTTCTGATTTGGATATCATCATGACAGATTAGTTTTGTATCAAGAATAGATGAAATTTGAAAACATGACTACTATCGTATTGCCCTTTTCATGTTGATTGTACCACTGCGTTAGCTCAGACGGTAGAATGCTCGCTTCGTAAATGGGAGGTCGTGGGTTAGAGCCCCGACCTTGTCCAACCCAAGACTTGAAAGTGGATAGTTACTGTTCTTTGTCAAGCACTCGGCATTACGAAAGGAAACTCATGGTTCTTTCGGATGGGAACTTAAAATATACGAGGTCCTGTGTTGCGGTGAGCTTGGCATAATAAATAACCTCGTTGTATAATGCCATTAGCGCTACACACAGGCAAAATATATGCCCCTTTGACTATAGCTGGTGACGTCTGAATATAAGTGAAATATTCTTGACTGGGATGTTAGAAACTATTACTCAACTCAACTCCTCGTGTTGATTATAACAATGGAAGATTAATAGTGTAACTTTTATGTAGCCTGAAAAATTATCCATTGCATTTGAAATAATAGAAGTTAATTGACGTTTTATTGTGAACAAGCCTTTTTCAAGTTATAATGTAGTGAGACCAATAATTTGATGGTAATTTGATTATTTACTTGAAAGTCTCTAAGTTGAGGTGTTTTGTCTTAAAATCCTGCACTTAGCGATTTCATACACATATCTTTAAATATTGACTTATGATAAATTTATCGTAGAAATAATTGTGTCTGGTTGCTTCTTCTCTGTAATATAAACATATTTCTGACTTTTGTAAATTTTTAAATGTGAGTTTGGGTTTTCTTTATTCGACACAAAAAATGCGGGATATTGAATCAGTCTCTCAGAGGTTTAATTTAATGATTCTAATGATTAAAATAATCTAAATAGGAATTCAAAGCTTTCGCTGTACCATCTTTAAGTTATAACAAAGATGTTGTTAAATCTGAATTCGCATGTATTATTCGACAAAAATTCCGAAACACTGAACCACCTCCAGAAGCCCTTACCCGAAAATTACAGTGTGTAAAATTTCTATTTATTCATTTTTTCATATATGTGATTACCTAATTTAATATTTTTAACAAATCAACAATGTTAATAAACACTCAATCGTATCAAGAGACAAAAAAAAAAAACCTGAGACATTGAACCACCCTCCGAAGTGTTTAATAAAAAAAATTCATCTGATTGCTGCTCTATATCAAGAACATTTTAATCGTTATTTACTCATATCAAATGACACGTATATAATGTAGATATTTAACTTTATCTATTTGATATCTAAAACGAACAAGAAGTGCAAAGTATTTTCTTTGTTTATACCATATGCATCAATCAAAAACAAACATACTAATCCATGTCCGAATCACAATCCAGAAGCAAAGTAAAAACTTTGGATCTGAGAAGTTAGGTTAGACACGTGAACTTCCACCAGGGAAGTAAGGCCGGGTGCTCCGGAAGGGTAAGCACCTCCTGTTTAGCTAGCTACACCCGTCACGTGTTAAATCAAAAGTGTGTGAAAGGAACATGGAACTATGAGACGTGAAATTAGTCGATCACCAGTGCCAGTGTTAATGGTTTTACTCGAATAATATTCGTACTTCTATAAACGTCAGAGTTATAGTTAATTAAAATATATTTAAAACTTTGCTTTTGCAATACATCGTTTATATAAACAATCAGATCAAAAACCAAATTCACAGTTCTTGTCTTATTCACAATCCTCAAAAGCAAGGTAAGGTTTTCTGGAAGTGTGAGCTAAATATTTTGAGATAAAATAAAATCTGTATTCCAGGCGTGGGGAAATTGTTTTAGTGCGTTTATATAATACATGTGTATTTGTTGTTTCAGAATCTAATGAATTTTGGGTCGCTTTTCCCGAAAACTTCGTGACGCCCTCAAACTTTAATTGGTATTTGGCTTTGTATATTTCTTCAAAAAGTATCAACAAAGAAACAACTGTAAAAATTTTACAAGACGGCAGAATGACAACGTACAGATTCAACAAATCATTGACCATTGACATAGACCGCCAGACGCAGTTAAAAGAAAACATAATAGAAACAAAAGGAATTAGGATAGTTTCAGATAACACTGTGTCTGTTGTTGGCTACAACACTTATTCTTATGAACTCTCTGATGCTTTTCATATTTTACCTATCGATCAGCTCGGAACATCTTATGTAATCGTTTCGTATCATCCATACAATGGTTACAAAAGTGTTGTTAGTATTCTTGCTGTGCATCCCAACACGACTATAGATATTACATTAAACACTACTGATACACTTACATATAACGGTAACACATATCACAGCAATGACACATTTACATTACAAATGGACCAATATCAAACTTTCCAATTATCTCATGTGAAGGATTTAACGGGGACTTACATCAAAAGTAGCAAGCCTATTGCTGTACAATCTGGTTGTTCCCTAGTCTACTACGCTGCCTATGAGGATAATTACTATTCTGTGTTTTTACCCCCAATTCCAAAACTAGGTATATCATATATAATTCCTATTTTCTTAACAGCAACCAAAACTTCAGTTAGAATAGTACCAGTCACTGCCTCTACTGATTTAACCATAACATACAAAAACAACACCACAACAAGATACAAATTAGACAAAACATTAGAAATAGATGTGCCAATATCCCAACCGACACTTATATCGTGTTCAAAGCCTTGTTTAGTTGCTGCTTACTCATACAACCGTCTTTGGAATTTAATGACATTAATCCCGTCTGTTTCACAATACTCGCAGAACTTTACCTATGTCACACCTCATGATACCTTTAGAAATTACACCCATTATGTATCTGTAATAATTAAATCATCTGATGTTGATAGTTTAATGATCGATGACAAACCAGTCTCTTTTTATAGACCATCTTCAGACACAGTGTTACTGAATGGAGAAAGCTGGTCAGTTATTGAAGTGAATGTAAGTCGTGGAACACATTCCATTACAAGTGTCAAATATACTCGTTACACAGTGATTGCTTATGGTCTCCGCCCAAGTTCAGCATATGCATTTCCAGTAGATATGAAACATAATTGATGCTGAAAATTAGAATTAATCTAGACATTTGTGAAGTAATTATAATATAATCAATTCTGTATACATATATAAACCTCTTTGATTTAATGTCAGGAACTAAAAACTTTTTTTTAAAAGTATATTTGAATGTATTCCATATTAAGTCAAACAACATTACTCTGTATACATAAAACTGAATGTGTTTTACTTTTCATGGGCTAGTACATTTATGTATAGGGAGCACAGTTGTTCCTTGTTTATGTATCAACTGCGAATTCTAACACTAGCCATGTATTGGGTGGATTTTCGTATATGATTTTTTTAAAAAGTTGAGTAGGTCTATTGACGTTTCGCCGGCCGCGCCAACAATATTCCGACAAATGTAAGGTCCGGCATGCTTGAATGACACAAAAAGAATGAGAACTCGATCTGAATTGTGCCATATAATAACGTCACTGACACTATCACGTCCTTAGTTGCCGTGATGCTGCTTTGGTACAATGGTGGCGACCAGTGTCGGAAAATAAAAGGCTTGGCCGGCGATACGTCAATACTATGTTCCTATACAAGGGGATATATAATAGCAAAAGTATGTAAATAAGAACGACATGCAAAGATTTTTGTGTGAGATTAATTCACGTATTGCATAATATTTGTATTTTGCTTTGATATAACACTTGCTTATACGTTGGTCACGCAGCGGTAAGCCTTTATTCGAAAGATTCGTGTGTGAGATTAATTTACGTATCGCATATTTGTATTTTGCTTTGATATAATACTTGCTTATATGTTGGTCACGCAGCGGTAAGCCTTTATTCGATTGCTATGTCACCATATCGCATGATTTGCTTTTGAACCGTTTTATGTTGAAATCAATTCATAATATAATCAATGAAAATGTAAAATGTTAATTTTAGAAATAATTTCAATTTGTTAAAATTTACGGGGTATAGACAAGATTTTGGAAGTGTCAATTATTATTAGTAAAACCAGCCAGAAAAACAGCAAATTAAAAGTTAACTTTCTATTTCAAATATGAATATTAGTCATTTTTGCTTAGAATTTGCAAAAGGGCAGTCAAATTGGTATTACAGAATACTTGTTTTCATTTAATATCCGCTAGTTTTGTTAATGAATGGAACAGCGTCTTCAAACCATTTAGTCTCGTCTTCTTTGTCGTCAATTTATCCTAAAGAGTATTAAGCCCCCAATCCCTTTTAATGTTACAATAACCCCCCAAACGGAAATGAGACATGGCAAGAGGTTGACAGGCCGTACTTGTTTACTGACATGTAAACGTTCTTCTTCTAAAAAAGTTATGTTAAAGAAAAATCAGTGTTTGGAAATATACAATTATGAATATGGCATAATAATGTGAATATTGATTTTAAATAATAAAGTTTATATAATTGTTTGTAATAAAAAAAATCTTAAATGTTACGAGTTGACTTTTTTAGTTTTGCAGTTTAGAGACATGCCAAGAATTTATTGTAATCCCTACTTAAAAATCTCAAAGTTGTCACCATAATCATATATTTCCATGTGCCTTGCGGATTTCCTATATCTTCCATCTTCCAGTTTGGGACTTCTGGCATTCATAGGACAATTAATGCCAAACGACCGCATCACTGCGTTTGAATATACACTTTCCCGGGGAACTATTACCTGGTAAACAAAATAGTTGCCCCCATATTTCCCGGTGGTTTACTTCTTGGGATATCGAATGCCTTTGTATTTGATGATCAATAAGTTTTTTTTACTTCACGATGTCTATCTGAAGTTCCAGTGTGTAAATTTAAACTTTTCACTACCCAATTAGATAGTTCATCTGATGCATGTTGCATTTTTAGGATAATCGGACATTTTCATGCGTCCGTCCAGTAGATGTGCACTGAAGACAACTTTTTTGATGACGCAATACGAAACTACGTCACTTAGTATACGTATTACGTATTTAACTTTCGTGTCACTCTTGCACGTTGAATTTTAATTTGTGGTCAAAATGCCCGGAAATATAATCCCAGAATTAAACGCAAATTTATCCTGAAGAATGAATTCCAAAATTAAAAAAAAAATGGAAATATATCAATTGAACTGTTTTGAAAAAACATTCATGAATGCCAAACCTTTGCACGACGAACCGATCATGATCATAATCGTTTATTATTCAGTTTGTCATGTTAGGCTTGGCATTCATTTTGACTATGGACGTCATTTCAAAACAGTTCAATTGTTAAGTAAGTTGGCGTTTTACGCTCACATACAATATTTTTGGTGTATATGAAGGCGGCAAATTCAAAGAATGCGGATGTACTAGAATATAGAGATTTCCATACACTTTTTAGATGGTAAAACTCAAATAAGAATTTGTGACAAGTTTGCGAATTCAGAGATGGTGGGATGGGGGACCCGGTATACAAAAAGATTGATACGCGTTTTGGGTAGAAAACTACTGAACTATCCTAAAACTAGGATGTGTCCCGATAGGGCAAGCTCAGAGATGATGGAGGGAACCGAGTATAGGGATATTCATACACTTTGTGTGTGGCAAAACTACACACCATCCTAAAACTTAGATGTGTCGCGAAAGGGCGAGTTTAGAGATGATGACAGGAATTAATAGTGCATAATTTTTCATACACATTTTAGATGATAAACTGACAAACTATTATAAACTAAGATTTGTAACGAAGTAGCGAGCACATAGAAAGATATAGAGTACAGAGTTACTCATGCACTTTTTGGATAATAAACTACTAGTAACAAGCTATTCTCAAACTAGGATTTTCCCGTATGGGCGAGTTTAGACATGGTGGAAGGAACCACAGAGTACAGCTATATTCATACACTTTCCCAGTGGTAAAATGACAAACTATCCTTAAACCGACAATTGTTCCCAATGGTAAAGGCAACAATGAGTACAGATCATACACAATCGTTTGGTAAAATAACAAACGATTTTCAACTATGATTTGTCCACAGTGGTAGAAATATCAATACACTTTTTGGGTGGTAAACTACCAAACTGTCCCGAGTGGACGAGTTCAAACATGGTGGAGGGAACAGATAACATAGATATATTTATACATTGTGTGGTAAAATGACAAACAAATATAAAATTAGAATTTGTCCTGAGTAACGATTTCAGACATGGTGGAGGAAACAGAGAACACAAAAATATTCTTACACTTTTTTATCGTAAAATGACAAAATAATATAAAACTAGATTTTTTCCCGAGTGGGCGAGTTCAATGATGGTAGAGGGAACAGAGAGTACAGACATTCTCATTCGCTTTTCGGATGGAATATCAACAAACTATCCTCAAAATAAGATTGTCACTAGTGGGCAAATTCAAAGAGTGTGAAGGGAAACGGGGTAAAGATATATCCATACTCTATTTAGTGTTTAACTACTAAATAGTCATCAAACTAGGATTTGTCTATAATGGGCGAGTTCAGAGATGGTAAAGGAAACAAAGAGTACAAAGATATTTATATACTTTTCGTGAGGATCTTTAAACCAGGTTATGTCCAGAGTGGGTGAGTTCAAAGATAGTGGAGGGAACAGGGAGTCCAGAAGTACATTTTCATTTTCGGGTAGAAAACATACAAACTAATGTAAAATTAGGATTTGTCCTGAGTGGGCGAGTTCAAAAATTGTAGAGGGAACAGAGAACAGATACTTTTACACTTTTCAGGTGGATAATTATCCTCTGATCAGGATGTGTCCCGAGTGGGCGAGTTCAAAGATGGTTTGAGGGAACAGAGAACATATGTTCTTACAATTTTCGGACGGAAAGCTATCCTCAGACTAGGATTTGTCCCGAGCGGGGTTCAAACATTTGGAGTGAGGTATTGTGTGATCGGTATGCACACACTTTTAAATCACATGACAAGCGATTATTGAGGCCGTTTAAGTGTTAAATATAAAAGATGTATGGCCTGGGCATATTTGCACGAAACATAATTAGAGTTGATAATTATTGACCACGGTTAGTGCAAAGATATACGATTTCCTAATTAAGGCTAAATCAAAGATTCAATATAACTAAGTTTTTTTGCAACTGGACCAAAATATTATTTGTGCTTTAACATTTGTGAAGTAAAGATTTGTTTTTATTAAAATGCATGTAAATATCATGGACATACCAAGAAGACTAATTTTAGTAGTTGCCAGCAAGAATAATGAAACAGTTTTCAAAATCAAAAACAAACATACTAATCTTTGTCTGAATCATAATACAGAAACAAAGTAATAACTTTGGAAATGACAAGTTGGGATAGACACGTGAACTTCCACCAGGAAGTGAGGCCGGGTGCTCCGAAAGGGTAAGCACCTTCTGTTTAGCTAGCTACACCCGCCACGTGTGCAATTAAAATTGTGTGAAAGGAACAAGGACCTATGCCACGTCAAATATATCCAGCGCAATCCTGGACACAGAGACATTAAACTTATCAACAATACTGTGATGACGGCCATAACACTTTTTGAGGGCCTTGTCAACAAATAATATGCTTATAACTTGTTTCGTCTTTAGTGAAGCAAAAACTGTTTTCTGTTTTGTCGATTATAAAATGTAGACAAATCAAAATGATCTCGACATTTTCTGATATAACTAATTATCAAAAATTTGGGTAAGAACTAGTCTCGTCTAGAATGAGCAGAAATTCATCGACTCTAAAACCCACAAAACACTACCAGAATATAATTATCCGCATTGTTTTAGCTTTAGAAAGACCTTTTTTGACTTGTTGTACGTAGATATAAAAATAAATGATAGTCTAGTTTTAATTACGAAATTCTGATAAACCACAGAACTGGAGGTACAGGGTTTTCGTGTGAAAGCAAGATGGAAACTATTTAGACATTGTTTAAAGTCGCTATTAAAACTAGTAACCTGTGGCAACGTCTGTCCTATAACGTCAAAATCTTTTCAAACCAGAAACAAGGTCAAAAGACGAGAATAACCGCTCCTCAATGTCGAATGAGCATATACAATTCAGCAGAAGTGTAACCAAAGTGAAACATAATATGAACTATTATGTCGTTCTTCTGAGCATTTGATACTAAACTAGTTCACGTTACTGGTGTAGCTAGCTAAACAGACGATGTTTACCTTTCCGGAACACCCGGTCTCAATTTTCTGGTGGAAATTGACGTGTTTAACATAATTTGTCAGATGCAAAGTTGTCAGTTTGCTTTGGGATTGAGATCTAGATATGGAATAGTTTTTTATTCACACTAGACAAAAAACGACCTACTGTGCATAAAGGCTATTATGAACATGGAATATTGTAAATTACATTTTAATAAAGAATTGCTTGGACAAATTAACAGTGCATATTTATTTACTATTCAGAGACCTAACTAAAAATTACATTTTTGTCAATGCTGCATGTTTTGGTTAACGTCTGTATATAGAAAAAATCACATTTGTGACAGAAAATATGTATTCCAGTTATCCATTTGGGCCCCAAATTACAAACCAATGTACCTTTTACCTGCGTGATTGAAACAAGACAATTCACACCTGGACGACCTACATATAACCAATGAGGTACCTAATAGGAGTATTTATACTTAACCATTTTGATTTTATTGAAAAAGTGGAAAAATTTATGGTATGCACACACTCATATAGACTGATTTAAAAGAAAACATATTTTTTTCCACTTAGGTGTCTCTTTTCTTTGTTGAAATACAATTAAAATGTTTACAAAAAAGATACAAATAAAAATTTAATCGTAATAAATGCATGTTCAAAATAGCCTTTATGCACAGTAGTAGGGAGCAGCACACCAGAACTTGTATAAGTATATGTCAGAGCAATAACGTAACTGCACAAATCCGAGAAACATTTCAAAAAACACTTTTTGCTAACATTGTACCAGTACGACAAATATATCAGCTATCCAGGATAATTATTGAAACTACGGGAGCTCAGTTGTTTGAGAGCTAACTTCGTATGAGGGAGGTTTTGGGTTCTAACCAAGACCAAGAATTGAAAAAGGTAGTGTCTGTTCTTTTGCCAAGCACTGGGTCCTTCGGAACAGACTAAAAACTCCATGTTCTGTATCACGGCGTGCGTGGAACGTTAAAATATCCTCCTTGCACAATTCCCTGAGCGCAGTGCAAAGGTTAAAATTTATACCACGTTACCCATAGTTGGTGACGTCTCGAGATTAGTGAAATAGTTTTTACGAAATATCCCCAGTGAATTAACGAATTAGCATATTTGTCATCATTATCTCAATATGTAGTAATTTGTTTTTGTTAATTTAACTAAACTGAAATACTTATAATTGAAAACAAGAAATCAACCAAAAGGCATAGTTTATTCTTAGTTTTAGAATGGAATTTGCGCTGCTTAAATAATTGTTACCACAGTGCTTAATAAATGCTCTCTCTCTCTCTCTCTCTCTCTCTCTCTCTCTCTCTCTCTCATGCTCACATCTACACAAATAAAAGAAAATATGAAATAATATAACTTAATTTTTTTACAATTATCTTTGTAATAAGTATTGTAGTGATAAAGCCATTATTATCCGGATATAAAGCTGAATATATTTTAAATGTCAACGATAAATTGATAAAATAGTGAACGAGTCCATTACGAAGTGGCATGTGCTACCATCATAAATCCAGGAACCAATTGTTCGAAGCTTGATTTGATTAGAAAATTTTAATTTCGCATAATTTTTAATTTGCGGGGAAACATATGTTAAAAATAACGAAAGTGAATAAAAATTCATCAAACTTGAGCTTATTTTCATTAAACTATATCATTAATAATGATATGTTGATGTTTGTTAATTATTTGAATTTGTTTTAATTATTAATTAAACTTATCGAGCTTTAAACAACAAGGTACAGAGGTATGGGGTTCAGAAAAAGGTGAATTTTTGTAACAAGTTTTCTAAAATTATGACTTAAATTCTAAATAAAGTGAAATGAAAATAAATCCTTATTCTGCATCAATTGAGATATATATCTTTTGTTTATTCAAATAGATTAAGAAGCTATTTCAGGTAATACTCGGATAATAAGGTAATAATAGCTATAGTATGGCGTTATAGATGTGACAATTTTGGCAAATTTGTGACGCCTGATTATACATATCCGTGTTATTATAAGTATCCATGTAGTGTTTGCTGAATCCAATTGATTTTAAGTAATTTGTCTTATATACGGTTAATATAAAATTGTTTCAAGCAACTAATTATAATTTATTAAAAAAAATTGAAAAATGTGTTTCGAATTTTCTGGTATATTTAGGTAATGATACTGCGAAAGAAACTTTGCTTATGATTATGTTAATGTATCGTATAATGCATGTATATAACAGACTTAAACATTGTAATTTCATTCAAACAAATGTACACTCTGTTTGTGTAAAAAAATATATATAAAGATAATTAAAATATGGGTTTGTAACCCTAAATACTTTATGAATAACAATATACAGTCAAACCTGCCTTAAAAGTCACCTCTCTATAAGGGCCACATACTTATAAAACTCAATATCCTATTCTTCTTTATTCATAATTTTTGAACCTGTACATAAAGGCCACCTTCCCATAAAGACCACTTGTATTGGTTCCCTTGGTTGGTCTTTATAGACAGGTTTATAAGCAAGCGTGTATTTGTGAAAATGAGTTGATGATATGTTGTGTAGAGGAAAAAACATTGAAAAACATCACATGTATTTAAAATAGTGATAACGTCATATTTACACGTAATGAAATTAATAAAATATGCACGTTTTAAACCAGTATAAGAAAAAGCGATCAAGGGAATCATTATTGACCTGCCCGCTTAAACTTTGAATATAAATATTTAATATGGAACAGGCCCCGGTTTCACCATCTTTTCTTTAGTAGGATTTCCCCTAACCTTAATGTAGCTAGATTAATACCTTTATAATTTTACCAATAAATAAATTATTTGGAAATTTAATGTGTCATTTCAAAAATTCCATCGAGTTTCTGACATCTGCATTTAGTTTTGACAAAAATATTTATTTGTAGTTCTAAAAAAAGATTGTTAAAATTTGCTACATTTTAATAAGGAAAATCTTAGTTGAGGAACGATAATGAAACCGGGGCATTTATACATTTATGTATAGGGAACATATGTGTTCATTTTGTCTGCATCATGGAAAACATACAATGTTTATGTATTAACCAAACATCCTAACACTCCCCATGAAATAAGTGGACCAACCTATTTGAATATTTCTAATGAAAGGTTAAGCGAAAAGGTCAATGTTATTTGCCTCTATCTACATGCTTCTGTTGTTATATAATAGTTTTTGCTTTCACAAAAGGTAGGTATTTATCATCAAATCTGTGACTTTCTATGGGTTTAGCGCCACCATCGAAATCTGAAATAATAACACAAAATCTATAATAGAATTCGCTCTTACGCTTATGTTGTGTTTTGTCCTAATCAATACGCTATGGTAGAGCTTTTTTTGCACTACGGGGACTTTGTATAAAGAAGCAGGCTGTTTGCAAATAAATTGTTGATCCAGAGATATTGCAAGCCAAGGTTCATAAAGGACCTAAAAGTGTTATGGCTGTCATCACAATATTGTTCATACGTTTGATGTCTCCGTGTCCAGAATTACCCTGGATATCTTTGACGTCCCCATTCACATTATTTTGATTACGCAAGTATAGCTAGCTAAACAAGAGGTGATTTCCCTGCCGGAGCAACCGGTCTCATTTTCGTGCTAGAAGTTCACGTGTATCACCTGACTTGTAAGTTTCAAAGTTTTCACTTTACTTTTGGATTACGATTCGGACATGGATTAGTCTGTTTTTGATTGCATCTGTAATATAGATGCATTTTAAACATCCTGAAAATCAACCACAAACACACTGGTGAATGCCCAATTCACAATCCTAAATTTCAATCACAAACATTCGGTTTAGGGTCAAAATCACAATCCCCCCCCAAAAAAAGGAAGGTCAACTGCAAACATACTGGTCATGACTAAATCAAGCATACCGACCAATGATGAAATCACAATAAAAAATCAAAGCAAGAATCGAAAAAATGGATAATTAAGACAAACACATGGACTGCCAGCAGTAAATAAAAGCGAAAGCGGAAGCTCCGGAAGGATGAGTTTTGGTTTGGTTGTTACACTCGCAACAAAACACAAAAATCATCTTCGAGCTTTTTTGTTTACAAGTAGCCACATAACAACGAATGACATCAAGAGAACTTACGATTTGTTGTAAAAGAGCTGGCTGGTGGTTGAATATATTTTCTCCTGGTAAAATCCTTTCCACATAAACTGGATATACTCGTTTTAGATCTAAAAGTAGGTGTCATGGGTTCTACATTATTCATCTTAGGTAATGTTTCTGCGTGTTCGGGATAGAAAACTCCTGATGCTGTATTTAAAAAATACAAAATATTTAGCATAAAAATTAATCTTGTAATTGTTTATATTCTTATAAACGGTTAACGGTTAAATTGAGTTTATATGAACGTTATTTTTAATTAAGATTCTAATTTTTAGTGTTATATATTGTGATTTATTGGTTGATTTATTTATTTATTCGTCTGTCTATTTATTGACTCATTCAGACTCATTCAATCATAATTTTTCGAAATTAGCATTTAGCTCACACTAAAAAGGATATATTGTTAATTTATCCTTTACCCTATTGTCTAAAGTTGCTGCTAGTTAAAATCTGAAAATCCTGAAAAACTAAAGTAAACTCCCTCATGTAAAATATCTTCTTAGCTAATAGCTAATGTTTGATTAAAAATATTTCAGACCTTAGTTTTTCTTTTTTTTTTTTACTTTTATTTTTTTAGTTATTGTTTCACAATTTTGGCCTAGCCTAATTACTACTGAACCGGAATTGTCTTCCGAAACAGCCATCTTGGTCTGTAAAATTTACACTTGTATAGAATGTATTGATATCTCTGCTTAATAATCTCAAGTGAAGGATATTTGATTTAGTGTGCTACTGAACACTTCATAATGGCACCATAGATAATCATCCCCATTTGAACTGAAATTAATAAAGGTTTGAAGCCTTATGTTCGCGGTACTTCTCGCTAAGCTTAGTGTAAAACTCTTAGTTGAATCCTAACACTACCGCTGTATTATTTCTATGTTGTTTCACTAGAAAAGCAGTAAACCAGTTATTATAGGCAAACAACATTGACACGTCCGCTTGACCGCACAGTAGAAATATTCATACAGGAGGATCGACATAATCCTTAGGTAATCTTAGGAATAGCATTTAATACACAAACAATGTTTCTTTAAAATTATGTCAGCAATATAAACACATTTGTCATCTGTAGATTAATGTACCGTTCCAATAAAAGTATTTAAAAAGGGACAAGCGGACAAGCCAATGTAGTTTAGCGATATCTTTATGGAAAAAAATCTGCCTTGTATTTTAGCTTTCATCAGAGTGAGTGAATGAGTAATAGTGTTTAACGTCCCAGTCAAGAATATTTCACTTATATTGAGATGTCGCCAGCTATAGGCGCAGGTGCAGAAATTTTCCCTGTGCGTTTCGCTGGTGGCATTATACAGCAGGGTTCTTTATTTTTTATCAACAAGATTACATTAATCGAACAGGGCAGCTTCTGGACAATTATTCATCGACAGCATCCATATTTCTTTTAGTTTTCTGTTATATGATTCAAAGATATGAATTCTTTACTTTAAAAACACCAATACCGGAGGTACTTTTCCGTCTGTAACTAAGGAAAACATTATTTATCCGGTCAAACGGCTGGAACATTGTATCTTCATGCGTATAGAAATATATAATACGTTACTTACGCGGTACTGGTGCTCGAATCCTTCTTTTTCGGAGTAAATATTTATGTGGATTCGGGGCAGATGGTATCCTTGTCTAAAAACAATAATAATAAAAAAGTAAAATAAAAATTCCAATTTATAACAATGGTTCAACTGTACTTATTTACAGTTTAAGGGCTATAATTCCTAAAATAAAACGAATCTGAAAAATAATATATACAATGTTAAATTTCACTTATCATTCGTGTAAAGTTATCTCAGTATCTTACGGAGCCTAATCGAGAACTTTTCTTGATCACATGTGCGACACGGTCACGGATGGACGGACATATTGGGGACACATTATTTTATCCCCTGGTCAATGTTTTAGGTGAGAAACTGGAAAGAACTTTATCTTATCTATGACGGCCAGCAAAACGTCCCACCCAAAATTTGATAGGAATCACATTGGACAACTATAGAAACCAGACTTTAACCGAAACAATGTTCGGCGGCTAACAGCAATGTCGAAAATGACAATTATCTCCCTTTATACGATAGAACAACAAATAAACCTGTATCGTCCAATGCTTTTGGGAAAACGAAAAATAGATGATTTTTTATGTGGAATTCTCCTAGCTACAAGACAATTTCTGGATTGACGTCACTGGAAAAAGCTTCTCGGTATCTTTTCATCAAACACAAACTAATCAATGTACAAATGACAATCCCAAAGCAAAAAAAAAAAAACTTTGAGACTGAAACAACAGAAAAAAGGTCGGGTACTCCGGTAGGAGGCCGTTTTCAATTATGTAAGTTATTTCTTTCAAGAGCTTAACAATTGGTACATAGTTTTAACACAATAATTTGTTGAAACATCACGTTGAATACAACGAATCAAGCTGCTAACAAATTAATTGATTGCTCGGGTATATTGGACTTTAAAAAATGACCGTCATCAGAGGATTACCCCTGTATTCAAAATTACACTTGGCATATTAGACATTTCAAAATTCTTTTCATCTTTAAATTTTAAATAATTAGCGTAGTTGGTGTAGCAAGGTATTCAGGATGTGATTACTCTTCCGGCGCATCCGGCCTTCCCTGATGCAAGTTCATGGTGTAACTTAATTTGTCAGTTTACAAAGTATTTTTGTTTACTTTATAGGGGGTGTGATTGAGACATTGGTTAGTATGCTTGTTTTTGATTAGGAATACAGCAAGCGTGATTACCAGACATATTCCAAAAAAAAATGAAACTGGTAAACCTTGCTCAACAACTGGACTTCTACAATGGAACGAGACCGGCTACTCCGAAAGGGTAAGCACTTTCGCGAACGCTGTTTTTCAACAGTTATGTACTATTTGTTATTTGGATGTTGTATTATTATTCGAAATGCTATGGGATTGTGGTTTAGATATTAATTAGCGTGGTTTTTTATCATAAATATCGTGTATTGTTCAATTTTGTTTGTCTAATGGCAGTTTATGTGCTAAGTATACGATACCGTTACTGTATTTCTAGGAATACTATATAGACGGTCTTTTATTTTTTGCTTACTTGTAACTAAATATTTTTCTTTACAATTATGAAAAAGTATATAAAATATCTATACACAACAGGAATTTTGACTTTTTTCAGTTGAGTGATTTTATATTTGCTTATCATATAGAAACAATTAGTTATTTTTCCAACTTAAACATGTTTGGTATGTCATTATGTTGCCTCAAACGATAAACTGTATTTGTCACATAATTTCAATAGGGTATGGTCCGTATTCTTACCTGTAAAAGTATTTCTATGTATAGAAACATATATACACCTAGGATGAAAGATTCAAACATCAATCACGGGTTATTTCATACTTTTCCTTCATTCATTGTCATAGAGGTTCTGGCGGGGATGTATGTACGGTAAAATTAACTTAACAAGGTATTTTTCTCTCTATAAACGACGGGCTGTTTGTTTAACAAAATAAAGAATAATTTGGTGGGTTCAGATCACCAAAATCTAATTGATTTGAATTTTCCTTAAAATTAAAATTTGAGGACATATACATCGACTAGATATATTTGACGTCTCATAGTTCCATGTTCCTTTCACACAATTTTGATTTCACACGTTGCGGGTGTAGCTAGCTAAACAGGAGGTGCTTACTCTTCCGGAGCACCCGGCCTCACTTCCCTGGTGAAAGTTCACGTGTCTAACCCAACTTGTCAGTTCCAAAGTATTTACTTTGCTTCTGGATTGTGATTCGGACATGGATTAGTATGTTTGTTTTTACTTTGCTTCTGGGTTGTGATTCAGACATGGATTAGTATGTTTGGTTTTACTTTGCTTCTGGATTGTGATTCGGAAATGGATTAGTATGTTTGCTTTTGATTACATACGGTTTCGCAAATAGGCAGCATCATTTCTTCTCTGACGTCACATTGTTCCTGAGGTTGATCGAACGGAACTGAAAAAGAAATTAAAAGCTTTAAAATCTAAATAAAAAATAATACTAGATAAGCACATGATAAATGTCAGGCCTACAACAGGGATTCAAAATTAGTTTTAGAATGAATGGTCCAGGACTTTATATCTTTATTTTCAGCAAGTCCCAGATAAAGTTTGAAAAGTCCAATATCAACAATGGGTTAAAATTGAAAGTGGATAGTGACTGTTCTTTCGCTAAGCACTCGACATTACGAAACAAAAGTCACGGTTCTTTTTGATGGGAACTTAAAATAAACCAGGTCCCGTGTGACGGTAGGCTTTACACGCTACAAAACCCTACTGTATAATGCCATCAGCGCAACGCACAGACAATGTTTTTTACCTTCGTCTATAGTGGCGACGTCTCGATATAAATAAAATTGACTGGGATCTTAAACGCCAATACTCAACTCAACTCCGTCCAGTTCACTATATGTTTCGAACGAAAAAAGTTTTAATCGTCTACCACCAGGGTACGCCCATGATATACTCATTCCGTATACCTTCTACTGTTTCGTTTCCTGTTTTCTTTTTGCGTGTGGCTTTTTGCTTGGTTCTTTTTTCAATGTTTTTATTGAGATATTATAGTATTGTTGATAACTTTGATGTTTCTGTGTATAGGTTTGCTCTTAATATATATATGACGCCCCATAGTTCCATGTTCCTTCAACTCATGATCAATTTTGATTACACACCTAGCGAATGAATCTAGCTATACAGGCGATGCTTCCCTTCCAGAGCATCCGGCCTCATTTCCCTAGTGGAAGTTCGCGTGTTTAACCTTACTTTGCACTTTCAAATTTTTAACTTTGCCTCTGAATTGTGATTCTGACCTGGATAAGTATGTTTGTTTTTACTTTGCTTCTTGATTGTGATTCAGACATGGATTAGTATGTTTGTTTTTACTTTGCTTCTTGATTGTGATTCAGACATGGATAAGTATGTTTGTTTTTACTTTGCTTCTGAATTGTGATTCAGACATGGATTAGTATGTTTGTTTTTACTTTGCTTCTTGATTGTGATTCAGACATGGATTAGTATGTTTGTTTCTACTTTGCTTCTTGATTGTGATTCAGACATGGATTAGTATGTTTGTTTTTACTTTGCTTCTTGATTGTGATTCAGACATGGATTAGTATGTTTGTTTTTACTTTGCTTCTTGATTGTGATTCAGACATGGATTAATATGTTTGTTTCTACTTTGCTTCTTGATTGTGATTCAGACATGGATTAGTATGTTTGTTTTTCCTACACTAGATTTCACTATTGGTAACTTTTTATCAGTTTTTCCTGATGTACTTTACTATTTACGTGTTTCTTTCAATCTTTTACTATTAATATATTTAAGGCTTAGGATTGCAAAATTATATATTGCTTTTATTTTGTATTAATAATGAAATAATAGACAATTAGAAACTTCGAGTGGTTGTATAAAAATATTTTCACCGATAAAAACATAGTTACATATATATGGTATGATTTTGACCAGAAAAACAATAATTAACTGAAGCGACATCCGGAATGCCTGTTATTTTTTCATAATGATTATATCGCCTCGGTCAATATTTATTTTTCAAGTCAATATCACAACCACTAAAAAAGTCCATAACTGTATAATATTTTACTGATTAAACTCATATTTTCACAACGATAGAATACGTATGTTTTTATCGGTGAAAATATTTGTATTTAACTCCGAATTCCTTCGCGTGTCATTGATTACTAATTAGAGTTACACCCTTTCAGAACTGGTGTCCTGTCTTTGTTATGGTTGTTTTCACGACACCTACTACCGGCCAGTGTACCCGTCAATATTGTGTTGTTGTTGGTAAACAAAAACATTATTGACTTTAACGCACTGTGTTTTTTTAAAAACGGTTATCAAAATGTCTGATACACCGATAACTAACTGGAATATTTTTCGGACATACTTAAAGTTATGGACCATGATAATTATGTTAACAGTGTAAAATAAAGAGATCATTTAACATTGAAAATATTGATTTTCTCACTTCACTCGACAATATTATTCATAATTCACTGTTTAATATTTTCTATGTATTTTTTTTTAATTTACAAATGTACTACATACATTTTAATTTTACTATCATCATCCTTGTATCAATTGGTTATTTTTGTTTAAATTTTATAACTATCAATCCAAACCAAACATACTATTCCATGTCCGAATTATTTTATCGTTTAGTTTGATTTGCAAGATTTTTTTACTTAGGGGTGCAATTTATCAGTTATTTTGCTATAATGAATCATTTGTCGTGATCAATCAAAAAAAAAAAAAAAAAAAAAAAAAAAAAAAAAAAAAAAAAAAAAAAAAGTACAAATTGACGGATCGCCGACCACGCCCACAATGTTCCGAAAAAGGTCCGGCATGCTTAAATAACACAATAAAAATGAAAATTAGCTGAATTGTGCAATTTATTGACGTCACTGACACTAGAACGTCATAAGTTGCCATGACGCTGCTTTGGTACCGTGATGGCGGCCAGTGTCGTAACATTGTGGGCGTGGTCGGCGATACGTCAATCAATGCCTAAAGCAAAGTAAAAACGTTAAAGCTGTGTAGCAACACCTTATAGAGCCTGGTCTTGATTGGGCGTTGATGTTTTTGACGCATAATGAACTCAAGAAAATGAGGCACTAGATGCGAAGTCTTCGTTGGATAACAAAATAAAACTATGCTCAAAATTGAACGACTGTATTTGACTTTTCATCTGAAGTCTCAATCAATGAATTTCGATAGTCGTATAAATGTTCAGTATATTTAGGCATTTTAATTTCGACCCCTAATAAAATCTAGGCTTTATTGGGTGTTAGACTCCACTGAGAGCTACTACAATGCTGGCAAATTACAGTACAGGCCTGTCAAAAGTTTAACAATGAGTTGACGAAAAGGAGTCGAAAGCTCGGCTACCATATGGCCAAAATATAGATAGCAAGAGGACGAGATATATATAGTAGCTGTCAAAAAGCTGCTAAAATTTAGCAATCAAAATGTTTGAGTTGAACGCCCGATTCGGTACTAATTCGTAAGCTTAGTGTTAAACTTTCGACAGATCTGTACTGTAGGATAAACACGTGAACTCCAATAAAATTTATCGGTTAGTTATCATCGTTCCTACCTATTCCTTTGGCTACATTTTCTTTCATGGTTCGCACTATCAGTAAGCGTTTATCGGTTGGATTGTTCTGTTGATATGACGTGTTATATATAGTAGTTTCCTGATTTCCATCCATATTTGGCTGGTCGTGGTCCTTAGATTTCACTTTACATATTGGCTGTCAATATATAAAATATTTAAAACAAATTTGAAACGAGAGAGCGAGAGAGAAAAAGAGAGAGAGAGAATTTATATTTAAATCACCATACATAATTGGGGCCGAGGTTGTGTTTAGAATAACATCAACATAATTGGGACTGGAGTTGTGTTTATATTTAAATTGTCATAATTTCAGCTGGGGTTGGGTTTAGAATTACATGAATATAAATAATTGGAAGATTAGGTTGTGTTTAGAATTTAATCAACATAATAAGGGGCTGGGATTGGGTTGAGAATTACACCCATATACTAATGGAGGGCTTGGGATTGTGTTTAGAATAAAATCAACATAATTGGGACCCTGGGGTTGTGTTAGGAAATACATACACTTAATTGGGGGCTGGGGTTGTGTTAAGAAGTAAATATTCATTATTGGGGGCTGGGGTGTGTTTGGAATAAATCAACATAATTTTGAGTGGGGTTGTGTTTAGAATCACATCAAAATAATTGGGGGCAGGGGTTGTGTTTAGAATGATATCAACATAATTTTGAGTGGTGTTGTGTTAAGAATTACATCAAAATAATTACTGGTTGTGTTAAAAATTACAGCAATATACTACTGGAGGGCTGGGGTTTTGTTGAGAAATACTTCAACATGATTGGGCTTTGGGGTTTTGTTTTGGATTAAATCAACATAATCGTTTGTGGAATTGTTTTCTTTACTTGATAACTGAATGCAACCGATATAGCAGTTGTATCAATGATGCTTACGCCAATAAGGTGTTGAGTTGAGTAATGGTGTTTAACGTCCCAGTAAAGAGTATTTCACTTATACCGAGACGTCGCCAGCTATAGGCGAAAGTGATGAAATTTTGCCTGTGCGTTGCGCAGATGGCATTATACAGCAGGGTTCTTTAGAGTGCCAAGCCCACCGTGACACGGGACCTCGTTTATTTTAAGTTCTCATCCGAAAGAACCGTGACTTTCATTTCGTAATGCCGAGCGCTTTGCGAAAGAATAGTCACTACCCACTTTCAAGTTTTGAGTCAGACCCGACCGGGGTTGGAAACCACGACCTCCCACTTACGTAGCGAGCACTCTACCATCTGAGCTACCGCAGTGGTTTTTTAATTCCAATAAGGACAGGATTTACTAATAACGCAAGTCGACAGGAGACACTAATTGTAATATACAAATCGAATGATGGAGTTAAAGTTAATTATAAACGGACGGAGTAATGTAAAAGTAAGTGACATCTGATTCGGTGATAAAAGTTGTGACAGGGCATGTTCAATTGACGGATCGCCGGCCACGCCCTCAATGTTCTGACAAATGACCGGATGCTTGATTAACACGTAAAAAGAATGAAAACTTGGCCTGAATTGCGCCATTTAATGACGTCACTGACAGTAGTACGCCATTTGTTGCTATGACGCTGCTTTGGTACCATGATGGCAGCCAGTGTCGGGACATAAAAGTCATAGCCGGCGATACGACAGTTATAATCCAGAGAGAGAGAGAGAGAGAGAGAGAGAGAGAGAGAGAGAGAGATAGAGAGAAGAGAGAGAGAGGTGAGTTGAAAATTTTAATTCACGGGAAGTTAGTTAACAACAATTTATGATAAACGTCTAAATATATCTGAAACTACAGATATAAAATTAAAAAAATAAAATAAAACCAAACGAATTATTAACATTTATAGGATATTAAAATATAGATAAAATGAACTTACGGACAAATCTATTAAAGATAGCAGTAGCCATTTTGATCATTCCGAGGTGAAATATTAATATCTATGCACGAATTCAATATCGTGTTATTAAATTTTCAAAAGGGTGAGGTGTAGCCAGAATAAGGGAATCTATATACATTGATTTTTATTTATTTTATAAAATTAAATTTTAACACCCCCACCTCCCCGATCAGATAAGAATATTAATCATATTAATATATAATAAATTAAGTAAATGATAATAAAATAATAAAAAAGACAGAAGTTTGATTAAATTATTAAAAATAAGTTTTGAATCATACAGATTTCTTTAGCTTATATATAATTTTAAGATTTTACCCTACACTAACCCCTTTAAATCATTGACACTTTTAAGTTAGCATAACTGGATCGCTACCATTGATACGATCGTTTAAGATTCTATAAGCACCATTTCATTATTTTTACAAAACCTTTTTAAATAGTTTTGTTAAATGTTTTGACTAACTTTAAAAACTTTAAGAAAATGTGTATGTTAGGAATAATGGACTTCTATAATTACCACTGTATACAGATGTGTCGAAAGTTTAACATTAAGCTAAAAAAAAGTTATTCGACTTCTTAAAACCGATGTCCCGAATCAGGGCATGCAAAGCACGTTGCAGAACAATCATTATGCATTGAATTCCATGAGCGCACTGCAATGATCAAAATTTCTGCAACCTCGCTTAGTGGTTGGTTGGTTCAATGTTGCTTACCGTCGCATTAGCAATTGTTCAGTTATTCGCAAATATAACTCTATGAACAATTTCGTGTATGAATGTGAATCGCGAGTGTATTGTATGATCTGCCTTGTACAAGCGCACGACCACTTTAATTTGCTAGCTTACCTAGTCAGAACGCTGCAGACAAGCGTAACACTCCCCCAGTAACATTATACTGACACCGGTGAATCATTAAAGGCCAACGGCAAGGAAAATTCACATTCCCACATGTAGTCCGAGCGGGACTCGAACTCACAGCGTTGAGAGACCCTGGATTTGAAGACTTACGTCCTATCCATTAGGCCACCGGAGCCTCGGTCAAAATTTCTGCAACCTGGCTTAGTAGCGTATCGATAGAAGTGAAATATGCTGGACGTGACATCAATCAATCAATCAATCAATCAATCAATCAATCAATCAATCAATCAATGAAGTGAGCAATCAATTAATTAATCTCGTCCTTTTAGCTCAGTTGGTAGAGTGTTCGCTCCGTAAGAGTCAGGTTTTGGGTTCGATCCCCGACGGGGTCTGACCCAAGGCTTGAAAATATGTATTGATTGTTCTTTCGCCAAGCACTCGGCATTACGAAATGAAACTCACTAAACGAAACTTTCAGATGGGAGCTTAAGATAAACGAGGACCCGTGTCACGGTAGGCTTAGCATGCTAAAGAGCCCTGCTGTATAATTTCATCAGCGCAACACACAGACAAAAGTTCTGCACCTTGGTCGATAGCTGGCGACGTCTCGAAATAAGTGAAATATTATTGACTGGGACGTTATACACCATCACTAAACTTAACTCGACGCCTCCTTTTTGGTTGGGTAAGGTTGTTTGTTGCAACCACAACTTTTACACATGTACATACATATAGGTAAACAATTTTGACCTGTCCGCTTGACCTTTCATTTAAATATTTAACACGGATCAAGTACATCTATGTATAGGGAGCATAGGTGTTTATTTTGTATGCATCATGAAATGTACTCACCTCACAGAGTACACCTGTGCACTGTGTATGTATTAACTTGGATCTTAACAATACCCATGTATTGGGTGGATCCTTATATATGAATTATCCTAATGAAAGGTCAAGCGGACAGGTCAATGTTGTTTGCATATACGTTCACAGCAAATACGAGATTTTTTTTTTATTAAATTAAAAAAATACGGTCCGTGGATAGTCTGGCTCCAGTTTCACATTCGATCCTTAACTAGGAATTTTCTTTAACTTTTCACAAAATTTAAAGTACTACCTATTTTAAGTTTTAACAATTTAAAAATAAACAGTACAGACCTGTCAAAATTTTAACACTGAGCTAACAAATTAGTGCCGAATCATCTGGTCATCTTAGCAATATCTCGATTTTTCGATACCTGTTTTCTATCTCATTGTAGCATTTTATCACTATTTATCCAATCTGAGCTTGAGCCACTTAGCAGTCAATCTTCGTCTCTTTTTCGTTATTTTCAGTGTTAAACTTTCGGCAGGTCTGTACCGTAGACGCGTAGGTAAACAACATTGACCTGTCCGCTTGACCTTTCATAAGAATTTTTATATAAGGGGGGGGGGGCACCCAATAAATGGGTAGTGTTAATATCCAAGTTAATACATACACAGTGCACAAGTGTATTTAAAGATAAACACATGTGCTCCCTATAAATAGGTGTACTTGGTCCGCGATAAATATTTAAATGAAAGGTCAAGCGGACAGTTCAAAATTGTTTACCTATATTAAGCTTTAAGTGATTATGGCCTCTTATGTATACAGTCCAACCTGTATTAAAGGTCACCTCTATATAAGGATCACCTGCCTATAAAGGCCAGTAGAACTATATCCCAATTGCTTATTATTCATATTATTTGAACCTCTGTATAGAGGTCACCTGCCCAATAAGGTCACTTTTACTGGTTCCCTTGGGTGGCCTTTATAGACAGGTTTGATTGTATCTTGAAAATCAACAAAACTATCCAGATTTAAAATTTCCAGATTTAAGTTAAGGAATATCTTATTTAGTTAAGAAATGATTTTGAAACTGGGACCTTGTGCGGCCAAAACACAACACACACACACACACACACACACAAACACACGCAAATATTGCACGCAAACACCTCGGGATTTAACGTTTAATTTCTATGCGAAGCATATATTGCTATATAATAAAACATCATATTGCACTAAGCCAATCAAATCCATTGTTTGAAACCTGAATTGAACGCAAAAAAAAAAAAAATGAATTGCACCATTTAATGACGTCACAGACACTAGTACCTCATTAGTTGCCGTGACGCTGCTCTGGTACCGTGACGCCGGCCAGTTTAGGAACATACAAGGCAAAAGATATTTATTAGTAAAATATAACACCCGTCTTCTCATTATAACATAGTTTACATGTAATAAAACAATTATAGCATTTCAGTGAGTGCGATATGATGTTTTATCGGCAAAGAAAAGTAATATTGACTTCGGCCTACGGCCTCGGCCAATATCGCTTTGCTTTGGCGATAACACATCATATCGCACTCACTGAAATGCTACAATTGTATAATAACGAATACACTAACCTTATTGTTTAGACATCGGATATGGTACACTTGGTTAGACTGTGGATTGTGTCGTCTGTTATCCAATTTATTTGCAATAAATTCTGGTCTTTCCCGCGCTTTTGTCTCACTGAAATCTATAATTCTGTAATGCACGCGATTTTCTGTTTGCCATGCTGAAGCGGAGCAGATGTTCCTTAAAATAGAAAAAATATTGGATATAGGACATTAAAACAAAACCAAAAGGAACAAACCCTGCAAATTGCTCTAAGTCCACTGTAAAGGTAAAAATTTCTGTGACTTCTCCTTTGTTGGGGATGTCTCGATATAAGTGAAATATTTTTGAAATATATATGCGCAGGGATGAATTGGTTGTGTTTTGCAGGTAGACGGTATGATTAATAAAACAGTGAGTAATACAAAACAATGGTGAATACTTCGGCATTTAGAATGGTATAAAGCCAAGTGTATCTTAAGGATATAGTCGTGTATAATTAAGTGAACACGTTACTCAATTGGTAGAGTTGAATCGCGTAAAGGTGTTTTACGTTCCAGTCGCCAGCTATAGGCGGAGTTGCAAAAAGTTCGCCTGTGCGTTGCGCTGGTGGCAATATAGAGGAGATTTCTTAACGTGCCAAGCCTATCGTGACACGGGATCTCGTTAATTATAAGTTCCTATCCGAAAGAATCGTGACTTTCATTTCTAAATGTCGAGTGCCTGGCAAAATTACAGTCACTACCCACTTTCAAGTCTTCCTTCAGAACCGGTCGGGGTTCGAACCCACGGCCTCTCACTTACGGAGCGAGTACTCTCTCAACTGAGCTACCACAGTGATGAGCTGACTAAAATTTACCCGGTGTCAGGATAATAGGCTGATGGGAAGGTACATCTTCAACTACTATGTTAGTAGTTTTTAATCTCATGCACAGGGGAGTGCCCTGGCACAATTTAGGTGTGGAATAGCACCACTTCGTATTGAGACAGGGAGGTATGAAGGTATCCCATTAGAAATCCGTACTTGTTTTAACTGTGTAAATTGTGTGGAATCTGAATCCCATGTTATTTTACATTGTGTTTTATATGACGATTTAAGGGATGTTTTATTTTAGAAAGCGAGAAGTGTTGGTTTTAATTATGCTTTTAAGCGATTCCGACAAATTATATATGATTTTAGCCCACATTGATATGTATGAAAACATCATATCCCACCTCTTCGGAACACACCATGACGTCACAATGATATGACAATGATATGACGTCATCGATGAAGAATCGGTGACGACGTTCTAGCGTTTGCCTCCGATGAGTTCCGATAGGAGAAAAAGCAATGAATCGGAGAATGAATGATGTTTTCAGGCTGTCTTTTTTATTATTTTTCTTTCTCTCTTTCTTATTACATTGGTTATCTTTCGGTATAATAAACAATTTATTGCCTTTGTTTGAGGGAGATATGAACATTTGTTCACCCGCAACAAGTCACATATCCCTCGGGCTTCGCCCTCGGGAAATATGACTTGTTGCGGGTGAACAAATGTTCATATCTCCCTCACTCAAAGGCAATAAATGTATAATAACGTCGCAGTCATTTTTTTATATTCATAAGCAGTAGTTTTACTATGTACATGTATATGACATGTTTTTAATAAGGGTTTTTTGGTTCTTTTAAAGTCTCTTATAACTCTTTTAACAGTGGCATATTTATATATTTTATGTGTGCTTATGTTTTATATGTTATATATATTATGATGAGACTATAATAAAATTTATTATTATTATTATTATTATTATACTATTTTGATTAGCTAGCACTTAAAAGTCGCCCCGAGTTCGCACTGACCAGTGTAATGCAGACATACGCATATCACAAACTGTTGGTCAAGTTATAACTGGATAGCCATTAAAGTTGGCTAAAAAGGTTAAGTAGGCTAATGTTATATGACTGACTGTAAAGCAAAGAATCCGATAATTTACTAAAGACCTTTGAATAAAGAAAAAATATCCATATTATATATATGACAGACAAACCTCAAAATAAAATAGAGGGGATTTAGTGTCAAATTAAATGGTCTTTATAAGCAGGTGACCCTTTACATACAGATTGTCTTTAAGGCAGATTAGACCGGCTAAATTGATAATTTTTCTTTGCACAGAAAAAAATTGCTTACGCAAATTCTTACCAATCTTTCCTGAGAATTCTCGTGTAGCCGAAATTAATGGCCTCCGGGCAAGCAACCACTGTCTGCCCAACAAGAGAGACCATGGTGTTAACTTAAAACCTAAAGCTGAAAACGTCCCACTAAGAGAAATAATTCGTATTTGTCGCTTGGCATAAATAAAATTAAAAAAAATAAGATTGTTTTCAACATGCCATAAATCCCGTTTTTAAAAATCTCAGACGTTAAATTCACAATACACTTGTGTTCGTTTTCAGTCTTTTCTTTTACGGGAACAAAATATTAAAAACAGAAATTAATTTCTACATTTCCATGGTGATGACTATATACAACTGTCCAATTCACGTCTGGGTTCTTAAAATATAGTTCCGTTGCGTGAATCACCGTCTATATATTTACACTTTTTTAAAATCCACTTTACCTATGTTTACAAGGAAACATTCCATATACAAATATATCTATAACAAATGAAATGCAGCGAATGGACTGTTCAAAATCGACCGAATGTATATATAGTACAGACGTATCGAAAGTTTATCACTAATTTTACGAATTACATCGAAATCTGAAGCTCATTTCGACCCTTTGCAAGCCCTATCTCGACAGCTTTTCTCTGGCTGCTTTCTATAACTAAGCAGTTTTTTGATTTGGCTACACGCTATTCATATCCCCGCCGCTCGACAGCCATTTCCAAACCTCGACTATTTTTCGTTGTTTCAGCACAAGTGTTAAACTTTCGACAGGTCTCCAATGTAACTTTGTTTAAAGTTCAAATGAATCCCTTTCCTTTCCTGCTAAACAGCAATGAATTTCACAACGAAATCGATGATTGTATATATACACATTTATATATATACATTTTTTTAAAAATACGCACATACATTATGATGTCTTCCCAATCAATTACTCAATGCTAACAGTTGCAATACGGGGGAAAAATACTTATAATCCAATATCAATATTATTTTAGTCAATTGCAAACTGGGCGGTTTTAAAGAGAAAAACCCAATAAATTAAAATAATGGAAATTCTCTTTTCTTTATTATAATCCACAAAAAAACCTAAATCATTTAATAATAAAAAAAATCCTTCAGAATTAAGACCTTTTATCTTTGAGGCATGTGCTTCTTTTGAATTTGCACAACTAACAAATCGATAGCAAATTGAAAAATCGATGAAATTTGATTGATTTGCGACAAATTAGATTGGTTTGGTTTTAAATAAATAAAAATAAAATGCACACAAAGCGATACAATAGAAATTAGCTGTTAGCTCCGTAGTTTGTGTATTTAAACCATGATCAGCCATATAGGCTTTGTTTGTTTAAACTTTAAATGCTGACAAAACGGCGATTAGATTAAAACAGACCAGTCATAACAGAATTAATTGATTAAATGGGGTTTAACGTCCCAGTCGAGAATATTTCACTTTTATCGTGACGTCACAAGCTACAGGTAAAGTAACAGAGAAGTTGGCATTTGCAATGCGCTCAGGAAAAAATTCAGTGAGTTTTTTTTATGTGTCACCCCTGCCGTAACACGGGCGTCGGTTTGTAAGGTCTTTTAGGTAAAACCCCACGATTTTTATTTCTTTTTGTCGGGTATTTGGCGACTGAACCTCACTACATGATTCTAAGTCTTGATCCCCGGTTGGGGTTCGAATCGACGACTTTCCATATACGAAACGTGCACTCTACAACCGGAGCTACTGTATACATAGGGGACATAACAGTTTGGATGGTTGGATTTTGTTTAAAATAACCAATCGTGTAGAACAGACCTGTCGAAATTTTAACGCTGGGCTTAAAAAGTTCGACTGTCGAAGAATAACCGAGATAGGGTGTATATGAGATGTCAGAGATAGATAATCCCCCTTTACTAGCGCTGATGACATAATACAGCAGGGTTCTTTATCGTGCCAAGCCACCTCGTTTATTTAAATTTTCCATCCGAAAGAACCGTGACTTTCATTTTGTAATTGCCAAGTGCTTAGCGAAAGAACAGTCACTATATGGGCGGACTTACCTAAGTGGTACTGTCACTGGCTTTTTAAGTCAAGGGTTGTGGGTTCGAACCTCAGTCGGGACTAGGGAATTTTCTGAGATGATTTCCATCTCCTGTCCTTACTACAGTTGAAAAGAGCTCGTTACTCAGTAATCTTTCAGACAAGACTCTAAACAAAGGCCCCATGTCTCAGTGCACGCTAAAGACACATCTGTAGAGTTCGAAAAAGAGTAGGCCACAGGTATAGGTCACCTGTGGCCGCTGTTACGTTTAATTTCCGGAATAAATTGTGTATAATTTCCGGATCTGTTAATCCTTTTTCTATTTTGTTTTTTAGTTTAAATTGTTCACTTCCCGCAGTTTTTGTATGGCCGAGTTGCCTCGTGTTTGCGGCATTCTTATGCATTTTTTACATGTTTATGACGCCAAAGTGTAAGTTTAATAATCATAATATTATGTTTTATCATGCGTATGTTCCGTGTGACTGACTTGCAGCATCTGATTGCCGCTTTTTAAGCATTACTAATTGCTGATTGTAAGCACCGTCACCGTGCACGTGGCTTGGGGTTTCTGAAACCCGCATCTTTGACCTGTGTTCGTCATCTCACATCTGTATTTTATACGGGCGCATCAGGTTCTAATCCCATTTAATGCCATATATCTTAGGAAATCATGCTGGCATAATTGAACATACCTTTTCTCATATGCTACATGTTCAGGGCCTGTCACACTCATCTGTTCTTGGTTTAGGGTGTTTATGCTCACCTGTTTTGGGCCTTCACGCTCACCTATTTTGGGCCTTTATGCTCACCTGTTTGGATTAAGGTACGTTCGCACACCTGGGGCTATATTGTTACTTGGGCAGGATATTTTTTATTTTTCTTAATAATTTAGAATATAGTTTTTATGTTTGAAGTAGTACTTTTGTTAGTTGAGTAGTACACATGTTTAGATATATAATCATTCATGTTCTGAGGAATATTAAATTTGTATTTTGTAGTATTTTACCCTTTCCGGAGGTTATGTATTATCAAGTAAAGAGAAGAAAATTAATCACGTCTTCATTAGTCTTTCTTGAAACGCCACAGTCGCTACAGAGGACGCTTGCAACCACAAGCGATTGAAACAGCCTGAGCAAAGTAGAACAATAGAACTACCCACTTTCAAGTCTTGGGTCAGACCTGGGTCGGGGCTGGAACCCACGTCAAACCACTTACGGAGCGAGCACTCTACCAAGTGAACTACCACAGTGGTTCATATGGATCCACAAATAGAGTGTACATGGAAAATGCATGAATACCAACAAACGCACAAAATTTCCAAAACTCGATACAATATCTACTGACCCAGTAGTAAAAAAAAAAATTTTATTCACCGAAAAAACGAATTTAATTCTGCACATCACTAATATGAAGCAATTTATTTATTTCTTTTTTTTTTAATTTATTTATTTACTTTTTAAACAAACTGGAAAAAAACCCAAACAACAACAATCTACCTGACCCTAAATACCTATTGATGAGGCCCAATATGTGTATTAACTTGATAAAACTTCCATTTATTCCAAAAAAAAACCTTCTTCATGTACAGAACTGAATAACGATGTTTTCATTTAAAATATAATTTATTAGGCCAGTGCATTTTAAATTTTTTTTCTTTTTTTTTTTTTGGGGGGGGGTGGGGTGGGGGGGGGGGTGTTGTAATAAAGCAAAATTTGGTGCATTTTTTGCATTCAAAGAAAATGTTCACTTCTTATATTCAAGTTTGACGAATCTGAGAGAAAAATGAATTTTTAGATTTGCAACACGGATATTAGTTTTATGTAATATATGTTCTGAAATATCACATAATCACTATTGTAGTGGAATTAAATAAAATTATTGATGATGATAATTCATTAAGACGTTGTATCATTTGTAACGTCAATTGGCAAAAAAAATTGTGCAAGACAGGACTATTGGATTACATGTACGCTACGCCACTGTAGGGTAATATAATCTATCATGAGTATCAATGTAGGATAGGGAATTCTCACACCTGCGACATGGAAATCCCGCGTTTTACCCATGGAATTCCCTTTTCTCGTACCTCGGACAGAAAAAAATCACGCGCACACCAGTGCTAGATTTTTCTGTCTTGTCCAGTTTGTCTGGTACTGCCTCACGCGACAATTGAACAATCAGGATGACGTATTCGATCATTGCGCTTGACGTCACCAAAACAAAGCGTTTCTTTATTTATTTTTCGCATATGTGTTTTATTTTACTTTTTATTCAAAATATTTCATTGTCAGAGTTTTTTTATTTTTGCATTGAATACATATCGTTGATATTTTAAAATTTTGAAGAGTTGTCGATGGGATTATTTTCAACGGGCGGATTTGTACAATGCATTAGGTGCCCAAAGGAATGCAAGAGGCCCCATGAGGGTACGTGTTTTGTTTTGTATAAACACTTAAATGGTACGGGAAATAGAATCTATCACTTGTCTGTGCCAAGATTGGGATATATGTTACATCACAGCACCCGAGACTGAGATGAAAGCTCGTTCTGGACAGGAAAATATTTATTTTCGTTTAAGATATCTCTGTCTTACCTTGTTACCGGTGTAAGATTCTATTATTCTCGCACCCGAGACATGGAAATCGCGAGTTTTTACCCATGTGGGATTTCCTTGTCTCGCCCTAGGGTTGAGACAGGCGACACGCTGAATTTCCCGCGTAGTTATACCTGCTCTAGATTTATCGTTTGGAGGACTTAATAACATGAGAAAAGTTCCGAGGTCAACCAACAATATTATCAACGTCACAATCACTTACACACGCTTAATTGATGACGTCATAATCATTTTACGTGAGAACGTCAACAAAAATTGATTACGTCTTTTTCAGCAGGCATGGACGATGGCATGAAAATTAAACATTTGATGCAATATTTGTTTACAAAATCATGTTTTGTGTTGCAAATGTGTGAGAAAAAGAATCCTACACCAGTGTTTTATGCTGCAAATGTGTGAGAAAAAGAATCCTATATCAGTGACAGGGTAAGACAGAGATATCTCAAACGAGGATGGATATTTTTCCTGTCCAGAACTGTCTTATCCTGTTACCGGTGTCAGATTCCATTAATCTCACCCGATGCGCGAGGGGTTGAATATTTCAGCAAGCCTCGTCTCCTACAGAAATATTCAACCCCGAGGGTGAGATTTACCTCCACGTGTGGATTTTCAGTGACGTCACACAAATGACAATTGAATGACGTCATCTCGTGGATGACGTCATCTCCATGACGTCGTCTTGGGGGAAAATGACACCCGAGTAACAAAAATTTAGAATTTTCACTGCGTTTCAAATGTTGATTTTGGGATATTAGAATAAATAGATTTGTTTTTTAGTTTATACATTTAGTATATAAACCAAAATCGGGCACATTCTGTCCGATGGTCATATTTATTTTTATGAAAAACGTTCAATAACTAAGTTAGATTTACAAAGATGGCGACGATGTCGATGCAACTGATATTTGAAGCCAAAAACTGTCATCAAAATGGAAAAAAGGAATCAATCATGAGTTTATCTATGTAGGAAAGGGAAATCTAACTCTCGGGATTGAATATTTCTATAAGAGAGTCGGCAAGCCTCTTCTCCGACAGAAATATTCAACCCCTCGGTTCAGATTTCCCTATTCTACATCGATACTCATGATTAATTCTATTATACTGTACTTACTCATGGGGTTGGCCCCGTGCAAGGGAAGGTAGCTTTTGAGACAAAACATCTCTCTCATCTTTTATTGTCCTTGGCTTACGTTTGATCAACCTGTTAAATAAATAAATAAATAAATAAATAAATAAATAAATAAATAAATAAAAGATGGTTAGAGGAATAATTGATCGATGAATAGTTAGATGGCCGGATGGATGGATACATGTAGATAGCTTGATTGGTTGAATTGGGTTTTATGTCCAAATCAAGAATATTTTACTTATATCGAGAGGTCACCAGCAATAAGTGAAATGTCAAAGTTTTCCTTTTTGGTGTGCGCTTAAGGCAATATGTAGGGAGAGTTATTTTACGTGAGGTGACACGGGGCATTGTTTTTAAGGTATCTTACGAAAGACTGTGACTTTCAATTCTATATGTCGAGTGCTCGACATTTGAACAAACGCTACCTTTTTATCAAGTCTTGTCAGATCTGGTCGGGTTTGAACCCATAACATCCCACATACCAGGATCGAGCACTCTATCGACTGAGCTACCGTAGTGTTATGAGAGAGAGAGAGAGCGAGAGCGAGACTAAATTAATGGAAAGATATATTTTATCCCAAAAGGGGAATTGGTGAATAAATATTCAATTATCGCCATAAAGCAGTGGTTGTATTAGTGTTACTTGCCCTACTAGTAGTAGGTTGTGTGCTTGTAAGTGTCATGTGCTACTTTTGAATGTATTATTTCATAAAAATTCAAAAGTAGCACATGACATAAGCATTACGACCATGAGAACATTACTATTGATTGATTGATTGATGTCCCTTCCAGAATATGATTGATTGATTGATTGATTGATTGCACGTCCAGAATATTATTGATTGATTGATTGATGTCACGTCCAGAATTTGGATGGATGGAGGGATGGATGGATGGATTGATGGATAGACAGACGGATGGACTGATGGATGGATGGATAGATGGATGGATGGATGGATGGATTCCCGTATAAAGTATATTCTTTCAAATTGAAAGATTTGTGTTTTACGTCACAGTCAAGAATATTTCAGTTAAACATAAATATCACCAACTTTAAGTGAAGTGGCAGAAATATTACCTTTGCAGTGCGCTCAGGGCAATGTGCAAGGGGGGGGGGGGGTCTTTCACTTGCCACACCTGCCGTGACATAGGTTTATAAAGCCCGAAGGGTCCTATGACTTTCATTTTAAATGCCAAGTACTTGGCCAAGGAAAAGTCAGCACTTATTTTCAAGTCTTTTCTTAGGTTCAAACCCACGACCTCACACACACACACACACACACACACACACACACACACACCACTTCCACTGTACGCAACCGACATATTACTGGTAAAAAACTATCACGATTACACGGGAAAAAATTATAAAAACAAAGTTAGCGTAACCATGGTAACAATATAAAGCAAACCTGTTTGATGCCAGTTCTAACTTCATTTTAAAGTTTTCCAAAATGTTAAAACGAATCACACCATAGCCTATTCTAATGCGAGAAATTTACTTAAATATGAAATTGGACTGAAATTTACAGTAACTGTTACAGATTAAAAAGTCATTATTAGTTTATTTTAGAGGATTGAAATGAGACACATTAAAACTCATAATCCTAATACGGATTAAGGATTAACAAAATTAAAATTTGTATCGTTTTGCTAAGTAATTAAAAGGTAATCTTTACAACAAAAGTGCCGTGCACTTGCTTATTCTAAAATAAATCAGGTGTTAGTTTTGTAATGCACATGTGCATACAAATGCATTTTTTCCTTTCTCGATGAAATGTGATTTGATTAATTTATTTGCAGATACTGTTGACATAGCAACAGTACCGTAACTTCCTAGGCAATTGTCTCGGTAAAACTTTAACTAAGTACTTTTTCGCACAGAAGTGATATTTTGAGAAAGGCTGAGATAATTCGAAAGAGAGAAGAGAGAGAGAGAGAGAGTTCTCCGATGGCCGTCATTATTTTTCCGGGATCCGAACAATACATTCTTCCACCTATGCTTGTAATGTCGAAAAAAGGGAAAACTTCCAAATTAAGTTTTTTTAAAATAACCAAAGCAGGCGTTTCAGTTAAGATTGGCAAAGTATATTCCAGTGGATAAATTATTCCCAAAATCTGGATAGTGTCTTTTATGAATATAGCATGGTATTTAGTTCAGGATATAGAAATGCAGAGTTTGTGTCGAAACCCTTTAAATAAGGATTGGAAAAATGTTATGGGTGAACAAAGGGCATGTTTAAAATTCACTACATAAAACAAAGCCAGAGAAGCAATATGTCGGATAACAGACTGTCCGATCATGACCTCGGGATGATATGATGACGCCCAACAGATTAAACCACAAGAGTTTTAAAGCAATGGGCTGGTCCGGGGAATTGAACTGGCGTTCCAAAACTTCGATCCAAGAGTGAGACTCGGACATCTCTAAAGGATTCAATCATGTGATTGTCACGTTTAACGTTTGTATTATTATTTAATTTGTCACTTTGGTTACTAGCTGTATTGTTGCACCGTCTCTCAGTGTCTGATTACGACATCTAGCGTCTTGTCTTGTGTAAACTTAATAAGTCAACTTGCTTATGAAAACGCAGAAATATTCTGAAAAAAAAACAGTTTAAATGATGTACTCATTTTTGTCTGATACCCGCTAACATACAATTTAAACTTTTAAACTATCCTCTAGCATGGATAACGAGGTTTAGTGGTGTGGTTAAACTAGTTTTCATGGCACAAAACCATTCCACTTATTTTACAGAGGTCTAGTTTTGAGCTTCTGGAATTCTGACCAATCAAACAATGCATGGCTTTATAGGATAACATTGCATGACGTCATCAGATAGTAAAACATTACGTAATCAGAGGTCATTACCCACGTTTTAATGATAAATATCAGATATTCCATTAAAATACAATATCGTGGTATTGGAGTGATTCTTTAATATTTTTTCCATTTTCTTTTATTTTTTCAATTTAATTTCTAATAGTTTTTTCAACTTTTTTCTAAAACTATCGGATTTGACCTCATGACCTTTACCTGTATCTTATACCTGGATGACATCTGATGTTGGTATATATTTGTGTCAAGTTCGATCAAAATATGGATTCATAGTGGCTGAAAAGCTTTAGCAAGAGAGAGAGAGAGACAGATAGAGAGAGAGAGCGAGCGAAACTACCGTAAATCTGCCGCGATATAGACAACGAGTGGTCGAGTTGAGCTGTCGATTCGGCACCAATATTAATCTAGGTATCGCCGGTTCCGACACTGGCCGCCATCATGGTATCAAAGCAGTGTCACGCCAACTAATGACGTACTATAACTAAGCTATAGTATCAGTAACGTCATTAAATGGCACAATTCAAGCAGACTTTTTATTCTTTTTTATGTAATTCAAGCATGCCGGGCCTGTAATTGTCGGAACATAGTGGGCGTGCCCGGCGATCGGTCAATTCGTCAGCCAACATTCGACAGGCCTGTACTGTCAACTCGCACAGTCAGATATTCTCACACGAGAAAAATTCCAACTAAACTTATTTTAGTTATGTGCATGATTACACTTTGAAAAAACCATTCATATATATAATAAAAAATAATTTCCTCTTTACAAAGAGTGTGTATGAAGTCAATATAGTTACCATGGTAAAAATTTCCGGATTACTTACATGTACATACTTGGCCATAGAAAGCAGTACTTCTAAAGAAATACAAATAAATTTATTTTTGTCGAAATCGTCAAATGATAAATATACACACGTGTAACGATTTAATTGATAATATTGTCAATATTTGAATGATTTGTGATCAAATATACGGAAGACTATTATAGTGCGACAAGTTTTACCTGGCCTGTAATTTGAATTTTACACGGGGCTAATAAACTGTGTGATTTAGGTAAGACAGAATGTCTCAATACCATAAACACCTAGGCCTGGTACCCAGTATTACTATCATCTATCGTTATATATATATCAACTTTGTATAGTCCCTTAAAGGGGTTCGCCGCTGTTCCACGTGATCAATTCCGTCTAACGTTTGTGCGGAACGTTTTGGAAAACGTCAGACACATATTCTTGGAATGACGTCGTTTTCGCGAGAAAACGTCATCACTTACGTTTCCATGTCCATTAATTAGAAATACGTGTTCTACATAAACGTAAGAGTGTATCATTTGGTACAGCGGCGAAACCCATTACACAGTGGATATGTTCTTGTCTATAAAGGTCACTTTCGTTGGTTTCGTTGGATGGTATTTATAGACAGGTTTGACTGTACACTTCTGACCTGTTGAAAGTTAATTAAACACTAAACTAAAAAAATAAATACGAATCAACAGGTCATATTGCCCCCTCGTTAGCTGTTCGGAAATTGTTGTCTATTTCTCGTTAGAATTTTGATCAGTTTATATTTTATTTTAAATATCGCGTTTTTCTAAAGTTTATATGAAATATATTTTTTATATTAATTACGTGCGCACGTAATATAAAAATTTATTTCATGTCACCTCTGCGCCACCGTAGTTTTATGTAAAAAAATACGAAAACTAAAAGTCTTTAGGTATATATATATATGATAAGGTCACATTACTTTTTTTTTTGGAGTTGAGTAAAGCAATTGTGTTTAACATCCCATTTAAGAAAATTTCACTTATATCGAGACGTCGCTGGCTAAAGGCGAAGGTGAGACAGTTTGCCTATGCGATGCAATGATGACATTATACAGCAGAGTTCTTTATCGTTACACGGGACCTCGTTTATTTTAAGTTCCCACCCGAAATTAAATAACAGTGAATTTCATTTCGTAACGTCGAGTGTTTGGCAAAAGAAAAGTCACTACCTCCTTTCAAGACCAGCTCACTTTTTGAGCTAGCACGTTAAAGTCGCCCTGAGTGCGCGATAGTACAACACACTCGCACTTCACATGCATACACAAAATTGTTCATAGATTAATCCATAAAGATTAATAAAATGGTTCTCGTCGCGATTAGCTGAAAAATTGCTGATGCGAAGTCAAGCAACATTCAGCCTTTAAAGTTTTGTAGATAATTAGTAAAAGAAAAAAAACTTGGTCCTGACCATGACCTTTGACCCTGACCGGAATTTCAAAAAAATGTCAACACTGGCCATAAGTCACAGGGAGATAAGTGTGCTTTATAATTTTGGAGAGTTACTGCAGACAATAAGTGTCTGGAAGGACGGAAGGACAGAAATTCGAATTTTGATGATGATGATGATAATTATTATTTCAGATGATGATGATGATGATGATGCTGATAATGATGTCAGATGATGATGATAATGATGATCATGATGTCATATGATGGTGATGCCAGAGAATGATAATGATGATCATGATGTCATATGATGATGATGATGATGATGATGATTATGATGATGATGATGTCATATGATGATGATGATGATGATGATGATGCTGATGCTGCTGCTGCTGATGATGATGATGATGATGATGATGCTGATAATGATGTCAGATGATGATGATAATGATGATGATGCCATATGATGATGATGATGATGATGATAATGATGATCATAATGTCATATGATGATGATAATGATGATGATGATGATGATGATGATGATCATGATTATGATGATGATGATGTCATATGATGATGACGATGATGATGATGATGATGATGATGATGATGATGATGATGTCAGATGATAATGATGATGTCAGACGATGTTGATGACGTCAGATGATGATGATAATGATGATGATGATGATGATGATGATGATGATGATGATGATGATGATGATGGTGCCAATGACGATGTTGCTGATTAAAATTAAATGTTTGCCGCAAAAAAAACTTTATTTTAAATATCACGACTCGTTTAAGTCGTTAATCAAGATTGTTAGTTTTAGGCACACTTCGCCTAAGAAAGTGTTGAAAATGGCATGCTTAGCTGCTCGCGAATCGAACCCGAGACCTAACATATTAGCAAGTATTCTACCTGCTACCAAGATCGAAAAATAATGAAAATAAACGCAAATGAAGAAACTAAGTAAATTGGGGGCGAACTAATGAATCAAAATAAATAATCAAAGGATTCAGTTAATAAATAAATAAATAAATAAATAAAAAAATAAAGTAAAACAAACAAGTTAATAAATAATATTCATAAAGTAATAAAAACAAGTAAAAAAATAAGTATTTATAAATAAATAAATAAATAAATAAAATAACATAGAATCAAAGTAAACCAAACAAATAAAAAATAAATAATTTCAATAAAGTAAAATAATATATATATAAATAAATAAAGTAATATTGATTTAAAAAAAAGAGAATTCTTTGATGGGGAACCATTTACCCTGTATTCAGCCTCAGGACCTTGGTGATCGATTAGTCTTATTAAGCACGTGTTTACGGATAAGAATGCCTCTCATCGCCTATAGCTAGGTCAGACAAAGTCTTTCTAGTTGCCGCAAGGAAGGTTTTGTCCGGCTACTCCGGTTTCTTCTCTCCCCGAGGGAAAGTTTTTCTTCGTTGCCGAAAGTGGGAGGCGTTTTCTGTCCACTCCGGTTTCCTCTACCCCCCCCCCCCACCACCAACATAAAAGTGAAATCATTTTGACTTGGGCGTAAAACTCCACTCCACACCGCTTCTATATCCCAATACAAGATCGAGAAAGAAAAAATCCCCTAAATATGGTACATGCTTTCGGAAAACTATCTCATCTAAGATAATGTTTAGGTTTAGCTTTATGTTGCTCAGTCTGTTTCAAACACTTCTAATTGTAAGCGTCCTCTTTTGCGGCCTCAAATGGCATTTTATTTTTCGAACTCGCGACTACCGAGTAACGAGCTTTTTACTGCTTTCTTTGGGACGGGAGATGAAAGTCATCTAAAAAATTTCCAAGTCCTGAGCGAGGTTTGAACGCACGACCCCTGACTTCGAAAATCAGTGACAGTGCCACTTCGCCATGTCCGCCCATAAATAATAATATAATAATAATAATAATAATAATAATAATAAATAATTGAAATAATAATTTAATCGCACCACTAATTAAATACAAGCGATAGACACACAGAAAATTAATAATAATAATAATAATAATAATAATAATAATAATAATAATAATAATAATAATAAATGATATATAATAATAATCATAATAATAATAAAAGTAATAATTAATAAATAAATGAAATAAATAAATGCAATAAATAAATAAATAAATAAATAAATAAAACCATTTTTAAAAATCATCAAAAAAAAAAATAAAATAAAAAAAATAAATAAATAAAAAAACTCACCGGGAACTTCGTATTTGACCATACGGATAGAGAGAGGGCCTCAAATCATAAAACTGGTAATTCCTTTCCAACATGACCAATTGACCAGTGCCCACTAAAGTAGAACTGTTAAATAAACCTTTAAATTACCACATTGCTATGTGTGTGTAATCAGTTCATTATAAAAACACGAATGGTTTACACTGTGAAAAACTATCAATGGTTTAAACGTTTCCAAGTGTGACGTCACAGATAAGCAGAAACTAGGCAACGTCATCGTTTTCACAATGGAGCCTGAAAAATGATTTCTTTATTTATTTATTTTTCTTTGTTTGTTTGTTTGTTTCTTTCTTTTTTGATTTTTATTGATTTATTTATTTATTTATTTATTTATTTATTTATTTATTTATTTATTTATATTAATTTTTCACTCAATTTGATAAATTCGGTCTGTAATATTATTTCTCTTTTTATTCTTTTTTTATATATTTTTAAAAAAAAAATATTATGCATTAGAATCAAGGAATTGCTTTTAAAATCAATATGTGTCTCCTCGAACGTGACTTTACCAATAGATTCGTATTGTAAAATTTTAATGACTAATGCATTTACATTTTCTTATTTTTATTAAGACATTGAAATTTTACATAACATTTTGCTGAATAATCAATAATGGTTATTCATTAAGTTATTATAAGATACGACGAACTTCTCGTAGATTTTAGTCAAAGAGATGCTCAGTAATATGCCCTAACGCATAATTATTATTTATAATCTGATAATTGAAAAAAGAAAGCCCCCCCCTCTCTCTCTCTCTCTCTCTCTCTCTCTCTCTCTGACATCAACCATAGTGATGTCCCCCCCTAGTGTCTACCGACAACACTAGTATTAGTCAGTCAGTCACAAAATAAATAATTTTACTCTCTCTCTCTCTCTCTCTCTCTCTCTCTCTCTTTTATCAACACTAGTGCTAGTTAGTCAGTCTAAAAGAACATACTTTTACTCTCTCTCCCTCTCTCTCTCTCTCTGAACGAATGGTGCTTAAAAGCTAACGGGGGGGGGGGGGGGCGAGATGAGCTGTCGGTATAAAGCTAACGGGGGACCGAGATGAACTGCCGGTATAAAGCTAACGGGGGACCGAGATCAGCTGACGGTATAAAGCTAACAGAGGACCGAGATGAACTGCCGGTATAAACATGATAAAGGTAACGGGGGACCGAGATGAACTGCCGGTATAAAGCTAACGGGGGACCGAGATGAACTGCCGGTATAAAGCTAACGGGGGACCGAGATCAGCTGCCGGTATAAAGCTAACAGAGGACCGAGATGAACTGCCGGTATAAAGGTAACGGGGACCGAGATGAACTGCCGGTATAAAGCTAACGGGGGACCGAGATGAACTGCCGGTATAAAGCTAACGGGGGACCGAGATCAGCTGCCGGTATAAAGCTAACAGTGGATCGAGATCAGCTGCCGGTATAAAGCTAACGGTGGATCGAGATGGACTGCCGGTATAAAGCTTACAGTGGATCGAGATGAACTGCCGGTATAAAGCTAACAGTGGATCGAGATGAACTGCCGGTATAAAGCTAACAGTGGATCGAGATAAACTGTCAGTATAAAGCTAACGGGGAACCGAGATGAGCTGTCGGTATAAAGCTAACGGTGGATCGAGATGAACTGCCGGTATAAAGCTAACAGAGGACCGAGATGAACTGCCGGTATAAAGCTAACGGTGGATCGAGATGAACTGCCGGTATAAAGCTAACGGGGGACCGAGATGAACTGCCGGTATAAAGCTAACAGAGGACCGAGATGAGCTGTCGGTATAAAGGTAACGGTGGATCGAGATGAACTGCCGGTATAAAGCTAACGGTGGATCGAGATGAACTGCCGGTATAAAGCTAACGGGGGACCGAGATGAGCTGTCGGTATAAAGCTAACAGAGGACCGAGATGAACTGCCGGTATAAAGCTAACGGTGGATCGAGATGAACTGCCGGTATAAAGCTAACGGGGGACCGAGATGAACTGCCGGTATAAAGCTAACAGAGGACCGAGATGAACTGCCGGTATAAAGCTAACAGAGGACCGAGATGAACTGTCAGTATAAAGCTAACAGAGGACCGAGATGAACTGCCGGTATAAAGCTAACGGGGAACCGAGATGAACTGCCGGTATAAAGCTAACGGGGGGCCGAGATGAACTGCCGGTATAAAGCTAACAGCGGACCGAGATGAACTGCCGGTATAAAGCTAACAGCGGACCGAGATGAACTGCCGGTATAAAGCTAACGGGGGGCCGAGATGAACTGCCGGTATAAAGCTAACGGGGGGCCGAGATAAACTGCCAGTATAAAGCTAACAGCGGACCGAGATGAACTGCCGGTATAAAGCTAACGGGGGGCCGAGATGAACTGCCGGTATAAAGCTAACAGCGGACCGAGATGAGCTGCCGGTATAAAGCTAACAGAGGACCGAGATGAACTGCCGGTATAAAGCTAACGGGGGGCCGAGATGAGCTGCCGGTATAAAGCTAACAGAGGACCGAGATGAACTGCCGGTATAAAGCTAACGGGGGGCCGAGATGAGCTGCCGGTATAAAGCTAACGGGGGGCCGAGATAAACTGCCAGTATAAAGCTAACAGCGGACCAAGATGAACTGCCGGTATAAAACTAACAGAGGACCGAGATGAGCTGCCGGTATAAAGCTAACAGAGGACCGAGATGAACTGCCGGTATAAAGCTAACGGGGAACCGAGATGAACTGTCAGTATAAAGCTAACAGAGGACCGAGATGAACTGCCGGTAAAAAGCTAACGGTGGATCGAGATGAACTGCCGGTATAAAGCTAACGGGGGACCGAGATGAACTGCCGGTATAAAGCTAACAGAGGACCGAGATGAGCTGTCGGTATAAAGGTAACGGTGGATCGAGATGAACTGCCGGTATAAAGCTAACGGTGGATCGAGATGAACTGCCGGTATAAAGCTAACGGGGGACCGAGATGAGCTGTCGGTATAAAGCTAACAGAGGACCGAGATGAACTGCCGGTATAAAGCTAACGGTGGACCGAGATGAGCTGTCGGTATAAAGCTAACAGAGGACCGAGATGAACTGCCGGTATAAAGCTAACGGTGGATCGAGATGAACTGCCGGTATAAAGCTAACGGGGGACCGAGATGAACTGCCGGTATAAAGCTAACAGAGGACCGAGATGAGCTGTCGGTATAAAGGTAACGGTGGATCGAGATGAACTGCCGGTATAAAGCTAACGGTGGATCGAGATGAACTGCCGGTATAAAGCTAACGGGGGACCGAGATGAGCTGTCGGTATAAAGCTAACAGAGGACCGAGATGAACTGCCGGTATAAAGCTAACGGGGGACCGAGATGAACTGCCGGTATAAAGCTAACAGAGGACCGAGATGAACTGCCGGTATAAAGCTAACGGGGAACCGAGATGAACTGCCGGTATAAAGCTAACGGGGGGCCGAGATGAACTGCCGGTATAAAGCTAACAGCGGACCGAGATGAACTGCCGGTATAAAGCTAACAGCGGACCGAGATGAACTGCCGGTATAAAGCTAACGGGGGGCCGAGATGAACTGCCGGTATAAAGCTAACGGGGGCCGAGATAAACTGCCAGTATAAAGCTAACAGCGGACCGAGATGAACTGCCGGTATAAAGCTAACGGGGGGCCGAGATGAACTGCCGGTATAAAGCTAACAGCGGACCGAGATGAGCTGCCGGTATAAAGCTAACAGAGGACCGAGATGAACTGCCGGTATAAAGCTAACTGGGGGCCGAGATGAGCTGCCGGTATAAAGCTAACAGAGGACCGAGATGAACTGCCGGTATAAAGCTAACGGGGGGCCGAGATGAGCTGCCGGTATAAAGCTAACGGGGGGCCGAGATAAACTGCCAGTATAAAGCTAACAGCGGACCAAGATGAACTGCCGGTATAAAGCTAACAGAGGACCGAGATGAGCTGCCGGTATAAAGCTAACAGAGGACCGAGATGAACTGCCGGTATAAAGCTAACGGGGAACCGAGATGAACTGTCAGTATAAAGCTAACAGAAGACCGAGAAGAACTGCCGGTATAAAGCTAACGGGGGACCGAGATGAGCTGCCAGTATAAAGCTAAAGGGGGATCGAGATCAGCTGTCGGTATAAAGCTAACGGGGGATCGAGATCAGCTGTCGGTATAAAGCTAACCGGGGACCGAGATGAGCTGCCGGTATAAAGCAAACGGGGAACCGAGATGAGTTGTCGGTATAAAGCTACCAGGGAACCGAGATGAACTGCCGGTATAAAGCAAACGGGGAACCGAGATGAGTTGTCGGTATAAAGCTACCAGGGAACCGAGATGAACTGCCGGTATAAAGCTAACGGGAGGCCGAGATGAACTGCCGGTATAAAGCTAACGGGGGGCCGAGATAAACTGCCAGTATAAAGCTAACAGCGGACCGAGATGAACTGCCGGTATAAAGCTAACGGGGGGCCGAGATGAACTGCCGGTATAAAGCTAACAGCGGACCGAGATGGTCTGCCGGTATAAAGCTAACGGGGGGCCGAGATGAACTGCCGGTATAAAGCTAACGGGGGCCGAGATAAACTGCCAGTATAAAGCTAACAGCGGACCGAGATGAACTGCCGGTATAAAGCTAACGGGGGCCGAGATGAACTGCCGGTATAAAGCTAACAGCGGACCGAGATGAGCTGCCGGTATAAAGCTAACAGAGGACCGAGATGAACTGCCGGTATAAAGCTAACGGGGGACCGAGATGAACTGCCGGTATAAAGCTAACGGGGGACCGAGATGAGCTGCCAGTATAAAGCTAAAGGGGTACCGAGATCAGCTGTCGGTATAAAGCTAACGGGGGATCGAGATGAGCTGCCAGTATAAAGCTAAAGGGGTACCGAGATCAGCTGTCGGTATAAAGCTAACGGGGGACCGAGATGAGCTGCCAGTATAAAGCTAAAGGGGGACCGAGATCAGCTGTCGGTATAAAGCTAACGGGGGACCGAGATGAGCTGCCAGTATAAAGCTAAAGGGGGACCGAGATCAGCTGTCGGTATAAAGCTAACGGGGGATCGAGATCAGCTGTCGGTATAAAGCTAACCGGGGACCGAGATGAGCTGCCGGTATAAAGCTAACGGGGGACCGAGATCATGAGCTGTCGGTATAAAGCTAACGGGGAACCGAGATCTTGAGCTGTCGGTATAAAGCTAACGGGGGACCGAGATGAGCTGTCGGTATAAAGCTAACGGGGAACCGAGATCATTAGCTGTCGGTATAAAGCTAACGGGGAACGGAGATGAGCTGCCGGTATAAAGCTAACGGTGGATCGAGATGAACTGCCGGTATAAAGCTAACGGGGGACCGAGATGAACTGCCGGTATAAAGCAAACGGGGAACCGAGATGAACTGTTGGTATAAAGCTACCAGGGAACCGAGATGAACTGTTGGTATAAAGCAAACGGGGAACCGAGATGAGCTGTCGGTATAAAGCTAACGGGGGACCGAGATGAGCTGTCGGTATAAAGCTAACGGGGGACCGAGATGAACTGCCGGTATAAAGCAAACGGGGAACCGAGATGAGTTGTCGGTATAAAGCTACCAGGGAACCGAGATGAACTGCCGGTATAAAGCAAACGGGGAACCGAGATGAGTTGTCGGTATAAAGCTACCAGGGAACCGAGATGAACTGCCGGTATAAAGCAAACGGGGAACCGAGATGAGCTGTCGGTATAAAGCTAACGGGGGACCGAGATAAACTGCCGGTATAAAGCTAACGGGGGACCGAGATGAACTGCCGGTATAAAGCAAACGGGGAACCGAGATGAACTGTCGGTATAAAGCAAACGGGGGACCGAGATAAACTGCCGGTATAAAGCTAACGGGGGACCGAGATGAACTGCCGGTATAAAGCAAACGGGGAACCGAGATGAACTGTCGGTATAAAGCAAACGGGGGACCGAGATAAACTGCCAGTATAAAGCAAACGGGGAACCGAGATGAACTGTCGGTATAAAGGAAACGGGGAACCGAGATGAGTTGTCGGTATAAAGCTACCAGGGAACCGAGATGAACTGTTGGTATAAAGCAAACGGGGAACCGAGATGAACTGTTGGTATAAAGCTACCAGGGAACCGAGATGAACTGTTGGTATAAAGCAAACGGGGAACCGAGATGAGCTGTCGGTATAAAGCTAACGGGGGACCGAGATGAGCTGTCGGTATAAAGCTAACGGGGGACCGAGATGAGCTGTCGGTATAAAGCTAACGGGGGACCGAGATCAGCTGTCGTTATAAAGCTTACAGGGGATCGAGATAAACTGCCAGTATAAAGCTAATGGGGGACCGAGATAAACTGCCAGTATAAAGCTAACGGGGGACCGAGATAAACTGCCAGTATAAAGCTAACGGGGGACCGAGATAAACTGCCAGTATAAAGCTAACGGGGGACCGAGATAAACTGCAAGTATAAAGCTAACGGGGGACCGAGATAAACTGCCGATATAAAGCTAACGGGGACCGAGATAAACTGCCAGTATAAAGCTAACGGTGGACCTAGATAAACTGCCGGTATAAAGCTGACGGGGACCGAGATAAACTGCCAGTATAAAGCTAACGGGGGACCAAGATAAACTGCCAGTATAAAGCTAACGGGGGACCGAGATAAACTGCCGGTATAAAGCTAACGGGGGACCGAGATAAACTGCCAGTATAAAGCTAACGAGGGATCGAGATAAACTGCCAGTATAAAGCTAACGTGGGACCGAGATAAACTGCCAGTATAAAGCAAACGGTGGATCGAGACGAACTGCCGGTATAAAGCTAACGGGGGGCAGAGATAAACTGCCGGTATAAAGCAAACGGTGGATCGAGATGAACTGCCGGTATAAAGCAAACGGTGGATCGAGATGAACTGCCGGTATAAAGCAAACGGGGGGGAGGGCAGAGATGAACTGCCGGTATAAAGCAAACGTGGAATCGAGATGAACTGCCGGTATAAAGCAAACGGGGAATCGAGATGAACTGCCGGTATAAAGCAAACGGGGAATCGAGATGAACTGCCGGTATAAAGCAAACGGGGAATCGAGATGAACTGCCGGTATAAAGCAAACGAGGAATCGAGATGAACTGTCGGTATAAAGCTAACGGGGGACCGAGATGAACTGCCGGTATAAAGCAAACGTGGGACCGAGATGACTGCCGGTATAAAGCAAACGGTGGATCGAGATGAACTGCCGGTATAAAGCTAACGGGGGCAGAGATAAACTGCCGGTATAAAGCAAACGGTGGATCAAGACGAACTGCCGGTATAAAGCAAACGGGGAATCGAGATGAACTGCCGGTATAAAGCAAACGTGGGACCGAGATGAACTGCCGGTATAAAGCAAACGGGGAATCGAGATGAACTGTCGGTATAAAGCAAACGTGGGACCGAGATGAACTGCCGGTATAAAGCAAACGTGGGACCGAGATGAACTGACTGTATAAAGCTAACAGGGGACCGAGATCAGCTGTCGGTATAAAGCTAACAGAGGACCGAGATGAACTGCCGGTATAAAGCTAACGGGGGACCGAGATGAACTGACTGTATAAAGCTAACAGGGGACCGAGATCAGCTGTCGGTATAAAGCTAACAGAGGACCGAGATGAACTGCCGGTATAAAGCTAACGGGGGACCGAGATCAGCTGTCGGTATAAAGCTAACAGGGGATCGAGATCAGCTTCCGGTATAAAGCTAACAGGGGGTCGAGATCAGCTTCCGGTATAAAGCTAACAGGGGATTGAGATCAGCTGTCGTTATAAAGCTAACAGGTGATCGAGATCAGCTTCCGGTTAAAGCTAACATGGGACCGAGATCAGCTGTCGGTATAAAGCTAACAGGGGATCGAGATCAGCTGCTGGTATAAAGCTAACAGAGGACTGCGATGAGCAGCCAGTATAAAGCTAACGGGTACCGTGAGAAACTGCCCTAGCTTTTCGGCTCTTTTTTAACTTGATGTTATCCTTTCGACGCGTCTGTACTGTATCATGCATGAAAAACAGGAATTTCATGAAATACCGATATATTTTAAATTAAAATATAATATTGATAGCAACTGAATATTTCCTGCGGTACAGCATTTCCTACTCAGCTCACTTTTTTATTTCCTGGCCGAAAAATATTCTGATACTTGGTTATTTTCTATAATCTATCTGGAATAAATTAAAGCAGAGTAGAGAAATGGATTTTTACAGCCCAGTCCATACATGTAGTTAACTTATAACGAGGCGACCAATTCTGGTATGGGTGGGGAAAGTGAAGTGCCCGGAGAAAAAATCTTGTGAAGGCATGATTTTTATTTTTCTATAACTGAAATGAAATAAAATAAAGTAATGAAGTTTTACGGCCAAGTCAATCTTTTTTCGTCCAATTGACGTATCGCCGACCACGCCCACAATGTTCCGACACTGGCCACCATCACGGTACCAAAGCAGCGTCACGGCAACTAATGACGTACTAATATCAGTGACGTCATTAAATGGCGCTATTCAGACCGAGTTTTCATTCTTTTTGCATGTAAATCAAGCATTTGGTCATTTGACGGAACATTATGGGCGTGGCCGACGGTACGTCAATTCCGGGATGGATGAGGAAACGGGAGTGCCGAGAGAAAACCACCTTCTTTCGAGGAGCGAATTGACAAATTTTCAAACACTAGGATCCAACGCGATTTGGGATCCAACCTCCATATAGGTGGTGAGAGAAACTGCGGTCCGTTAAAGCCCGCTTTAGACCACTGGACCACTGAGGTGCCTTAACTTGATTTGGACTAGAATTATAACAGATATACCTTTGATGGCACTTCCGGTCCAGGAAAGTGGCCGATCTTAGGTTATGATAGTAGATGCCATCCGTATGCGCACGCCACTGACGTTCCTGAACTTGCATGCAAGTCGTTAGGAGTTACAGAGACGTGCAAAAAGTGGTCGGTCATTTTGTTAAATCTTTCATATAAAACCGCGTATTTAAAAAAAATTCTCAAAATTTATTTCTTTGTCAATTTCAATGATTTTTTTGCTGTCATTTTGTAAAATCCTTCATATAAAACTGCGTATTTAAAAAAAAATGATCTCAAAATTAATTTCTTTGTCAATTTCAATGACTTTTTCACTGTTAAATGTAAAATTAATTAAAATTTTATTTAACAATCATAAGAAGAGGGAATTTTGTTGTAGTTATTAGATAAGCCTTTCAAATTAAAGACTTTTTTTTAAATTGAAATCTACTATACAATTATGTTTCACATGGCAGTTAAAAATTAACCCATGTTACCATGCTGTTTCCCATATGTTTTCTTGAATGATACAAGACAGACAATATTTTGAAAATTATTCAAAGAAAATAAAACTAATTTCGGATTTATCAGTGGATTTGTTTTTAAAAATTGCTCAAGAAATAAACTTTACAAAGTGGCAGAATAATGCAATTGCATTTTTAAACGGACAAGTACATGAACATGGATATTATAAAAGGTTTAAATAGGGACAAGTGTCGGATGTAAGAAAAATACGGCATAATGAAATTAAACTCGATAATCTTGTTAATAATAGAATATACTCCTTATCACAGAGCTCTTTCAAGTGTTATCACATTTTTATTTATTTAACACTTTTGATTTTAAACCGTACAAGCTGTTATAAGACAGTTTTAAATATAAACACGTGCTTGGATTAAACTTTAAATTCTAGGTGCAATTTCAATTTTAAAACATCATGTCCATAGATTTCTTGTTCAGCCCTTCCCTCGTTACAATTTTGTTTTTTCTTAGCTTAAATCTGGCAACTTTGAAATCTGGATAATAATGACGGTTTTTAAGATAAGGTTATAATTAATTAAAAATGACATTTTGAAGTCCACTAAACCACTGTGGTTGCTCAGTTGGTAGAGTGCTCGCTCCGCAAGTGGCAAGTCGTGGGTTCAAACCCTGACCAGGTCTTACCCAAAACTTGAAAGTGGGTATCGACTGTTTCTTAGCCAAGCACTCGGCATTATGAAATGAAAGTCACTGTTTTTTTGGATAGAGAGGTCCCAATTCATGGTAGGCATGACACGATGAAGAAGCTTGCTATAAAATGTAATCAGTTTAAACACACAGACAAAAAATATGCACAATCTTTTATGGTAGGCTTCGTCTCGATATAAATGAAATATTCTTGACTGGGACAATCTAAGTTATAGAGGGTACCCTGTCACTAAAGACTTAATTGTGATGACTCTAAACGTTGTACCCCAGTCACTAATGACTTGCGATGACCCTAAAACATTTACCCCAGTCACTAATGAGTTGTTATGACCCTACAAGTTGTACCTAAGTCATTCATGACTTGTGATGACCCTAAAGGTTGTAACTCAGTCACTAATGACTTGCGATGACGCTAAAAGTTGTATCCCGTCACCAATGACTTGTGTTGACTCTAAAAGTTTTAATTCAGTCACTAATGAACTGCGATGTCTTTACGAATTGTACCTCAATTATTAATGATTTGCGATGACCATAAAGGTTGTACCCCAGTCACTAATGACTTGCGATGACCCTACAAGTTGTACCTGGACCACTAATGGCTTGCGATGACCCTTAAGGTTGTAACTCAGTCACTAATGACTTGTAATGACCCTAACGTTTGAATATGAGTCATAATGGCTTGCGGTGAACCTAACAATGGCTTCACAATTTGCTAGAACTGCCATTCCAAAATATGTTTTATACCTCCCCGTAAGCCACAACAAATTAAAAGTCACAAAAAGATACGTGCTATGTGTTGACGACATTCGTATTGTACCTTAGTCACAAATGACCTGCGATGTATTTACGTCGATCCTTTGTACCTTAGTCACAAATGACCTGCGATTTATTTACGGCGATCCTTTGTACTTACGATGATCCTAACATTTGTACCTAAGTCACATGACATGTGATATGTTGACGGCGATCCTTACATTTGTACTTTAGTCACAAATGACCTGCGATGTGTTGACGGCGATCCTTTGCACGTTAGTCACAAATAACCTGTGATGTGTTGACGGTGATCCTTTGTACCTTAGTCACAAATGACCTGCGATGTGTTGACGGCGACCCTTTTACCTCAGTCACAAATGACCTGCGATGTGTTGACGGCGATCCTTTGTACCTTAGTCACAAATGATCTGCGATGTGTTGACGGCGACCCTTTTACCTCAGTCAAAAATGACCTGCGATGTGTTGACGGCTATCCTTTTATCTCAGTCACGAATGACCTGCGATGTGTTGACGGCGATCCTTTGTACCTTAGTCACAAATGACCTTCGATGTGTTGACGGCGATCCTTACACGTAGAACTCGGTCACAGAGATGTGCGATGAGTCGACCCAGTTTAGATTTGACAGTCATTTTTTATCTGGTTCATCAAGTTATGAATAAGATTTTAACATCAGAAAATCAGCTGATAAACTGCCAAGCATAGAAGATAAATTGCTTCGCAAATTTATGAGAATTGTCACTGCTCAAATTTTGTTTCTATTCTTTATAAGACAATATTTTTGCCACTGTTTGTTCTCGAACGCACATCCTTCGACACCAACTCGCCTAGCATAAGAATTATCCGCGACCTAACCAATTGCGCAACCGAGATTAGTTTAAAAAAACTTGCTCAAATGACGTATTTGTCAGATGCATGCGCAGGTCATACTATACACAGATGTGGTAGCAGTAAACTTTTTTTTTAATAATAATAATTTCGGAATAATAAGTTTACTTCTACAACGAATATGTAAATATACCCTTTAATCCACATCAAATTGAATGTCTCAAAAATACTGCGACGTGTTTACAGCGATCATTTGTACCCCAGACACTAAAATCTTGCGATTGTTGACGACGAATCAAGATTTACATTTGTACCTTAGACACAAACAACCTGCGATGTGTTGACGGCGAACGCAACTCGGTCAATATGATTTTTTTTCTGGTTCATCGAGTAATGAATCAGATTTTAAATTTAGAAAACTTTCGGCAGGTCTGTATTTTATGTTAGAATTATCATATATACACCCGTCAAGTAAGTAAGTAGAAATAAGAAGAGAGGGTAAACTATCACGCAAAATCTTAAATTTATGATATGTCATATACCATATTTTAAATGTATTTTATAAATAAATTAACAAAAAATGGTTTATGACACTAAGCAGATCCTCATTATGATCCCGAAAACACTTGCCAAATTTCACATCAAACTGTGGGACATGTTGCACCCACAAGAAAATTAAACAGAAGATACCAAAAACTATATACAAAGAACCATAACTCCAATTGTTTCAAAGTCTAAACTGAAGTCTAAACCTAACGTGTCTAACCTGACTTGTCAGTTCCAAAGTTTTTTTTTATTTTGCTTCTGAATTGTGATTCATTCATAGACCAGTATGGTTTTTTATTGTTTTATACAAGGTTTATAGAAAGCTAATACTTGTATACATTAAACTTCGTTTCCATGGCAAACAAACGCATTTTAAAAATATGAGACCTCAAATGATAATCTACTGAGGGAAAATCTTTCAGTAAGTTTCGATATTTTTTTTTGTTTCTACGACAACAGGGGCCATATTCGATTTTGTCGATATCATATTTTTTATTTTCATTGTAATCGATTATTCTTGATGCTATAAATTATCCTATAAAATTTCATGAAAATTTGAACCAACAGTTTTCTAGAATTATGAGTTTAAAGGTTTTGATACTTTTACCCGTTTCTATGACAACAACAGCCATGTTGGAAATTTGAAATGCGCATCCCATATCTACATGTTTGATACATTTAAATTTGTTGTCAGTTTCATTGAGATTCAGTGAGGTATCTCTGAGGAAAACGGGCGGACAAGTGTAAAAAAAGGTGGAATAACAACAATTTTATTCCAAACATTTTTAAATAGGATTTTGATTGGAACCTGACCGAGTTAAAATCTACGCCTTACGGTCGAAGTTATTACGTCGTGTGCCGTCTAGGCTTTGATTACGTCATGTATTCCGACACGCCGGTGCACGTGCTATTGTTTACAAAACGTAATGACGTAATTCTTCGTTGTACACGTATATTTCGTTTTTTTTAAATATTGATATTTATTCAGCTTCTGTATTTTGAACAATAAAATTATAATAGTGCCTTAGTGATAGAACTATGTTTGTGGCGTAATGATACAGGTCTACAGTGATGAGTCTGTACTAAACATTGTATGCAACTGTAGCATCAGAAATCTTCATTTATTCAATTAATTTTTGCATTATTTTTTTTTTGCAGTAGAATGTAGATAACTATGTTACATTTGGAGAGTTCTGACCGTAAAACGTGGATTTTACTATCGCAAATACAGTAAACCTAATTTTGCGACAGTAAAATGCATTCATATAGGTTAAAATGCGTCGTACATTGCTGCCAACACTGCTTCATAAATTGGCTCTTGGGTTTTAGAGGACACACAGAGTATCGACAGGTTCATAATTCATCCAGTGTCACTACAATATGATATGGCTGGAGGAGAAAAACGCTTGTCTGTGACATATTGACTTGAAGAGCTAACACGTTTTACGGTCGGGTAAGAACTCTTCAAATGTAAAATAGTTCTCCTAAATAAAAGAATAGTTTAAAAAAAGAAAAGGGCAATAAGTCTCCCACTCATAGTGTGGTGCTAGACTTAAACATTTAGAAAACTACACAGTCACAGATACTTTGATCTTAGTTACACAAGTTTAGGTACCCGAAGCAGTTTTCTGGCAAGTTCTAGCCGTCCTCCATATTTCCAGTATCGAAATTCTCTATTTCATTTTATCTATCCTTGTGATTTCGACATATGTTTATTTATATATTTTTACTTCCGGTAAAATTGTTAAAACCCAACATCCAATGAACACAATAAAAAAACAAACATACTAATCCATGTCCAAATCAAAATGCAGAGTTGAAAACATTCATACTGATAAATTAGGTTAAACACGCGAACCCCCGCCAGCTGGGTAGTGAAATTCGTGTGCTCCGAAAAGATAAGCACATCCCGCGTCATATTAGAGGGCACATTTTTGCAATTTTCGGTCTTAACATAAAAAAATTTGATTCTTTATGGACAATATGTCAAAAAGTCACAATATATTCACAATATATAGAAATTCCTTCTCAACCACTGTGGTTCCTTAGTTGGTAGAGTGTTCGCTCCATATTGGGGGGGGGGGGGGGGGGGGGGGGGGGGGGGGGGGGGGGGGGGGGGGGGGGGGATAAAACCCTGCTGTATAATGCAATCAGCGCAACGCACAGGCACAATTTCTGCACATTCCCCTATAGTTGACGACGTATCGATATAAGGGAAATATTTTTGACTGGGACGCTAAACACAAGAAATTGTCTCAGGTCGAAGTCTTTAATCTCAGTGGTCTGAAAACTATTTACTCTACCATTCAGTTGCGTATTTACTTTCGTAACATTTCATATAAAAAACAAATTTATCTAGAAAAACTGTGAGCCACAAGCTCACAAAAAATACCCCCGCTCCCCTCACATAACAAAATCCATCGGATCACATTTTTAGATAGGAGGTGCACATCTACTTTATATCATAAAGTTTCATGAAAATCCATTGAAGGTATTAGGAGGAGTTGCGGATAAGAGATTTGTACTCTAAGGTGTAAAAGATGGACGGGCGGACACACGGACGGACACCCCTATCACTATAACCCCCCTCCCCTTTTTTAAGCGGGGTGTTTAAGTGGGGGGTATAAAAATAGATCTTGAAGATTCTTTTTTGTTATCTTATATTTCTCCTTATTTAATATTTTTTTGGCAAAATTAATAAAATACAAAAATAAATAAATACCTAATACTATAAGTATATACAATGCACTTTATAAAATACATACATGTTAAGTTATATTTATAACTTATGTAAAATTGTTTTAGAATTACAGTCACTATATTTAGATTTAAATTAACATTTTGGTAATCATTTTAACATTTTTCTCCCCTTTACCATTTAAAATGGCAGCAACACATCACCAACAAATAGGTCCTTAAAATGGCAAGAGTGGATAAGAACAGTTATACAGTAAGGAGGAAGAGATGGAATTGGATTGGCGGCAGATGGTAGAAACAGAACGGAACGATGCAGGCTGGAAACCTGGAATGCGGCACGTCAAGTAGCCTTAGACAGACCAACATGGAGGAATGACGTCCAAGCCTTGTGTGCCTCCTGGCACTGAGAGAAGTTAAAGTAAGTTTACCATTTAAACATTAAATCCAGTACCCTTATGATCATTTGTAACGTAAGAGGTATACATCTTCCAGTATAGAGACCCAAATTTTTGAAGGAAACAATGCATTTGTACCTCCTGACTTTAATGTTAGGTGAGGTAAAAACGAAAATATAACTTCAGATATGCTATGCAATAAAAACAAACATATCTGTCATTGTCAAAATCTAAAAGCATAGTAGAAACCGACAAAAACAAACTACAGTGCATAAAGGCTATATTGAACATGGAATATTGTAAATTACGTTTTAATAAAGAAGTGCTTGCAAAAATCAACAGCGCATATTTATTCATTATTCAAAGACCTAACTAAAAAGTATATTTTTGTCCATGCTGCATGTTTTGGTTAACGTCTGTATATAGGAAAAATTACATTTTTGACAGAAAATATGTATTCCAGCTAACCATTTGAGCCTCAAATTACAAACGAATGTTGGGTAAAAATTTACCTTTCACCTGCGTGATTGAGTAAAAAGAAAATTCACATCTGGTCGACCTACATATAACCAAAAGATAACGAGGCACCTAGTGGGAATATTTATACTTAACCATTTTGATATTCTTGAAAAAATGACAAAATTTATGGTATGTACAAAACTCACATAGACCGATTTAAAACAAAACATATTTTTTTCCACTTAGGTCTCTCTTTTCTGTGCTGAAATATAGTTAGAATTTTAACAAAAAATTAGAATTAAATATTTAATCGCAATACAAAATGTATATCCATGTTTAAAATAACCTTTATGCACAGTAATACTTAGTACATAAACTTCCTGTAAGGAACTTCTACGCCTTGTCAAGCTTGTCACACCCACCATAAGTAAAACCAAAATTGGGAATGGAAAGGACATGGATCGATTGGACGACAAATGTAATTTTGAACAAAGAGGCATCATGATTTTTATAATTTTTTGTTGGCCATCAAAAAAAAAATTAGGCCCTTAATAATCATAGATTCACAAGATCTTCCAGTCAATAATTGATTTGTAAGAGGTTTGCCTTTTCGTATAAAATTCCTTGCAATGCGGACACGTTTATAGAATGACATTTTAATGTATGATTCACAAACTATGGTACTAATTATGTGTGAAACATAGCAAACTCCTTATACAACCAAATGTTTTGAGAATATATATATAGATAGATAGATAGAAATGGTTAAGACACGTACCCGATCTATCTATCTACCAGAAAGACATATTCTCCTTTAATCGTTGGTGCTCTGTAAAAATAAAAAATTGGGAAGAAATTCAACATCAGAACACCCTCCTTCAAAATTTCTTCTACAAAACAGAAAAAAATAAACATAATCAGGCTCTACTGGATGAAAAGTTAGTCAAGATATTGCAAAATCACTCATTGCTCTTAACACACTGCAAATGTAAAATTTTCTGACACTTCCTCTACAACTGATGACGTCCCGATATAAGTGAAACATTTTTGACTGAGACGTGAAAACCAATTAATTTATTTATCATTGTTCGTTCATTCATTCACTCTTTCATTCATTTATTATTTGATTCATTCATTCATTATTTAATTGATTGATTCATTCATTAATTCATTATTTATTTATTCCTTCGTTCATTCTATTAGACATCATATGTATTAGCCATAGACTTGTATGTGAGCAATTTAATCTTTGCACTTGGTTCGAGTCTCAGTAAGATCACACTACGCTAACCCGATGTTACCATGATTTGTATAAACCACTGCGGTAGCTCAGATGGTAGAGTGCTCGCTCCGTAAGTGGGAGGTCGTGGGTTCGAACCCCGGCCGCGTCTGACCCAAGACTTAAAAAGTGGGTAGTGACTGTTCTTTCGCCAAGCACTCGGCATTACGAAATGAAAGTCACGGTTCTTTCCGATGGGAACTTAAAATAACCAAGTTCCGTGTCTTGGTAGGCTTGGCACGATAAAGAACCCTGCTAGATAATGCCATCAGCGCAAAGTACAGGCAAAATTTCTGCACATTCGCCTATAGCTGGCGACGTCTCTATATAAGTGAAACATTCTTGACTGGGACGTTAAACCCCCATTACTCAACTTAACTCATAATTTGTATAATGTGCACGTCTGCGTTTTACGCACACTCGGCGATATTTAGATGCATGTTCACCGAGACAGCAGTTGCTTAGGTTGCTTTATTTATCGGTCTATTACCCTTGTAGCAGGTAAATCAAAAGCTATTTGAAATTAAATAACATGTTTAGATTCTAATTACTGTAGGAACCACTGTGACTGTGACAGTGAAATACTTTTTAAATCCATAGAAAATCAAATAAATTTGAATAAAGATCGATATTTTTCATTTACTTGTACCTAGTCGTAACAGGAAATCTGTATGCGCATCCGCGATTACCCCAAAATATATCTGCATAGGGATAAACGTTGGTGCTATGCGGATTTAACATGTTGAAAAACCATGCAAATGGCGGCTTTTGTTGCGCATATGACGTAAAACGTCACCAAGGACATCACTGCCGGTGTAAACATCCGTCATTTTCGCCTGAGTAAAATCCTCATACCGCCAACATTTTTCTTTTTACAGGCATACTTCATGACACTCGCGGATGCGCATACAGATTTCCTGTTACGACTAGGTATAAATAAGTGAAAAATATCAAACTTTATTCAAATTTATTTGATTTTCTATTGATATAAAGAAAATTTCACTATCACAGTCACAGTGGTTCTTACAGTAGTTTTAGTGAAAAATTATGATATAAAGAAAGTTGTTTTAAAGTTATATATTGATAAGAATCTATAGTGCTAATTTATTTCTATGAACTCGGAAATAAGGTATAGGATGTAATATGATTTTAACATTTGTAATATATCACTTGTCAAAATTTACCCTTTGGCTGTAGAAATTGTATTCGATTCAACAGTCGTTCTGACATGTAAAATTATCCTATGATTCGATTTATATAAATTGTAAGTATCTAATGTCTTGATAAGTAAAAATGTCCTAGTTGAAATTCCAGGCGGCAATTTTAAAATTAATAGAATGCGCGCTAAAATTTGACACAGGACAATCTAAGTCCGTTAAACAGTTTGGCGAAATTGTCCATCTTCTCTTTACTATATATGCGAGAAGGAATAAATATAATAATATGGAGCTTGATTAGTCTTTTTAAGATCATAGACACACCTAATGAGTGCTTAAGAGAAATGAGCAAACTATTCCAAATAAGATGAGAATAAAATCGGAATCGGAGCGATGACGTAACATCCATAATCCCGCTTCACCTGCTGAGATAAGAATTAAACAATCAGCTCTAGGTCCCGAAAGGGGAATGCACAGCATAATATGTTTAGTGGATGAAGAGTGGAAAAAAACGGAACCAGGAAGAACACTACATAGCTAGAGAAATGAAGATACCTGGATTCTCCACCTGTTACGGCATTGCTCCAATTCAGGTGGGAATCTAAACGTATACCTTATTTTCTAGTTCAAAGTAATTAATTAACACTAAATATAAAACTTTAAGACAAATTTCTTTATATCATAATTTTTCCTCAAAACTAATTAGAATTTAAATTTAAACATTGAAATTAATGTTTTCTTTTTATATCTAATATGTAACCAATATTTCTCTTTTACAAATTACACCTAATTTTACTCCATTACCTTACCTCCAACTGTTTATAATTGTAATGTATAGAGCTCCAATGATAATTATGATGGTGATGATGTATAAAAATCACCTTATTTGTTTCCATGCATTCCGCTACAATATGTTTGCCCTCAATGTGTGTCTCAAATTTAAACAAACAGCTGATTTATCTGTCATTGGAAAGACAAATTTCGTCTCAACATGTTTGTTATTGCCACTGAAGTATATCAACGACGATTCTACATCCGCGGTAAATCCCCTAACGACAACATCTGTACGGATTTCTTTTAACAGAACCGAAGTAAATATTAATAGTATGAAACAACTTTTTTTTTAAACCGCAGACATGTGATCATTTTCGTTCAAATTGCAATTATGTGTATTAGATCGGTGTTTATTCAAACTCAATCGTGTGATGTATGGGACAATAATTTCCGTTTCCGTTCAAATCTTAATTTGCATTAGATCGGTGCTTACACAGTGTTTCCGGCATCGGTGTTTGGTGTAAAAACGGCTTCCCTGTATGTTCAAATTAAAGTCGTATCCATATAATTGGCGTTTTGCTTTGAAATTACAGAATGATTGCTACTTTCGAAATCTTGTTTATAACCGGTTAACCACAATAAATTGAAATTTATTTCTAAAATTATTTTATCGTAAAGTTTGTGTTTACGTTGCACCTATGGGACGTTTGATTAAACTACTTCCGTTTCCGTTCAAATTAAAGTTATGCGCTTTATTTCAGTTTCACAACTGTGTCCACAACGTCAGCTTTGTCCCGTCTCTATTTTTGTTCAAATTAAAGTTATACTCAAATGTTTCATGTTTATGCGTAGCTTTGGAATCGGTGTCAAGAAAATGTTTCCGTATCCGCTTAATTTATAGTCAGTTTTATAGTCATAAATACGGTGTCTTCATTGTGACTGCGACATCAGTGTTGAAATGGCTACGTGTACCATGTCTGTTCAAATCAGATTCATGCGCATTAGATCAATGTTTACGTTTGTGTCCACACTATTAGCTTTGAAACCGTTCAAATAAAAGTTATACACTGACAGATAAATAAAATGTGACTGTGGCTGGCATCAACGTCATGAAAAAAAGTTATATTCAGAAAATCGGTCTTTATGTTGTGTCTGCGACATCAACGTTGAAACAGTTTCCGTTCAGTTCAAATTTAAGTTATACAAATAAGTTTGGTGTTTTCGTTGTTTTATCTTTTTTAGCGTTCAAACGACCAACATTTTCAATAAAATTGAACTCATACCCATAGTCGATATAAACGATGTTTTCATTCGATCACACAACGCCTTTGATCGCTTAGGATCGATTTCAACTCTGGAAAATTCTGGAATAAAAAAGTTCACTTGTTGAATGTCGGTATTTTCTTGGGTTTCAAGATTTAGAACTACCACTTTGACAAAAGTGACAGAATTGCGACTTTTGTGGAAATAAGGCAAATTGGATACCAAAGGTAATGATGAAAATTTCGACTAGTCCACATTTTTTATCTTGTGGACTTAGCAATACGATTAAAAATTTCATCGATCGATTCAGCTATTAACAGACTCATACACTACAGCACAGGTTTGTCAAACATGCTTCCCAGTGCCTAAAAGCTGCCGAGATATAAAAAAAGGGCTGTCTTGGTGTCCATGTTTCAGAATTTTTTTTAAATAATTGACTTAATTAGTATCTCATCTCTGTTAGCCAACAAAGGGCCAAAGTAAACGGGTTAGTTAGCATTAATGCGTTACCTTGGTGTAAACTTTCGACAGGTTTGTGCATGATGTTGAATTTTCACTTTGATTTCGCTTTTTGAATTTCGAGCAACTTAGAAATTTAGCAAGAAAATAATTAAAAATTTTGACAATGGCCCCTTAGCAAAAAATTGCGTCAGCGCCACTCAACACAACAAATCTTGTTACTCGTGTAAACCAAAAATTCTAGAATTTTGAGAAACTTGAAAATTTAATGTGCCATCATGATAATGAATGGACTGAAAACAAATGTCAGCGCCCTTTCGACTCCGCATTTGGCGATTGCCATGAAAACAAAATTTAGATGAAATCCGACCAACTTGAAACTTTAGTGGCTGTTATCCTCTGACAAAAACTTCGTCATCGGCATTCATTTCGACATGTCTATTTCATCTTTCAATCACTATTATTGATTTTGAGCAATAGTTAATGAAATTTTTAGCAAAATCTTAATTTTCACCTATATGATCTGTTTCTTGTACTGGAAGTCATGTTTTTGTTGGACCGGTCCAAAACGAGGCATCTGTCTAGCCAACACGCCATAGATCATTGCTTCTAAGTTTCAAGCCGTTCAGCGGTTTCAGAGGAGAAGAGGATAAGATCTTTGAAAAACGTTTACAGATAAAAAACGACAGACGACAAAAGCCAACTCATGGCCATGTTAGGTAATACAATTAGTCAAACATGTCTATAAAGGCCACTTAACTAAACTTAATAAATTATTAAATTTAAAAAAAATTAAATATACATTCAAAAATTTAATAAAAAAATAAGAATCGGCAAGGAGTTCAAATAATTCCATTTACATAAATTTAAAATATTTTTATTAACAAAGTCAAAATAAAATAGATAATAATAAAATAAACACTAACGACAGCATGATTCTTCATATCGCAATATATTTCGAATACACAGTTTTCCTTATCAAGCTTACATTTCAACTGAACAAAAATAAAATAAAATTAAAATCTTATCTGTTTTGTTGTAAAGTCAATTTGTTACGAATAGAAAAGGAATTCAAATGCTTCCATTTATATTCATAAAAATAACAAAAGTAACATTTTACTATTCAAGTAAAAAAAAATATTAAAATAAAAGTTAAATATTATCTATTTCCTTGCAACGTTAATCTTTTGAGAATTGAAAAGAAGTTCACACAATTCTATTTAAACATTTACACTTCAGTAAAAAAGAAAATTGAATTAAAATCAAACACATTCACACAATTCCATTTATATAAAAGACAGTTAACATTTACACTTTAGTTAAATCAAAGAAAAAAAAATTGAATTAAAATTAAACTAATTTTCTTGCAAAATAGATATATTAAGAATCGTATAGTAGTTTAAGCAATTCAATTTATAGTAACCATTTACAAAAAAGTTAAAATACCTGTATAATCAACATAAATAGACAACTCAATTTATATTTTTACTAAAGTTAAAATATAATAAAATTGAAATATGATCTATCCTAGTGAGCTTGAAATAAAAGATACAACTGATTCCTCAAGTTCTGCTTCATATTTTGACCTGAATTATGACGCACACGAAAGGCTATATTTGAAACTTTGTCAAACGTGATGACTTCAATTTTTCTATCGTCAACTTTACCTTTTTATGCAGTAATATACCTGCTTCTCCTGCTTATGGTGTATTTGTTTCCCAATTAATACACTATGGTAGAGCTTGTTCCCACTACGGGGACATTGTACAACGAAGTAGGCTGCTTACAAATAAATTGTTGACTCAGGGATATTGCAAGCCACCTAGGCTTATCAAGTCCCTCAAAAAGTTTTATGGCCGTCATCACAGTATTGTTGATAAGTTCGATGTCTCTGTGTTCAGAATTGCCCTGGATATTTTGACGTGTCATAGCTCTATGTTTCTTTCACACAGTTTTGATTAAACACGTGGCGGGTGTAGCTAGCTAAACAGGAAGTACTTACCCTTCCGGAGCACCCTGGTGTAAGTTCACGTGTCTAACCTAACTTGACAGTTCCAAAGTTTTTACTTTGCTTCTGGATTATAATTCTGACATGGATTTGTATGTTTGTTTTTAATATATCTTTTCAAAGTTTCTTTATTAAACATCGGAAAAATTCAACAAATTCCATTTATTTTAATAAAAACGTAAAAAATGATTGAAGTCATTAATAAATAAAACTGAGATAAAATTTGACCTGCTTTTTTGTAAAGTTAATTTGTTAAGAATCAGAGAAAAGTTCAATCAACTATAAATTTCCATCACCAACAGAAGATGTAACATATCCGTATCTTGGCATCTAAGCAGCCAAGTTTCAACTACTTTCGACTTAGTTATACAGTGTTTTTATCCCGTAAGAATTTTAACAAACAGGCGTGTTTATTAAAAAACAAAAACAACATTGACATAAATATTAACTGATTGATTGAATCGAGTTTTACGTACCAATCAAGATGATTTCAGTTTTATCGAGACGTCACAAGCAAGAGATGAAGCTACATACATTTTCACAGGATGTTATCGGGACGGGAGTGGGTTCTTTAATTAACATGCCAGGCCTTTGATGGCATCGTTTCCATAGGTCTTTTCAACAGAACCCATTTATAATAGCCTTTATTTTTAAATGTCAAGTGCACGATCAATAAGAGTAATATTTGCATGAAAGAATTGGGTTTCGGTGACGTCATGATGTAACGAACGGCGCACAAAATTCCCGAATTTCTACGTCATCAATATGGTTTTTCATTGGATGTTTTCCAATCACATGACATGTAATAAATGAGATATTTTCCACAGAATCTCTGTCAGCGTGTGACAACCTCTCACTGCCATGTGATAACCTCTCACAGCCATGTGATAATACAAGTATCACCCGGTGATAACCCAGTACAAGGAAAATATCTCGTACAACTGGACCGTGTTGTCATTTTTGTAAACAATAACAATGGCGGCCAGTAGTTTTTTTGTAGTTCGTTGGAAGCGGACTTGGAGTTAATTATGCATGACAAAGATGCAGAAAACACAAAAGGCGGCACCCAAACTTAAGTGAAAATACTAAAAATGCATTTGATGGAAACAGAAAGAGAGGTAAACCAAGATTCTGCGGAATATAAAATAGACGAGCGCCAGTAAAGGATGGTTGAAAGAGTAAACTGGCTGCATTTAGGGCTTAATTTAATTTAAACTTTATATATTGTTTGTGTCATTTTACATAGTAAGCTTTGTTTCGGTATAATAAAATAATAATTGCCCTCTAGGTATGTGGACATTTAGCATTGTCGCCCTTCAGAAGGGTTTTCACCCTCCACATACCTAGAGGACAATTATTGTATATTATAAGATAAGAAAATTATTTTTTTATTATAAAATTGATAATTTTCCAGTCCTTATATAATTCGCCACGATAAAGAAAAAATAACTTCATTATCGTCATCAATTGAATCATTGATCACAGACTGTAGTCATTATGCAGAAGAATTAGTTGGAGATGGCGAAGTTACCGAGTAATATATTTGCTGTATGTAAACGTGAGTTAGTTCATAAGTAAAAAAATTAAAATGTAATTGGATTTATTTTTATCTATTTCAAAACATAGCTAACGCTTATCGTCCTAATCAAAAACAAACATACTAATCCATTTCCGAATCACGACCCAGAAGCAAAGTAAAAACTTTGTAACTGACAAGTTAGGTTAGGCACGTGAACTTCCATCAGGTAAGTGAGGCCGGTTGCTCCGAAAGGGTAAGCACCTCCTGTTTAGCTAGCTACACCCGCCACGTGTGTAATCAAAATTGTGTGAAAGGAACATGGAACTATGAGACGTCAAATATATCCAAGACAATCCTGGACACAGAGACATCAAACTTATCAACAATACTGTGATGACAGCTATTACACTTTTTGAGGGCCTTGATAAGCCTAGGCTTGCAATATCCCTGAGTCAACAATTTATTTGCAAGGAGCCTACTTCGTTGTACAAAGTCCCGGTAGTGAAAACAAGCTCTACCATGGCGTATTAATTGGGAAACAAATACACCAGAAGAAGGAGAAGCAGGTATATTGTTGCATTAAAAAGTTGACAATAGAAAAATTGAAGTCATCACGTTTGTCATAAAGTTTCAAATGTAGCCTTTCTTGTGTGTCATAATTCAGGTATAAGTCTAAATATGAAGCAAAACTTGGAGGAATTAGCCGTGTCTTTTATTTCAAGCTCACTAGGATAGATGGCATTTACATAGTCTCCAAGTTTAGGATTGTTAAGAGACACTGTGAACTCAAATTTTTTAAGCACAGTAATATTTTTTAAATCAAGATAAAAGACTTATCACTGTTTTTGGCTAACAACATTGACCTATGCATTAAACCTTTAAATTTAATATTTATTTCAAACGATTACATTTATGTAAAGGGGAAATAATCTTTGCCATGTTTGCGTTGCGCTGATGTCATTATACAGCAGGATTCTTTATCGTGCCAAGCCCACCGTGACACGGGACCTCGTTTATTTTAAGTTCCCATCTAAAAGAATCGTGACTTTCATTACGTTATACCGAGTGTTTGGCAAAAAAATAGTCACTACCCACTTTATGTCCTAAATCAGACCCGTATCATGGTCCGAACCCACGACACTCCTCTTACTGAGCTAGCACTTTACAAACTGAGCTACCACATTGGTCTTATAACTTGTAATATGTATTTATTAACTGCGAATCGTAACACTGCGCATATATTTTACTTATTCTTCTAAAATATGAATATTTGTAATAAAAGGTCAAGTTGACAAGTCAATGTTGTTTGCCAAAATTCTACGTAACGGGTATTAGATATTATTATATAATTAATAAATTCCATCTTTATGATTGGCTAAAACGGTAACACGTGACCATTGGATCTCACATCATATACCACGGATTTTCCGTTGAATATCAAATCCGGAGTACGTCATCGATTTTTGTTGACGTTCTCCGTAATGTGATTAGAACGTCATCAATTAAGTGTACGCAAGTGATTGTGTCTTGTTATTTTTTTCATAGAAAGTTGACGTTATGGCATTTTCAATTTACAATGTAGTGTGTACTTGATTGTGTCTCATCTGGAATTCAATTTATTTTTTCATAGAATCAGACTTCAAAAAGATTGATCTAACTAATGAGGTATAATTTTAGTGTGATCAACCAGGGTGGGCAGGGGAATCTAACATCGGTAAAATAGTTAGATTGCCCGGTCACAGGTTTGAGAAAACATTGTCAACCGAAGTGCCACAGTGGCTAAATTATATAATAAAACAGTTATGGACTTTTTAGTGGTTGTATATGGTGTGATATTCACCGGAAAAAATAAATATTGACCTCGGCTGTCGCCTCGATCAATATTTATTTTTCCGGTGAATATCACACCATATACAACCACTAAAAAGTCCATAATTGTATCATATTACATTTAAATTTTAAGTATCACACAAAACAACTCTACACGCTTCGTTTGACTTATTCACACATAATAATTACGTGTCGTATACATAATAGTGTTGTCGTAGTGAAAGTGCAAACAAGGAAGAAAATTTTGCGGACTGAGAGAGAACACTGGTAAGATTTCACTATTTTCTTTTCTTTTCCTTTATTTTTTTAATTCAAAAAATTGAGTTTTACCAAATAACTTGAAACATTTGTACCTTTAAAATACATTTAAATAAGCAAGTTACTGATAAGATTGGAATTTAACATACCAGTTCACGTCCATTTTATATATGTTCGTTGTTATTACTTTGTTTCTTCATTCTTAAATTTGAGCCCACGTGGCGAATTTAGTAAGCTAAACAAGAGGTCCTTAACCTTTCTAGAACACTCGACGCAACTTCTACGGTGGAAGTTTACATTTGTTAATCAAAAACAGACAAACTAATGTATGTTAAAATCACAATCAAAAAGGAAGGTAAAATTTTCAAAACTGACAATTAGGATGAGCACGTGAATTTCCACGAAGGAATTGTAGACGTGTGCTCCAGAAGGATAAACATGTTTTATTAGCTAGAAACTATTGGACATAGAACCAATATTCATGGGGAAACTTATTTGCACATTTGCTTTAGGATTGGTATGTCTTTGTTTGATTTACAAATGTAAACGTCCACCATAGAAGTTGTGTCGAGTGTTCTAGAAGGTTAAGGACCTCTTGCTTTGTGGGTTATGTGATTTGCCCAAATGTAGTGTTTCTGAATATGAATTGGGCAAAAGTCTCAAAAGGTATTGTTCATCTGTTGGCATAATTAAAATGTTAAAACTGTAATATATGAATAAATAAATTAATTGTTTCAATCACCAGTGATGGAATAGATTATTTTAATTTGAAATGTTATTACATACTATTTTTAGCTCAACAATTGTTTTTAAAGTCTTATACTGATATGTTATAAAGGTAACTTCAAGGCAAACTTTAACAACTGCATCGTGATGTACTCAATGACTCCCCCTCTCTCTCCCTATCTCTTTCTCTCTCTGTTTTAAAAAACGTAAACTTACTTTAAAGTCACGGTCTACATTTATTTAGTAAATAATGTTGAACTCAATCATTCTCTCTCTCTCACACACACACACACACACACACACACACACACACACACACAATAATCCATATTTGTATTGATGTTTTTTTTTAAAATTGTCCACACAGGTATGAACTGATAAAAATGATTTTGCAAGTCATGTAAAGTGTGTAACGTTTAAAACTTCATTTTCACCAACCTGTTTTAACATGCCACTATACAGGTAAAATTACTTCTTTTTAAGTTTAAAATAATCTATATCTGATGTTTCTTTCAAATTGTTCACACAGGCATGAACTGTTAAAATGCTTTTGCAAGTCATGTAAAGTGTGTAAAGTTTAACAATTGATTTTCACCAGCCTGTTTTAACATGCCACTATACAGGTAAATAGCTTCTTTGTTAACGCTTAACCAATATAAAATAAGTTATAAAGAAAAACCGAATACTGCCTATTCAATAACAGAAAGAATTAATAGACAGACGCGCTTTGATGAATCGATAATCAACAAACGTCAGTCTTTATCTTCACAATCATGTAGGTGTTTATTTTGCGAATTTTTTTATTTTAAAACAGCTAGATGACAAATGAATTAGAGATTTTGAATAGAACTATTTGTCGATTACGGAACATTACGTAAGTCTTAAATAAGAGGTCAATATAAGGTGTGATTTTTAAATTGTAAATAAAAATAATCAAATGCATGTGTATGAAATATAAATTTAATAACAGTTCTGCTGCATTAAATGTTATGTTTCTTTCGATATGAACAATTTATACCTGGAATAATTTGAATTTTTTAAGATTTAAAATGTCTATACAGTAAAACCTGCTGTAGTGACCACCTATATAAAAATGCCACTTGTCTATACAGTAAATACAGTTTTTAATTATGTTCTTTATTCGTTTAAATGTTTTAAAACATTGGCTTTATTAATCGTCTCAGAGCTTAGTTGAGTAATGGGGCTTAACGCCGCAGTCAAAAATATTACAAATATATCGAGACGTTGCCAGTTATAGACGAAGGTGCAGACATTTTGCCTGTGTATTGCACCGATTGCATTATACGGCAGGGTTCTTTATCTAGCCCAGCCTACCGTGACACGAGACCTCGTTTATTTTAAGTTCCCATCCAAAAGAACCGTGACATTCATTTCATAATACCGAGTGCTTGGCAAAAGAACAGTAACTACCAACTTTTAATTCTTGGGTCAGACCAGGCCGAGGATAGAACCTCCAACCCACTGAGTGAGCACTCTACTAACTAAACTACCGCAGTGATTGTAATAATCGTGTCAGAAAAAAATTGATTCATCTATAACATTTAGTTAAATCATGTTAATGTTTCAATAAATACAGTCAAGTCTGTCCATAAAGACTACCCAAAAAACAAGTGGTTTTTACATACAGGTTCAAATAATATGAATAAAGAACAATTGGAATACAATTTTCTCACACCTGTGATATGGAAATCCCGCGTTTTTACCCATGTGGGATTTTCTTGTCTCACTCTAGGGTTGAGACAGGCTACACGCTGAATTTCCCGCGTAGTTATACCTGCTCTGGATTTATCGCTTGGAGGACTTAATAACATGGGAAAGTTCTGAAGTCAACCAACAATATTTTCAACGTCACAATCACTTACACACGCTTAACTCATAATATTCTAAAAATCAAAATTGAAATTGTATTGTATTTTGCCTATTCATGAGCATGTTGATGACTTATAATTCAATTCTTTTTGTTTCAATCATTTTGACTGGTCAGATCTTTTCTGTTAGGTTTGCATAAATAGATTGGTGCTCAGAGACGTCATCTTAAATTGACGACGCATAATGTATTGCATTTATTTTCATAAGAGACTTTGTAATCATCAAAAACAAACACACTATTCCATGTCACAATAAAAATCCCACATGAGAATTAAAATTGAAAACTGCTATTACCAAATGTGGTCGGATGCTCCGGAGAGATAGACACCTTCTGTTTTGCTGGCTACATCATACACTGTAATCAAGATTTAGAGTGAAGGGAATATGTAACTATGGGATGTTAAACACCTACAGGATAATTTTGGACAAAGATATATTATACTTATCAAAACTAGTGTGCTGACGTTCATAAAATAGTTTAGTGTCTTTATAAGCCTAGACTTGCATTTTATTTGCAAGCAGCTTGCTTCGTTCTGTTAAGTGTCCGTGGTTGGAACAAGCTCTAACATAGCGTATTAATTGTAAAATTAACTGCAGCAGGAGATATATTGCCTTATAGGAACATAAAGTTGACAAAAGAAGAGTTGAAGTCATTAATATTGTATGTTATCATATGTCAAACGATTAATTTTACGTTAATGACAACGTGAACTGTAATACTGATGTTGACGACTACTATTAATGTCAAAATGATTCAAATTAACAAAATGGATCAAACATATATTTGTTAACTCCGATAACGAACCGGCATCTACTATGTTGCAAAAACTAGTTTCCCAGCATAGCCGAAATACTTTATTCACACTAAAAGAACTATTCATATGGTTAGCAAATATCCACAAGACTAACATATATTTAAGGAATATCTCTTTCCAGTTTTTACACATCGTTTAATGCAGAAAGTTATGAAAGTTATGAATAATGTTTCTTTTATTTTTAGATAGCCTTTGTTGCAATTATGGAACATTCAGAGAAGATGGAGTGGATTCCTTCTCGCAATCCAGCTAAATCGGAGAAGATGGAGGAGATTCCTTCTCGCAATCCAGCTACATTTCGTCGACCCCGTCAAAATGGGTATGTACGAAGTTATACCACGGTTATTTCTTATGTCCGGAATATGTGGTGAATCAAATACAATGTCCAAGACTTAATTTTGCTCTTTATTGTTCGTCGACTTTATGTGCGATAAGTTGATATTTGATATCTAACAAATGTAACGACGAAAATAGATATTACCTCATAATAGAGTCCAAAACAGTTAAACAAGACAATGACGCGTCAGTCATATGGTCATGAAGTTATTGACACCATTGCAGTTGCCATAAGTTTCAAGATTAAACTAAACCGTTACCCTTACCCTAAAATAGCGTAATAAAAGTAACTAAATTAAATAGATTTATCTATCAATTCATTTGTTTCTGTTGTATCACATCAAACAAATTATATGTATTATATGAATATGAATATCACACTAGACGACCGTTTCAGAATACAATTTATAATCAGTAGCGCTTGGACCAAAATTGCGAATCCACTTTCTTCAAAAGGTTGAAAAACCCAAACCACATTACTTAACGTTGGTGCTACATGTAAAACTAAAGTAAGACTTGCACAGGATGAAATCACATCTTTAATCATTGCATAAAGGTGGCATAAAGATGGTCTTTATGCAGTCTTTATGCAAAGCGTAAAGATGCATAATGTCCAAAGTCCTTTAAGCATCTTTAAACCATCTTTATGTATGAAAATATTATAATTTATAATTATAATTTATAAATTATAAATAAAAATATATAAATTGAAAATAAAAATTATGTTTTTTAAATATTTTTTTTTTCAATTAATTAATAATTAATTAATTTATTTATTTATCTTGTAAAAAGTATTTATAAATGCATCTTGAATGATTATGTGACCAGGTAAAAAGCGAAAACTAGAATTTTGTAATAAATTTCATAAATTACATAAAATCTCTCTCTCTCTCTCTCTCTCTCTCTCTCTCATCATGTCGATATTAAGCATATTAAGTCTTTCACGAATTTATAAATTTGTACGGGGTAGCTGTATAATAACTGATCGCAGGAGATTTTACCTGTAAGCAAGAGATATAATTTCATCACATGTGTTCGGGATGTTTCAAATACAGTGATTTTGTAGATGTTGATATCCTGAACTTTTCGTATTTAGTACGATGAGAGAGAGAGAGAGAGAGAGAGAGAAAATAAAATGTTTACAGTGTAGTCAACATAAAACCACTCGATTTTGCAAGATATTGAGCATAGCTATTTATTTATTTATTTTTATTTATTTAACCATTTGATTATTTATTTATTTAATCATTTGATTATTTATTTATTTATTTTCCTTACATGTCAGAAACATATTGAACAAAAAAATTGTGTGTAGTGGTTTGTCACCGGTGAAATAGCATGGATTGGCTAACCCCGGTCAAAAACTGTAACTGTTCATGTTACTATGCTTATTAATTAATTAATTAATTAATTAATTTTAATAATTCAAGTACTCTATTTATTGTCACTGGTCTAAAGAAACCGAATCGTTTTCGGGATTTTTTTATGTAGTTGGCAATAGTCCATCTATGTAATTAAAAATCAAATCAAATCAAATCAAATCAAATCAAAATCTGAATAATAATCCAAAATTCATCACCGGTTCTTAAACAGGAAACAGTACAGGTAAATTACTTGTTTTGTAGTTAAGACATTTGTTAATTCTGTACCAGTATTGATGTAGCCGAAATAACAAATCAGAGATAAGGTAATGTACCGGTAGTCAAATAGTTGGTTGAGACTCAAACTTGTTTTTAAAACTGCTGGACTAGTTGCATTATCCTTCAATAAGTAAACAAAACTAAATTTAAAACAGAAAAATATTAACCACCGTATGTACACATGTGGATATTTTTATTTTTGGTGTCAACTGAAAATTCAGTATTAAAAAATACAGTATTTGTATTTTATATTTTAATGTTTACAATTGTAAATTAAACTAATGCAAGTTGTTATATTAGAAAAGTTCAAATTTCAAAACCAGAACTGCCTTATGCTGCTTTTTAAAAGCATCATTATAAATAAATAAATAAATAAATAAACAATGTTCTTTTTTATAATAATTCTCTAGTTACTCAGTTCCCTCAATTATCCCAGAACTCCCTGAGAGAGAGAGAGAGAGAGAGAGAGAGAGAGAAGAGAGAGAGAGGAGAATAAAAACAAGGGATAATTTGTGGCCTAGGCAAATTAAAAATACACTGAAGTCATTCAAACGCATTATTCAATTCAATTATTTAATTAACTGTGTTCCTTACTCCACATTAGCAAATATATACAGTAGAGTTCGGCTATAGCGTTTTGAATTAATTGAATTTAATAGGCATACTTTTTAGTCCCGGACAGTATATCGACATACAATCGTACAAGATAGTGTGGTAGAAGACTTACGAATCTTGTGGCATTTGACTTCACACACATCTCTAAATCCTGGATGAGACAACGATCCTCGTTGCCTCTGTAGTCATTATGTCAGTTGAGAGAAAGAGAGAGAGAGAGAGAGAGAGAGAGAGAGGACATCAGATGCCGAGTGAAGTAATTGTGCGTTGACGGATCAAGATCACAGCACTTTTCACCGCTTAGATTCAAACCCCAATTAACTTCCATCAAGACTAACCCTACACGATGTGAAAATGTTTGCTTGTCGACTGTGAACTATCCTAGAACCGTCGGGTCGTCTCAATATAACTAACAAAATCTTGACATCCTCAATTTCTATCCGGCGATCATAGCGTCTCTGTTAAGGTTTGCATCAAACTGGATGGGACAGGTTCTAGTGTAAGACAATATATCAGTTCGCTCCAGTTTTACATATGATTTAAGTGAAATAATATCACTCCGCTGTCCTGATAATGTTGATAAAAGCGATCAAGATAATGTTGATAAAAAGTTTTAATCGCCAGAAACATATTAATTGGTGATCGTCAAACAAAAAACTTTATCTTAGAATCTCACTAGGTCTGAGAGAGAGAGAGAGAGAGAGAGAGAGAGAGAGAGAGAGAGAGAGATTTGGGTTTACAGTGCCGTAAACTTTTTAAAATTATTATCAAATGTATTCAAGAAATAGTATATGGCAACAGTAATAAATATTCAGATTTTCAAATAGTTCTACTGTGTCAAAGTGTCATCACTATGATGTTTAAACTCTCTATTGAGATTTACTTCAATTTTTGCAGAATAAAATTATTAGCTCTTCTGCTGTTTAAAAAACATTATTTCACTTACTTTTTCTCTCATAAAGAGTTTAAATGTGATTGATTTAATCAGGTTTTACGTCCCTGTTAAGAATATTTCACTTATATCGAGATATCACCAGCTATAGGTGAAGTAGTAGAAATTGTGACCTGACACGGGCCATTTGAGTTTAAGATATCTTTCAAATGACCCATGGCTTTCAATCCTGAATACGGCGTGATTGGCAAAAGATGTCACTACCCGGAGGCTATTTTTAAGTCTTGGTCAGACCAGGCCGTGTTTCGGACTCACAACTTCCAAAATACGAAGGGTCGGATTGAGATACCGCAGTGGCAGTTTTAAACGTGAAATGTAAAACTATTACATCTTGAAAGTGGATCAGTGTCATTCATTCATTTTTCACCATTTATGTTACAAGGATTACAAAATATCATTGTAACTTTTTCCTCTATTTTAAATCTGTACAATTCGGATGTCTTTTCTTATGAAAATTATTCATGTATCAATAAACAAAGTAAAAATTAGTAGTATACGGTATTTCAATAATAAAAACAACTATTAATATGGATAATTAAAAAAAAAATATTTAAAAATACAGTTTTAAGAATGAATATAAAGATGGCATAAAGATGGCATAAAGACTGCATAAAGACATCTTTATGCCACCATTATGCCATCTTTACACCATCTTTATGCATGCATAAAGACATGTTTTCGTGCTGTGTTGGTTACGTAAAAAAATTTCAACAATAAATTTGTAGAAATAATTGTCCCACTAAATGTAGAAACAGTTATTTATAAATAAATATAAAAATATCAAAAATGAATTAAAAAATAAATGCAAAGGAAAAAACAAAATGTTTAAAGATTTTATTTCATGTAATCCGAAACATATTTATCCGATTCATAACCCCACATAAAAGTAAAAACTTTGAAGCTGAGAAATTTAATGTAACTTGTAAAATGCTATCCGCTAAATGAAGCCGGGTGCACCGAAAGAGTAAGTACCTCCTGTTTAGCTAGCTACTCCCGCAATAAGTGTTATCAAATTTAAGGGTTAAAAGAAAATTGAACTATGGGACGTCAAAGATATCGAGGGCAAGCCTGGATACAGTCCATCTAACTTATGAACAATACTTCGATGACGGCCACAAAACTTTTTAAGGGCTTTGATTAGCCTAGGCTTGCAAAGTCCCTGAGTTAACAATCTGTTTGTTAGCAGCTTTCTTGTATAAAGTTCACGTAGTGAAAAAAGCTATACCATAGCGTATTGATTGTGAAACAAATATAGCATCAGCAGGAGACGCAGGTATATTACTGCACAGAAAAGGAAAGTTGACAATAGAAAAGTTTAAGTCATGACGTTTGTCATTCAACTTAAAATAACGCTTTTCGTAGATACCATTAAAATACGCAAATGGAATTTATTTGCATTTACCCTATCGATACAGAAGAGATTTTATATTCGTGTCGTTATTAAATGATTTTATTGCCGTCATCACAGTATTGTTTCTAAGTTTGATGTCGCTTTGTCAAGGATTGCCCTGAATAATGTTGACGTCCAATAGTTACATGTTCGTTTCATACAATTTTTATTACACACGTGGCAAGGGTATCTAGGTAAACAGGGGGTGCTTACTCTTCAGGAGCACCCAGCCTCACTTCCCTGCTTCTGGATTGTGATTCGGACATGGATTAGTATATTTGTTTTTTATTATCCCAAGTAGAAATCCCATCTACGTTGCCTATCAAACTAATTTGCGACAGTATTACCACCGATACATGTCTGCAAATCGACAATTACAAGACAGTTATCCCCCTAAGTATAACTATCTAAAGTGGCATTCTTTAAAAGAAATCATGCGATTCAATATCCATATTTACTTTGTGTTTATAATTGAAAACACGATATTAAGATCTTGAATGGGTAGCAAAATGATACATGAACATGATGGTAGTATGATTAGAAAAATTAAATTCATGACCTTTGTCATTTAACTTCAAATAAAGCTTTTCGTGGGTGTCATATTAATTACCCAAACGGGTTATGTTTGTTTTTGCCCAATCTATACAAACAATAATTTATAGTAATGTTGTCAATTAATAATTTATTATTATTACTATGTTAATGTTGTAATATTCCAGTTACGAACAGCAATGGTTCGATGTTTCCACATTGTTGATAGATTCACAAAAAGCAGATATTAAAGGCGATATTGAAGACATTCTTCGTCAGTATGATGCTTTAGATGAAAAGCTGAAGGATTTGCTGAAACCATTCGAGGTCAAAGAGCAAATAGATGTAATGAGGAGATATATTCCTTATGTTAGTATCAAAAGAATTGGAGACAAAGAAACATGGGATAAAATCAGCGAAGTTGAAATCCCACAGAGTGATGAGGTATCGCAAATGCAGGTGCTGACTTTATAGTATGTATGGTAGAAGTTGTATATGAAAAGACGAGGTTAAAGTAAGCAAAGCGGTATGTACACTTTTCACTTACTTAACTCTGTGATTAGACAGTGCTTATTGTTAATAAATGCAGAAATAGTCGTCACCATACTATTACTCTGGCAATCAACAGATTAAGATGTATTTTTTATCTAAAAAAAAATTGCGTTGTATTAAACATGAAATTGATAATTTTATTGTCATCTCATATTGTCTTGTGAAAATGATATTGGCAGTTTTATTTTGTATGGCCTGTTGTTTTTTGTCTGAATACTTCAAAATGAAATGCAACTTTTTTGTTTTAGAGCTTACGTTTGCTGGAACAATGTCTTTCTGAAAGACCCGATGACATAGAGATTGTAATTATCACTGAGTTAGGCATTTATGCAACTGAAGCTAAACGCGTCGTTTTTAAGACCTTGCGAGATAGGAAGGTAAACCTACCGAAGACAGTGTATCATGCAGCCGAAACAAATTTTGAGGATATTGTGGTACACAGAGTAAAAGAAGCAATAGAGAATATATGCATACGCTCTAAGTCATTGATTGACATTATTCCAGGAAAACGCGACACAGATGAAGTTATAACTAATGCATACACAGAACACACAAGCCAGTCGAACATTTCAGCAGTTGCAATGGATGTTGATCTTGATGATGGTAATACTAAAATTGGTAGTGCCTCTGACGTCCCTCATTATTACTACAATCAATTCAAAATAGAAGCCATGAAAAAGCAACTCAGAGAAAAATGTACGGAAACTGTAATAGATCAATTCGTGAATACCGTTACAACAAACATCAATGCTCAAATGCTCAGTCGTTTAGAATCTAGAAAAATGTCAGTGCATTCTTACTACTTTCAAGAAACGAATATAGACTTAAAAATACTAAAAGAAACAATATCTACAATAATAACAGGGAAAGTTATAGGTACCATATTGGCAGCTCTATTTACACCAATATTCTTAATCGCAGTACCGTTTGTAGCTGTTTTTAGGCTGTTCTCTCCTGTGAATGTGAATGATCGTAGATGGCGGATTGAGTGTATCGACGTGGTTGTTGTCCAATTCCAAAAAAACAAAACGAGAATCACATCAGATGTATCATCAATATTAGTTCGAGAGTTTCAGTCAATGAAAAATGGATTAACGACATTTAGAATGAGACGTGATTACTCATCACCGTACAAGTATGTTGGTAAGTATCGCACTTCATTGATTTATTAATTGAATATGGATTTACTTTCCAGTCAAGAATATTTAACTTTTTCCAAGACGTCATCATCAGTAGGTAAAGAGGAATAATTTGACCTTCGCAGTGCGATAAGTTAATATACAGGAAAGGTTTCTCAAACGCTCACGCGTGTCGTGACACGGGAATCCCTTTTAAACATCTCATCCTTCTTATCTTATCCATGGCTTTAATTGGTCGAATGTTGGGTAAAACAACAGTTACTTGCTTTTTTTTTTTGCCCAACCGGGTTCGAACTCTCGACCTCCTACATGCGGAGCGATTACTCTACAATCCTACTTATTAACTTAAGTACAAAACTTATGTAATTTATACATTTATACTAACAAATATTTAATCATCTTATTATTTCATTATACTGCATTCCATTATACTACTTCCTGTACAAGTTTAAACCTTTATCATAGGATTGTTTTTTCAAATACATGTTTAACAAAATAGGTAATTTTTTCAAATATATCATCTAATGTTGTAAACTATCTTACTTGTCTTTCTAGATTTTACATTCTGCTTTGGAAACAAAATATAACTGCAATGTGATATATATATATTTTTTTGATACCCATGGATATATTTTATTTCAATTAAATTATAGAATAATGATATATACATGCCCAATCTCTGATATAAATATTAGGTTAAAAATACATGAATAGTCTTAAAGTAGTTAAATAAATAAATAAATATTTACTGAAAATTAATCATGAATGCAAAAAATGCGAGAATATTTTTGACACCATAATTCAACTCAACTCAATAGAGTAATCAAGTGAGGAAACATTTTACAACAACACTTCAGTTCGTTTAAAATACACATTCAATCGACAAGCGACCTGGCAAACTTTCTCCGCTAGGATCTTTTTTTTTATTTTTTCACATTTTACAATATATATAAGTGACAAAAAAACAACACAGGACACATACAGTCTTTCACTCACTCATACACCCACATATAAGATATATAACGGCAAACAACTTTGACCTTTCTGCTTGACCTTTAATGGGGACTATCCATATGCATGTAGAAGGATCCACCCAATACATGGGTAGCAGTGGGTAGCAGTAGTGTTTGCAGTTAATACTGTGTACACAAGGTACACACGTACGATCAATACTTGCACCATGGAGACAAAAAAACCCAAGTGATTTCTAAGTGCATTCGTCCACGTTAAATTTTCTAATCAAAGGTCAAGCAGAAGGGGTCAAAGTTGTTTATCTATATACAACAAATACAATCATAAGTATGATGTATATACAAACAATATTCTTGATTCTATGATAAATATATTTATATATAATCAAATAGTCAGACAGAACAAAAAGCTTGAAATTAACTTCTGGTTTATTCATACGGCGTACTACAGTGTACGGAAATGTGGCATATTTAATTCATTATTCGTGAAAATTTTTTTAGAGGATTCCAGTTTTGTTGAAGTTGTTTTTGTTATGATAGATGGTAGAATTCTTCTTTTTGACTATATAATATTTTTCAATATATGTTTTCGATTCCGAAAAATAAAGCGGTTGCTTATTATAGCGCTTTAAACTAATATATTGTTTTGTTAAGGATATAATGATGTTAATATCATAATTATTTTGACTCAGAATTCCGAATATTACATCTTTTATACCAATAGTAATAATTGTACCTGTAGTTTCAAAGATCTAAGTCTCAAATGTCATTCCAGATATCCCTTACTTGTTTGCAGTAAAAAAAGCAAGTGACATAGATTTTCTTCAAATGCGTTACAAACTGTTCAGTTAGAGTTATTAATAATTTTTATATTTTTTAATAATTTATTTGTTCCAAAAAATTTAAATAAAATCCGAAAGTTTAGTCATTTTAATTTTGTGTCGTTTGTGTTATTTAGTATATTAAAATAAACTGTATTTGAATCAAAAGTGTCTGGCAAGTTAAATTCATTCTCCCATTTGGATTCGACTTTTGGTTTTGAGTTAAAAGATTTAATGAAAATATTATAAATATGTCTTGTTCCTTTCGGTTGTCTGCTTATGTACTTTAAATCAATTCAATTTCAATTTATTTATTAGCATTAAACATCTAACAATCATGTTTATAGCCATATAACAAAAATCATTATGCACAGGAACACTAAATACATTAGTTTACAAAACATTTCATTTTAATTTAAATGCATTAAATATAAATTTTGCAACGTTTGCAATAATTTTTTCCTTTCATCCCCCATTAAACAATAAAACTTTTGTAGATATGGCCAATGACAATTATATTTCGGTAAATAACGATGTCTTTATGATATGTATTTTGGACAGACCAACAAAAAATGGTATTCGTTTTCAATAACTTTCATGTTGCAACATGTACAAAAACGCAAATTTTTATCAATGCCATTATATCTACCACGCTTAATAGCTAAATTATGGTTACTTATTATTAATTTTGTTATTAATGCTCTATGCCTTTTATTTTCGATAAAAGTTAAATAATTTTCTAAACCAACCATTTGTTTAAAAGATATATATGTTTTCATTTTTGCAGATAACTTCAAGTTACTATACGACATTTTAAAAATTGATCATGTAATCTTTGCTTCAGCGCATCAAATGGAACAATATACGTATTTTGATTATACCAAACATCATACATTCCCATAGTACAGAACAAATTTTTAGCATTAAATGCCCAGTTATGTTTTAAATTTCTCTTATCATTAATATTAATACACAATAATTTATAAACTTTATATCGCAATGCATCTTTATCACTACTTATAATTTTCAACCAAAACTTGAGAATTTGACAATAACGCAATTCTAAAAATCTATATCTACCCACTTCCCCTAAAACAGTCATATTATTTGCTTTTGTGTTTACACAGAGTACTCTCTTACAAAATTTAAAATGTAAACGTTCTATATTTTCGGCTTTATAAAATCCCCATACCTCTAATGCATAATTTAAAACAGGACTAACCATAACATCAAATAAGTACAATTTTCTATCAATTGGCAAATATACATTTTTAAAAAGAGTAAGAAGTTTATGTAATGCTTTTGAGCCTTGCTCACAAATTCTATTATGGCATTCATTCCAATAACCATTTTGTTGTAAAAGTAATCCTAGATAAATAAATTTGTCTACTACTTCTAGTAACACACCATTATAAAATATTTGGATATCCATAGACTTTTTGCCATTACAGAAAACTATAACTTTACTCTTATCAACATTCACATTTATACCCCATGTGTCATAAAAACTTGAAGTTTATCTAATAATAATTGTAATCCTTCCTTACTTTTAGAAAAAAGAACTGTATCATCTGCATATAATAATGTGAACAACATATCTTTATCTATAATAACTGCATCTTTTTGCTCTGTAAAAACGTAATCAACTAAATCGTTTATAAAAATAGAAGTGGAGATAATGACTCGCCTTGTTTTACTTCACTAAATAATTCAAGTGCTTCAGACATAACATTTTTTATAACGTACAACAGCTTTGACCATGGAATACATACTTCTTATCGTGTTACACATTTTGCTACTAATATCTGTATTGACTAATTTTAAAAATAACATATTTCTAGGAATCGCATCAAAGGCCTTTCTAAAATCTATAAATGCTGTAAATAACGTCTTGCTTTACACAAAGTATCTGGTATCACTAGTTACTTGCTCAATTTTATCAGAAATATCATAAGATTTACAGATTGATCTTTTTAATTCTTCATAAGTTGTGAAAGGAATATTTATTTGCGTGATGTTTTGTAACATCTCCAGTGTCAAAAAGTTTTTCTCTGCACTTAGTAAATCTTTTATTTGTTTTATTCCTTTATTGTATAATCTCTTTATGAAAACTCTGTTTCTAGTTATTTTTATATAAGAGTTATGCCAAATAGCGCTATTAAGGACAGAATATGTTTTCTCGTAAATCGGAAGTTTATTTTCAAACTCTGCAAGGTTTGTTAAAACCTCAATCCAGAAATTATTTGTGACTATGGCGGCTGTATTAAGACAAAACTTATCCCCGAAATTGTTAAAATATTTAATGTTATAGCTTGTGATTTCCTCAAATAACCCATTTATCATATATTTACTATTGTGATACAGTCGGCGTAACCATGTCAATTTCAATGATTTAATAAAGCTTTCCAAATGTATCATGTTTAAACCACCAACTCTGTATTCTTGTTTTATATGTTTCCTACTTATTTTATCACATTTTCCTTCCCAGATATAATTGTAAAATTTAGTTTCTATGGTTCTAATAAAATTATCATTTGGTTTAGGTAGGACGAAAAATAAATGTGTTAGTTTTGGTAAAAATAACGATTTAATTACTATTATTTTTTTAAATGGAGTCAACAATCTTCTTTTCCATGACTTTAGTTCATAATCTATTTTATTGAGATAATTATCATAGTTTAATGAAGTAATATTTTCCTGATCGGGAGTATAAGTTATACCTAAAACGGTGAAATTTGAGTTTGTCCATTCTAATTTTATGTCTGAACATAGAATTTCATTAGAAAATAACTTTGCACCTATCCATACTGCTTTAGTTTTGTCGATATTAGGTTTAAACCCGGAATATTTCGAAAATTGAAATAGTAGATCCATTGAGCTTTTAAGACTTTTCTCTGTACCCTCCAGAAATATACAAGTATCATCTGCATATTGCAGTAAGCAAACTGACATATTTCTTAATTTAAATCCTGTTATGTTTTTATCATGACGCACAATAATTGCCATAAATTATAGTGTCTCCCTGCCGACACCCCTATATATATTGAAAAATTGAGAAAATTATTCCATTTTGTATTACACATAGCTGCACATCTTTATTAATTATTTTTACCCATTTTAAGATGCCCGTTCCGAAATTAAAGAATGCTAAAGATTTATAAATAAAATTCAACGAAACGGAATCAAATTCTTTTTCGAAGTCTATCAAAAGAAGTGCCCCGGGTATGTTTCTATCCTTTGCTAATTGTAATGTGTCATATATAATCCTCGTATTTTCGCCGATAAATGCAATGTGATATAGCTCAAGTTAATTTGTTATCAAAGTGTTTTCAGGCTCATGCTAATTTTATTTTGCTGAAAACATGGCTTTTTACAATCCTATATCAACTTTTCTTACTTTTTTGGTGTAACTGTTTTATTATTTCTTAAATCCCAGCCAATCGACATAAATCAAAATATTTAACACTGCGATAGTGTTGTTGAAACTTGCTTTTACAAGATGAAAAATTGTCTATAAGCCAACTTATAGGTAGCTTATAGTGGGCTTAAAAATGGCCTATAAGCCATCTATAAGCCAGACTTACAGATGTCTTATTAGCATTCAAAATGTAAGCCATCTATAAGCCACCTATAATCAGTTCTAATATTCTGTAATATTTTTAGATTTTGATATTTTTTTCCGTTTTGTAAACATAATATCCAAACGCCTTGATTAGTAATGGTAGTATCATAATTTCTTTTAAAGCATTGACATTTGAGCATCATCAAGGATTGAAAAAGGAATGTAAAAAACGCATAGAATATAAAAAGCTAGGACAACATGTTCAGAAGATTATGTTTACATCTGATCAAACGGCAAATATATATGTGACAGAGGAGGCACAATCAATTCAATACATGTCTGCTCGTAGTCATAGCATTAGGATACAACGAATCCCAAAATCAACTAAGGAAGATAGACGTATTCACAACTACCTTATTGTAAACAAACCACAAATAGAACCCTTACAGCATGACAAGATAAAAACGATCATATCAGAAACAAGTGAGCGTTTATTCACATTGCATTCAAATTTATCAATCATTGGACCAAGTCCCGTGAAGTCGTCTGAAAATGGCAAATACATCAAGGAATGCCCCTGTATTGTTTTTTACTGCATTGGAAAAGGGATGAGACCTCTAGGGGAGCCACATTTTCCGAAAATATTAGATGGAATAGAAATCGATGTGAGGGAAGGCTTCTTTGTTCCTTTTGCCTGTTTGAGCTGTAGTGTTGGTATGGAGAAAGAAAAAAAAACTGGTAGTTTTGGATTTGTAGCCAATAAACGTGGAAGAAAAGGTATCATAACTGCTGCTCACGTAGTTGTTGGAGAGAAAATTCTTTGTACAGAAATCAGGAATCAGAAGGAGCACATTAAAACAATCACAACACTTTTGGTTTCCCCATCCGATGGCGACTTGGAAGCACCAGAACGGTCAAGAATATATGGCTTCGTTTCTGACATACAGTTTGGTGAAGGTGTTGATGCTGCATTTGTTGAAAAATTGGATGGATCGCAAGTAAATCTTAATTTTCACATCAATCAAGGTAAGTACAAATAAGTTATCGATTAGTAGCAGAATATGATGGCAAAATTTTTCATATTTATTGAAATGATAAAGGGCAGGTATTCGGAGACAAAGAACTTGATTTTTTCTTGTTAACATGTTAAACAATGTAAGATTAAGTACTTGATAATCTGACAATCACATGGCAAAATTATAAACCAAGAACAATAAACGATAAAGATGCATATATTATATGAGTTAATCTTGGCAATCAATATGAAACCTTCAATAAGCTTGAGTTGTTGGAAAACATTATGTAAAGGGACCTCAAAAGACATTGATCTTCCTCAGACACATCATTTGCAATTTCATTTTGTTTTGTAGCTGCTGTAATGCTATTAAGAAATTCGGTTACATATTTAGACGATAGTATATATTGTCAATATAAAAAAGTCCAAACCAAAATATCTAAGTCAAGCAAAAGCTTTGAAGCTGGCAAAATTAGGTAAAACAGCTTAACTCCCAACAGGGAAATGAGGCCGAATGCTAAGGAAGGGCAAGCACTCATTGTGATCTAGCTGCACTCCACATGCAAATCTAACTTAAACAGTCCGTGATCATAATACTAAAAGTAAAAAAAAAGTACAAACTTTAAAAACAGAAAGAGAAAAATTATCTTTTTTTGCAATACACAAGAAGACAAGTCACGTTTAAGGATCCTTAAAGACTCCTTAACGCCTCATAAAATGGGGCTTTAAGGACATTTAAGAGGGCTTAAGAACATTAAATGTGTCTTAAAGGTCTCTTCATGGACATCCTTAAAGATTCTTAATGGAACTGAAATTTTAAGGATTCGTTTTACAAACAAACACAGACAACAAATTTCAAATTTACTTTTTAAAATTACATCAATGTGATGTTAAAAATAATTAATATTTAACTAACTATACTCTTATACTGTTTTTGTTAATTAGTTTATTTAGTTTTTTATTTTATTATGTTGATGTTCATTTATATAATGTATTTTTTTTTCTTATTATTTAATTTGATCATTTTGTATCAATGTATATTAATTTTGGTTGTTTTGTAAGTAGTTCTAAAATCACAAAAAAGAAGCATCATTTGGTATGAATCTACTTACCTAATTTTGCTCTGAGCGGGAGTTTAACCTACTACCCACTGTACCCCTAACTACATCCTTTCCTGACTCTACATCATTATCCACTAGGCCACGGAGGACATAAATATGTTTCGTATATAATGTATTTTACATCATATTAGTAGCCTAAGGATTATGTGACTAGCTCTAAAACTTACAGATTTAATAATGAAACATATAAACAAAATATTTTTATTTCATTTTGAAAATATTTTCAAAATTAAATAAAAATATTATTATTATTAATGTAATTATATAAAATAATTGCCCTGTAGGTATGTGAACATCCAGAATGGTCACCCAAGAGAAGGGTTTTCCGACATAAGGATTAAAAACCCTTCTGAAGGGTGACAATTCTGGATGTCTACATGGATGGATGTAATGAAGGCAGCAGTGTCAAACCTTAACCTGTAATAAATTTATTTATCTAACTGTCACACATTACTAATATAAAGATAATCATCGATAAGATATCCATATCCATATCCATTTGTAGAATCTTAATCATACTGCTTTTTATTAAAATATTTCAAAAATTTTTAAATTAAAATTTTAGTTATATTTTTAATGTAATACCGGTACTTATTTCCTTGTGTGATGAATAATTTTAAAAAGAAAATATAACATCGTACAAATAAAAATGCAGAGACAAGTTTCAATGATATTTTGTTATAATCTGAATCTATTCTTCTATGCAGAAACTAAAAAAAAGAATGGCCGACACTGAATCACTTGATGCAATGTTTATAAATCTAACATTTAACATAAATCTACTGTTTTATGAGAGAAAGAGTAATAAGAAACAATGCTTCACACCATATAAAAAAATGTTAAATAAATAATTTCATTATGTAATAATGAAATCAATTCCCGATGAGAGAAAGAGAGAGAGAGAGAGAGAGAGAGGTTAAACATGTTAAGCATTATAATAAAAGTTCTCTTTACAAATTGAAACAGTAGAACTAGCGACATTTATTACTGTTATAAATCTCGCTGGTAAACCCTTTGAAAAACTATTATTACCATTGTCATATTCAAGGGCGGACCCAGAGTCTTACTAATGTATCTAAATTAGCTACTAGGTGATCCCCCCCAAAAAAATAGCCCTTTAGTACAAATTATACAATTTCCTGCATCTATAACCCTCTACGGTCACGCATCATTTTTTTAACTCCATATTCAAAAAGGATCTAAACAAGTTCAAGAATTAATCAGTCTAGCCTTTTTTTTTTTTAAATGTATATATTGACGAGATATGGCTAGGTGATTCAGCTGGGTTGATAAATCATGCTCACGAGTAGAAAGTCTCTTTGTTTGAATCCCGGTTCTGTGTTTGATTGATCATTGGTTAATGTGGTTGAACGTAAAAGTCAAGAATATTTCACCAATATAGAGACATCACCAGCTATAGGTGTGGGTGCAGACATTTTTACCTGTGCTTTGCACTGGTTGCATATGCAGTGAGGATTTTTATCCTGTCAATTCTAACATGACCAGGGGTCTCGGTTTTTAAGGATTGACCGAAGGACCCGCTTTTATTTTTAATCATGTCCGAGCGAACAGTCCCTACCCTTTTTCAAGTTTTCTGTCAGACCCGGCCAGAAACCAAACGCACGACCTTCCACTTCTGGAACGGACAGCTGTAACTCTACCAACTGAGCTGACTGCTACCGAAGTTGTAGGTCCCCTACTTACCCCATTTTTCCACACTGGTTTAAAACTATCTGTATGACAATCAAGTTAATTATATTATATTATTAGTTTTAAATTGACTAAATCGTCAGTTTCGTCAATTTCTTAATAAACAATAATTGCTCTCTAGGTATGTTGACATCCAGGATTGTCGCCCGACAACCTTTCTGAAGGGTGATGACTCTGAATGTCCACATACCTAGAGGCCAATTATTATTTTATCATATCGAAACAAAGGTAACCATTTAAAATGACAAAAACAATATTTAAATTTTTTAATGAAATAAAATGTCGCTAGTTTACACTTTCAACCATACTTTTACGTCACCTGCATACAAAGATTTTGCAGTAGCTGTGCATAGGTCTTAGAAGTAGGAATCTAGGTCTTCCTCTCTTTCCGTTTGAATTAAATAATTTTCATTATTTTCACTGAAGGTTGGGTGACCCTTTTGTGTTTTCTGCGTCATACGCATACGGGTAAATACGGGTAAATTTTCAGGTAGAATATACTATCGTCTGGTAAAAAATGAGTTTGAATTTGCTTCTAGTATCGATTAGTTACGTAAGTTGTTGATAGGGTATGTCAATATTCATGAATTGTTTATTAACTTTGTACATAAATTTGTAATGATAAATACTAGTAGTCAAAGCTACACTTTTTTAAATTAAATATATAAAAAAATGAAAAATTTTTAAATTTTATTACCGCATATTTCTTTTTAATCGTGTGCTTTCTTAAATGATTTTTGTGTAATATATACAAACTGAATAAACAAATGAATAAATAATTTAAAAAGCAAATAAATAAATAAATAAATAACTATGCATCCCTAGCCAATTTAGGATAGTAACGAAACACCATTATATAATGCAAAATACGTGTAAGGGTGATGCTTAAAGATCCTTAAATACGCAATGAAGATCCTTAAAATTTCAGTACCATTAAGGATCTGCTAGGAAGCCTTAAAGATCCTTAAAGATTTTCTTAAAGAAGCCTTATGAGAATTTAAAGATCCTTGCAGGTGGCAGCGCTTTAAAGGGGGCTTAAAAGATCATTTGAGGATCTTTAAGAACATCTTAAAGGATCTTTAAGGATTCCTTAAAAAGCCTTAAAGAAAATAGTTGTTCTTGTGATTTAAAGAGAAAAACAAAAGTGCGTGGTGTACATTTGTACAGAAATCAAAATAATCTGTATTTTTATAGGTAAATACGAAAAAAGAAACTGACAATTATGAAATACATGACACCTCTAAACAGAATTGTCTGTCAGTTACTAGAATTACAGTAGAGTTATCTCTAAAGTAGACTAATACCCTCATAGAACCGCCATCTGGATTTTGTGACAAACAAATTTTATAAATACAAGCAATTAGTTTTCAGGGCAATGACTCAGATTTTGAAATCAATATGTATTAAATATTGTAGTGTGCCGATACAAAACATAAATAAATAATTAACTAATAAAGTGAAAAAGAATTAAAACTAAAAGTAACATTTCAGCAGACATTATATTGTAACGGAAATATAAAAAACGGAATATTAGATTTGATCTCGTGACCTTGATGATATAGAGCAGACACGATATTGTGACGGACAACCAGACAGACAGACAGATAGAAACTGTAATTACTTTATATCCCCAAACATTAATTACGGTGGGTACAGATATACTCTTTCATAGAAAGTATGCCCTTACATAAATTTGAATAAATATGTTTATGTCTTTTCGTTCCTTTAAAAATCTTGGTTTTACAAATTTAGTTTAAAAACTACATACGAGGATATGTCACATTGTTATTCACAATCGGCCGTTTAGTGCTGTAAAACTGTAAGGCACTGATGTAATATATAATACAATAATCTAAATATATTTCATTAATATCATACATTGCTTTATTATTATTTATAAACTGTTTTCTATATTTTGCAATTTTTTTTAAGTATAACATGACGATGACGGAAAACAAATTGTATAAATTCGCGTAGCGTAGTGCCATTCATATAATTACAAACCGAACTCTTGAAAATTGAGACCTTGGGTCCTTTTTTTAACTGACGAAAATTGAACTATTTTGTGTACTATAGAGCATTGGCAGCTATGTTCTTCAAAGGATACAACATTTGGACATCAGCCATAACAGCCGCACTACCCCCATCAGACACATGCAATATGTACAACAAAGCACTCTAAATCCGAAAAAAGCACTTGATTTCATAATTTATTTCCATTTTTGTAACATAAACATTATTTGTTAAAAGATTTAAAAAGCATCTAAATTAGTTTATTCAAAAGTGTAAAGTCATACAAATAAATTGTCAAAAATGACGTCATATTGAATCTAATTGACCAATTAGATTTGGAAGTAACGTGAAACCGCGCCCAGTTTGTATTTATATGGAGTTTTTTAAATGAGGTTCTTATTTGCAGTTTGTAATTATATGGAGTTATATGAATGAGGTTTTTCCTTATTTGCATCAAGCTTATAATGATTATCAACAGGACCCGGGATCACGAACAATACTTAAGCTAGTTTTAGACTTAAATCTAAGTTTTTTTCTTAACTCTGAGAATTAAGAAACATCTTAAAAAGTAAATGGATCACGAAACAAACTTAACTTATTTTTAGTTTAGTTTAAACGATATTTATTTCAATAAATATATACATGAACAATAACTTTCATTAAATAGACAAAAAGGGTATTCCGGAACAAGAGTGAAACTCTTATATTAACCAGTCTCCCTGGATACAATACATTACAAAACATACAAGGAGCTTACTTAACTAATAAAGTCAAGAATAAATAATTAATTAAATATGTAAATAAGTAGCGATTAAATAAATAAATACATATTTAAATAAGTAAGTAAATACACAAATAATAAGTAAAGGAATAGGTATGCGAATATAGGTATACAGTGAAACCTCCCTAAACTGGACACTCTCTAAACCGGACAACTCTCTATTCCGGACAAAATATTTGGTCCCGAATTTATCCTTCTTTATTTCAACTAACAAGAACCTCTCTAAACCGGACACTCTCTATTCCGGACACCGGACAAACTTTTTAGTCCCAAGTAGCTTATATCCTTAAAATTGAACCTCTCTAAACCGGACAACATTTTTGCTTTTTTTATTACTTGTTTTTTTCTTTGTAAAATATATTAGTTTAAAACAGATTTATAATAATATTCAATTATGGACACTTAAAAATCAAAAGGTTTTTTTTTTATTTTTTTTATTCTTATTCAAAATATTTGGTATTTAATTTAATTACTCATGTATTTTTATTTTTATTTTTTTCATCTATAGATTTTTTACTTTTTCTTTTTGTGATTTTTTTTCTTATATAAATTTGTTCATTAATTTACTTATTAATTGACACAATAAAGACAAGCCCTTCTATATAATTTTATCATATTATCTATAGTTGATACAGTTGTTTTGTTAATTATTATCCAGTAACACCTTATGGATCAAGGAGACTGGAAAGGTGTCAAAACTATTGTTGTTCTTTCAGGGATTGACAAAGGTAGTGTCTTTTGCTTTTAGTATCCTAATGAGAATCCAATTAAGAAAGTGAATTAAAGGTGATTTAAAACCAATTAAAACAGAGCTTTTACATTTGTATAGTTGTTGATTGTGGCTTCACTGACATTTATCAAATTTAGTTAAGGGGAGATAAACTAGGTTGAAATTTTAAAATCTCCTTAAACCGGACACCTCCCTAAACCGGACAAAATGTATGGTCCGGAGCGTGTCCGGTTTAGAGAGGTTTTACTGTATAAGAATATTTTTCTACTTAAATCTAAGTTTGAACTTAACTTGTCTAAGACAAGTACCTGACAGTCTTAAATATTGAAGTCCGACTCAACATGGCGGCCGTTCTTCGTTTTTTAAAACGCCTCGAAGACATGGAACGTAATAGGAACGTTCGTAGAGTTTTTGTTGATCGACAAAACCCTTTAGAATGTTTGGGGGACGAAGAGATTTTCGCCCGGTATTGGTTCCGTATTAGAACCATTCTCTACATCACATATTTGGTGTCTGACAGGTTAATGCATCCGACGAGAAGGAGCCTGCCTTTGACAACGTTGCTTCAAGTTTTGGTATTTCTACGCTTTTTGGCAAGCGGTGCATTCCATCTACGTATAGGAGACAGTGTAAACATAAGTAAGGCAACCTCTGGCAGGTGTATTAGAAGAGTGGGGGAAGCCATCTCATCTCTAGCGGGCCAGTTTATCGTTTTCCCAACTGGAAATGACATCGTGCAGCGAGAGTCTGGATTTGTTGCTGTTGCTGGTAATTTTCTTTTAGCAAACATAATTTCCAATTGATAAATGTATCCAAATTCTATCGCAAACAACACATCACCAACGCACGACACAGCCATCTTCAAAATGTATACAAATCCTGTGACCTTCACACTTGTCTAAAAATAAACCGCTACTGCCACCTAGATCAATGAAAGGGATACAACTGCTGTTTATGCTCTACATACACCTCTATCCCATGGTGTATATTATTTTGACGGTTATATGAATGCAAGGAACTATAAAATATATAAAATATTTAAAAAATCACGTGGCAATTCAGGTTTATTTCCAGACGAATTCACGGATAAAAAAATATTAGCCTTGAATGAAATATACAATAGAAACAATAGAAAATATGTTAGTGGTAAACAATATTTATTTCATAAATTAAATTAACAGACAAGATGAAAGTTTTATATAAATCTGTCTCTCAATACAGATTTTCATGACTACATAAATATGAATTTTTGAAAGAAATAGTACATATGCAAAAACACACTAATTGAAATATCACATGTTTTTATGACTTTAAAAAGTTAAGTATGAATCCATTTTTGTATTAATAGCAAACTATGGTCTCATGGTTACATAAAAATGAGTGGGCATGTGAAATAAAATGTAATATATGTCCAAAAAATATAAAAATGGAAAGCTTTTAGAAATTTTGTATTCAATGTGTGATATGGCCAGAATATCTGAAAAATACTAGAAATAATATCAAAAATAATTGACTTTTGAGTTGATATTTTTGTTGATATTAATATTAATATAACAAAATAGAATGGAAGAGAAAAAGTTCACATGTCCCAATTTACCTACTTTTGTTCACATGTCCCAATTTTCTTACTTTTGTTCACATGTCCCAATTTTCCTACTTTTGTTCACATGTCCCAATTTTCCAACTTTTTTTGGTCTAATCTTGCTCTATTAACATTCATAAATAGGACATTTTGGCATATAAGCAAATCCAATGTTTCCCAATACTTAGTCATGAATATCACAACACACACACACACACACACACAGTCATGAATATCACACACACACACACACACACACACACACACAAACTTACCGGTAATTGCAACAACATGTAAATTTATTCTTTGAATGGTTTTTTAGGATTTCCTAATGTCATAGGCTGTATAGATGGAACGAAAGTGAGAATCACTGAACCAAAGCTCCATGAAAGGATAATGTTAACAGGAAAGGTTTCCATTGACTAAATGTACAGGTATAATATAAGTGATTTCTTTAACACAGTTCCTCTTGTAGTAATGTTTTAATTTATATTTACATGTAGCAAAATGTTCATGTGTCAGTTAACTCGATCACCACGAAGTCTTAATCAAGACTGGGGTTTTATCCATAGTATTTGTGTAGTACTTTACATAAAATATACATGTAAACTGAAGTTTTGGTCTTTATGTTAAACAAAGTTGTAATATTAAACTGATACAACATAGATTTTAGTAAAATTGATTTTTTTCTGTTGTTTTTACAAAATATTTAACTTTTAGAGAATTAAAAGCTCTGTATACCTACAAAACCTGTATTGAAATCCTGATACAAGTTTATTAAATTTATAAACATAATGTATATACATATATAACAAAACCCAGGAATGATTGTAAAAGAAATTAGGACTATTTCTTTTCTCTTTGCAGATGGCATGTGATGAAAACTTCACAATTACTTACTGTGTAGTAAAATGGCCAGGATCAGTCCATGATTTTAGGATGTTTAAAGAGAGCAATTTGTGCAGACAATTTGAAAATGGTAATTTACATTAATATAGCTAAATATGAAATACTGTATAAATTACAATTGTCAGAAAACATTCAAGATGAATCACACAGTCAAACCTGTCTGTAGTCGTCAGCTGCTGTAAGAGGCCAAAGTGGCCACTATAGACAGGTGACCCCTATGGACAGGGTTTTACACATAATGGATTTAATTCTTTTTCAGTTAAATATCATTTTAAAAATTATAAACAAACATATAAGTCCATGCTCAAATTTCATCAACAAAAACTTGTGATCCAATGGGTAATAGTTATAGCACTCTTTGTAGCTCAATGGCTTCTGTTATGTTGAAGTTCATTATATTATTAGAATTTAGAACTAAATCAGGTTTCTTGGGTCCGAAAACAATTTTTGTCAAATTAAGCACTGGTTGTTATAGACCGGTAAACAATGACTTTGGGACTAAAATGTAGTGGCCACTTAACACATTAAAAGATTGAGACAATTATTTACACAGATGCAATCTTAACATTAAATAATGCATATATTACACATTTAAAAAAATACAAATAACTCTGCCTTTTTGTTTATTTTGGATCAGGTGTCAACATATCAACATGACTTGGATGAACTAGCTAATATTTACAGTAAACCTTTCACTTGTCTTGATAAAGTATAGCCATATAAGACTAGAAAATTCAGCCAGACTAAAATAACTGCTTAAATAGATTTTAGACTTCAATCAAGTTGTTGATGTTTATTTAAAAAAGGTCTTACTTCATTTTTACAGCATATAAATACTAGTATTTCAATTTTAGGGGAACATGATGGGATGTTATTAGGAGATTCAGGTTATGCATGTAAACCGTATTTGATGACCCCGTACTATACAACTGATGAAGCTTGTAAGGAAAGATACAACACAGCTTTATGCAGGACAAGGGTTCTTATAGAACAGACCTTTGGTATTCTAAAAAGAAGATTTGCTTCACTCCATTTTGGTTTGAGGACAAACCCTGAAAGGGCCTGTATATAAGTAATTGATGCAGTTATACTGCACAACATTGGAATTCTACAGAAATATGTTGTGCGTATAGATCCACCTGAGGACACCATTGCAAATGACCCTATCTATCATGTTGATAATGGTAGGCATGGCAATGGTTTTTTCAAGAGAGATCATATTGCACACACATTTTTTGGATAAAATGATGTACATGTTTTAGCAAAGGGGAGATAAATTTCATTTGGATTATTTCAACATTTCATTTGTCAAATGTTAGTGTAAAATATCATAATGTTAATTAAATATGTTTAGTATGCAATACATATTTTTTTTTTCTTTCTTAAACAAAATATTTTACTGTAATAATGAAAACAAATTATCATTATTATTTGGTTAAAGCATCAACAAAATTAACCAAGTAGAAATACCATTTTTAATGTCCATGAAAAAAGTGCCAAGACTTGAATTATCCCCATTTGTCCATTGTATAATGCAATATGCTTTCAAGGTTTAACCAATATTACCTTAAGGATGTATACTGCTGAATAGCCCAAAATTTCATGCATTTAACTTTTCTCTTTACCTAATTATTTGAAGGATATGGCATGATTAATAAAAAAAATTCACATAGTAGAACACTACTTTTTACACTAGGGTCATGTAAATTTACCCCTTCTTTGAACTTTTGCCCATTTTAACCTAGTTTTAAAATCAATTTTTGTAGACCAACACAATTTTCTTCTTACTTTGGCAGACACCATTTGTCTTTTCAGTCACAGATCTTGAAAATCACAATACTAAAAAACTACATGTCATAAATACATAAATTTTTAACAAAATTGAATAGGGTCATAATAATTGTTAAAATGATTAGCAATTTTAGCTAGTGTAACATATTTTGGCAATTATGTTTAAACGAGGAATATCAGAAGCATACATCCTTGATATTGTATTATCCCTACTGCTTAAAATGTAGAATATAATTTTAGGATTAATTGGCAAATTGATTTTCATTATGGTTAATAATATTCTTTATTTTCATAGGTTAAAGTTATGTACAAAATGTAATGGAATGGAAAAATCATTTTACCAAATCCTGTTATTCAAGATACAATATAATCAGAAATGGTTAACACTCAGTATTATGGAATTTTCTCAAAAACCAGATAGAAATGAGAATCAGAAAGGCTATGTACAGATCCAGACTTGACTAAATACTAGTATATCATAATGGTTTAAATGTCTTTTAACTTTTAACTTTGCCTCTACATTGTGTAAGTTTTTGTCAAATATGTTCATACGTGAAAAAAATTAACATACCCCAGCCTTTTACTATTAGTTGCATTAAAGAAGGTAACACTGTTTATATATATAATTATATATATATTAAAACCCTTCACTCCCCTCGGCAAGGTACACCCATTACTCATTTCACCCAGATACTTATGTTCATACATTTTCCCATTGGATCTCATATTTACACACAAAACAAAACATAAATTAGTTTGACCTTACCGGTAATCCAGGACAGATCACATGGTTGATAAGCTTTCCTAATAATACAAAAGTGCATAGTAGATTTAGACTGGTTGATTGTCAATATATTTTATCAAGAACAAATGGAATATTTTTTTTACAGACAAAAAACTGAGTGTAAAGCATGTCTGATTATATTTTATTAAAACATATTTGATTTGAGATTGATATAAATCAAAAGTTTAGAAGGGTTTATTTTCAAAATCTGCAATTTAGTTAATTCTGTTTGCAGTTTTGCTAAAGTTTGTCTCTCTTTAATGAGTTTTATTTCTTCTTCAATTTTAGTTTTTTTTTCAACTTCAGTATTTCTTCTGTTAACTCTGTTTTCCTCTTCTTTAATGTACTGGGATGAATTATTACAGACAGATCTGTCACTTCCATGTCAACAGTATTAGTGGGTGTTACATCTTAAGTGTATGACATATCCATTGGAATTAAATCTAAATGAAAGTTTTTTTAAAAGTATATACATGTATATTTTATTGTTTTCATTGTTTGTAATTAATTCTTTCAACCATATAGAATTTTATAAAAAATGTTAATGTTATATACATTTAAGTTAATTTTGGAGATTTCATTGTAACAGATTAGATGCTCATCATCAATCAAGCTTGATATCATTAATTTACATCTTTTGGTTCTGCAATTTGATAGTAATTTAATACTTATCATCAATCTCTTTTTGCGAATATTTCCATTACTCTGTATCCACACATTGATCTCATGTGCACAAACTTAATTTTAACAACAGTGTTTTTAAAGTATTTGAATTTTATTATGTTTATAATAACACACTGCAAGTAAGACAGAAGAGCAAAGGAGCATTTAAATCAGTGGATTTCAGTTCCACTTTGTTTGCTTTAAGCATAGACTTTGTTTTTAAAATGCTGGCTATTGATATGATTATTTTAATTCTTATCATAATAATTGAAGTTTAAATAAGTCAATTATTTATCATCCAGTTTTGAAATATGTATACATACATCAGGGTTATTTATTATTTTATTTGACTCAACTTAAATATCAAGTGTACACAATATTTGGCTATATTCTATAATAAAGCTATAAATTTTGAATATACGCTATGTTTCTATTTGATAAAATGGTTGTTTCTACACTGACTTTTGGGGCAGAACTTGGAGGTAATGAGACATCCTAATGTATCAAGTCTGTTCATGTAAAGTTTTGTACGTCAAAATTAATACAACCAGGGCTACTGCCATGGGTAAACTTAGCAGATATCCACTGTACATACATTGTTAGTTAATTATCATTTTATTTGACTATATTTGACTAAATTTGGAACTTTTTGATAAAATGGTTGTTTCTATACTGACTTATGGGGCAGAATTTTGGGGAAATGAGACATCCTAATGTATCAAGTCTAATCATGTAAAAATTAATACAACCAGGGTTACTGCCATGGGTAAACTTGGCAGATATCAACTGCACATACATTGTTATATAAAGTATTTACAGTACTGGTTCAAAGTTTTACAAATGAAGATAATTAGATATCCAAATGTTGTAATTTAATATGTTGTTTAATTTAGATAATGTTTGAAAATGTGCTTTTATTTGGGCATCTAATGTGAAAAAAACTTTTGTATTATTATGGGTTTCAATATGAGTGGGTTTTTTTTCAAGGTGTAGGTAATGTGAAATTATTTTTGAATGTGTTTATTTAGAGAGTTAAAGATAATTATGTTCAATAGTGGGATGCTTCATTAAGAGACTATAGTAAATAAGACTTTTACAGAAGATTTAAGACTGTATACTTTATGAATAAACAATAATCATAATGATTTTCTGAAGTCATCGGTGTTTACATCAAATGCATTTTGCCACTTTTTCATACTACATGCTAGGAAGGCTGCTAAGTCTAAAAAACTAAAATAAGTAAATTTAGATAATATTTCTAAGTTAAGATTACCCTTTTAGAAAATATTACCTGAGGTATTTATACCTCCAACAATACCCTCTAGTCCAGGTGTCCCTTCCACTTGGTCAATCATGACCTGGACAGCTTAACTGGGCATTGCTATACGACCACCTCCAGTCTATGGATACTTCAATTCACTCACTTTGGATTTGGCTGAAATACAAGTTTTAAACTATATTTACTTGAAAATTGAATTATATTGTAATTTAAAATTCAGATGTATTTTTTTTCTTAAAAGACCAAAATGAACATGTTGAACTCCATATTGGAGTAATTGTGCAAATGATTAAAAAAGTTAAATAAGCCAAGTTTGAGATTTATATATTATTTATCTTTTGAAACATCAATATAATATTGATATAGGCCCATAGCCACAATTCCTTTAAAAATCAGCAATTCCATAAATTTCATAATTTTCATTATTTAAAAATGGACAATTGTGCTTCCCTTTTGTATCAGATATGTAATTTTGATTGATTACAAATTCCTCAGATGGATTGAAAAAGAAAACATTGATTTAGCCATTAATTTAATAGGTCATTAGTAATGTTCTGGTATTTTTCACCTTTTTGTTTTAAATTGGCATGTTTTTTTTTCCTGAACTGCTCCGTAGTTCTTCTTGAAGTGGCTGATCTTCTAAAATATAGATTATAGAGCATTTACTGCTAAAAGTTTAAAACCTTGTGTGTGTGGAGTGGGTAGGTTGGCGTGTGTTCACATTTAGTATTTGGATTTGCTTATTGAAACATTGCTAAAATTTAGCATATGCTAAATTTTTACCATGTTATCAGATGGTTAAGAAATGATGCTGATATTGCAAAATAAAAGATCAAATCTAAAGATGTCCAAGTTATATTTATAGTTCAATTTATAAATAAACTAGTACAATAGTGCATTATCTAAAGAGATGGATTTTTTTTACTACCTTCAATATTAAGAGCAAATACATACATGTTTGTATGTTGTATAGCATTAAAATTACTGCCAACCATTCCATGTAGATTTTGTGATTTTAGTCTTTGCATTGATCACATTGACTCTTAACACAAACATTTTATAATTACAAGAATAAACTTCAACATATAGTTTAACATATTACAACCAGCAAGTTTTCATTCATATAATTTTTTTTCAATTTATGCATATTCCTTAGAATTGTTTGATAATTTATCATTTAACAGAAAAGGAAAACACAATTTCAATAAATGACACATGTTTTGCTGGTTTAGCTATATATATGGACAGGTACATTTGTGTGGATTTGATATATTAATAGCTGGTTTGGCTATATATCTGTGAGGATTCAATTTATATATAGCTGGTTTGACTAATATATATGGACAGGTGCATTTGTGTGGATTTGACATATTAATAGTTTGTTTGGCTATATATATGGACAAGAACATCTGTGAGGAATTAATATATCCATTTGTATTTACAAATAGCTGGTTTGGCTATACCCGTATATAGAAAGAAAACAGAAATACTGTGATTACTTAGCTTATAAGTTTCTCTGGCAATGTAAGAACACAATAATCTTGCAAAATTGTTTCGTATTTGCATTTTGGTGACTGCTGACTTGGGAACGTATAGATAGAGAGAGAGAGAGTATATATATATATATTCCTCACGAATTCAAGATAGTTGTAATCTCGTCCTAAGCAGCCTGTTTGGACTGCTTGGACATGGCTGACCCCGAAGGGCCATAAAAGCTTTCAAACAACACTTTTGACCGCTTCTCCACTTCTTCTAAAAGAAGAAGTTTCTCTTCCTTTGCCCAGTTGGCCTCTCTGTCTCTTTTCTTTACTTTTAGCGTTTCACTGCTCATACCGACAATCGTTTCAATTTTAATTTATTGAAGAAAAAATGCAGACGACCGGGTCGTGATATAAACATATAAAATTATCGTATTAAATGCAAGACCGTCCTTGTAAAACATTTCGGAGATAACAAGATATAAAAGACTACTTTATTTAACACATTTTTATCCCATTTTTGCGCGTATTCACAGAAATACAGCAAAAATCTAGTAGAAGTATGACATGAACATGTACAAAATTGCTAATGTGTACATTGACAACCAATACATTTACACCTTCAACGAATAAGAGTTCCAGTGGGCAGCTTGTATGTTTACAAATATTCCGCCAAATGCCTTGCGGTTTCCATGACAGAGTTAAGCAAAAAATCTTAATCGGATAAGTTTGGACTTAGCTAAGTCAAAACTTATTTTTTGAAAATAAGTTTTTGCTTAAGTAAAGTATTGTAAGTGATCCCGGGGCCAGTTTGTATTGTAAACCTTTCTATATATTAAGAACGCAAGAACGGTTTCTAATTAATATTGATGGTAAAGGCCTATTTATTTTATGTGTCAACTAAACTCAAATTGTATATAAACAATTTGTCAATAAAATCCATATTTCTTAGGTAAAATGAAATTGCTTTATATACAAACCTTACTGTTATGTAGTTTGTATGAACTATTTATAGATTCATTACTAATGGTGGCAATTCGTTAAATAACAAGATTATTTATCTTAAATTTTCAAAAATTTGGTATTGTCTAAATTTGGCGCCAATTAAAATCTGACGATCTTCAAAATGAGGTGTTCTTCCTCATGCAAAGTATTTTCTTAGCTGGACTTGGTTCAATATATATTGGTCCCTTTTATATATTTTCCAGCGTTAAACAGCTATTGGCTCCAAAATATTAGGAATTGTATTTTGAAACGGCCGTCTAATGCCCTAAATTAACAATGTATCATTTGTAATTTTTAGGACAATTATCAGCCCCAAAGTTCAACATTGACCAATACTTATGGTCGTATCAAAGTAATGTTGAGAAATGTGGACGTACTACAGGCCTTACATCAGGGTATCTACACTCGACTGGCATTGACTTAAAAATAGAAAACGGTTCGATAAAACCCATTATATTAAAAAATCAGTGCCGGGTTTATCCAACCAAATCTACAGGCCAAGGTTTTTTTAAACCTGGAGACTCTGGTTGTGGGGTGTTTATTGTGGAAAACGGACAGTATCACCCAATCGGAATCGCAATAGGTGGCATACCCGGCAATGACGAAGTATGTTATGTGACTCCAATTGAACATATATTACAGGCGTTAGATCTAGAAATGTATCCAGAAGACATGGAAGAAGAAGTTGGTATGTAATATTGGATTGATTGCACGAGTTAAAATTGTTACTGCTTGCAAATAAATTGTTGACTCAGGGATATTGCAAGCCTAGACTTATCAAGGCCCTCAAAAAGTTTTATGGCCGTCATCACAGTACTGTTGATAAATTTGATGTTTCTGTGTCCAGGATTACCTTGGATATATTTGACGTCTCATAGTTTCATGTTCCTTTCACACAATTTTGATTACACAAGGGGCGGTTGTACCTAGCTAAACAGGAGGTGCTTACCTTTCCGGAGCACCAGGCCTCACTTCCCTGGTGGAAGTTCACCTGTCTAACCTAACTTGTCAGTTTCAAAGTTTTTACTTTGCTTCTGGATTGTGATACGGAAATGGATGAGTATGTTTTTTTGATACAACGAATTTTGTTCGAGTTTAATAAGTAAAATATTACATAAACACAAGAAACTCAATTGTTTGTATCTATTTGTAAAGTATTTTTAGGTATAATAGTACAACTAAAATGGCTGCAAATCGTTTTATCATGCCATTTAAAATATGACGTCATGATATGCTAGAACAATAGTATGACGTCACGAACGGAAGAAACATGAGTAATTTTACATGTGTGATATATAATTTTATCACATTGTTTTATTGTATGGATTTTAGGGATGATTATACAATAAACATTCTTTAAGCACATATATACAAACCTTATAAAAACTGTTTCGTAGCTGTATCAAGTGGTACACCGTAACGTTTATATGGATTAACTATTTAATTGGGTATATATGAAACTACATCAGCTCATATCTTTACGAAAAAATGACCGCAAGTCGTGCGGTAAACGTTTTCTAAAACGTCATTTACAAACATTAAGGTGTATTAGTCAAGTGGTATGACGGTCAAAACCGATGATAACATTTCGAAGGCATGTAATAAAACCTCTGCTAGGCGAAAAATTGAGGTTTTCAAATCGTGACACATGTTTATCACAATTTTTTACAAATAACTGATTAACTTCGTAGAACTAAGTATTCTTTAATCAATTTTAAATTACAGTCAAACGTGTCTATAAAGGCCATCAAAGGCAACTAGTAAAAGTTAAGTTTATGGGCAGGGTGGCTTTTATATATACAGGTTTAAATAATATGAATTAAGAACAATTGTATTGACCTTTATAAGCAAGTGCCCCTTATATAGAGGTTGCATTTAAGGCAGGTTGGACTCACAAGTTGGTTTAATTATTCTATGGAATTCTGTCTAATGTTATCATTATGATTTGTACTCAATATATTTTATTTGTATCTTGTAACTGCGATATACACTTCAATCTGGGTGGTTTGACATTAATTTGATAAAGAAACAGTTTTTCCTTCGTTTATTAAAATGTAATACATGAAATGAAGATAAATATATTTTTGTGATATACATAATATTTAACATATATTTTCATTTTTCCACCAACCGTAATAAAGATATGATAAAAGTTTTATTATATGACCAATAATATTTTCTTTTAGTTTAGAACGTTTACGCGATTAGCAACCCAAAAAATTAATACATCCATCCCGCAAAAAACACACAGGAGTAATATCTATCGTTAAAAAACAGACGCGATCTTATGTGGCGTAATTTTAAAGAAATATAATATATATTTTGTATTATTTTATTGAATATAAGAATAACAATTGCAAGCTCAATCAATTATTGACTGAATAAAAAACATATTCCAGTTTTTTGAAGCTAAATATTTTGTTTTTCTAAATGTTGAAAAAGGCATTGGTCATATAAGACAATTTTTTACTTTGAAAATAGAGACTATTTCGTTTCGTTACAAGCTAAAGCTTTTGTAATTGATTGAATACTGGTAAAAACCATTGGTGACATAATAAGAAAATTATTGACTTTTAATGTATTTGAATTCCAGTCATTTGAAGTTAAAGCTTTTTTAATTGTTTAAATGCTGGTAAATCATTGGTCATATAATAAAGCAATTATTGACTTTCGATTCGGTAGAATTTAGGATCTGTTAACCTAAAAAACATGATCTGCACTTCTCTGCCTAAGACCTAAAAATAATATCATTTAGGTTCATCAATCCTTACGTCTTCCTCATCAAGCGTGAAGAAATGTATAGTTTGTGTGATAATTTTTTTTTCAATCAAAGATTATACGACACATTAGTTTTATAGCCGCCATTAAAAAAGAACATTTCCTTTTTGTATGTGATAACATTTATTATCTATCAAAAGTATATATCAAAAACTGAGGTAAACCCCCTTATGCAAAGTATTCCCTTAGGTTAATTTGGTAAAATATATTTTGGTCCATTGGGTGGCTTTTCAACATCTTCAAAATAATTTTGGTTGCATAAGTTAGGTTTAAGCACTACTGACGAGGAATTGTATTCCGAAACGGCCGTCTAATGTAGTAAAACTAAAACTGACATAATATGTAATATAATATTAAATAGGTTTTATACATCAAAGTATTAAGTTTTGAATTTTACTAGCTATTAAAACAATTACGAAATTGTGGTGATGAACATTTCTATTTTTGTATATACTTGTAGGGTTTGCCATCCATTAATTGTGGTGATGAACATTTATACTTTTTGTATATACTTGTAGGGTTTGCCATTAAAAAATAAGTTTCACAGATTTGTTTGCCAAAATTGTGGTGATCAACATTTATACTTTTTGTATATACTTGTAGGGTTTGCCATCCATAAATAAGTTTCATAGATTTGTTCACCAAAATTGTGGTTATGAACATTTATACTTTTTGTATATACTTGTAGGGTTTGCAATCCATAAATAAGTTTCATAGATTTGTTCACCAAAATTGTGGTTATGAACATTTATACTTTTTGTATATACTTGTAGGGTTTGCAATCCATAAATAAGTTTCATAGATTTGTTTGCAAAAATTGTGGTGATAAAAATTTATACTTTTTGTATATACTTGTAGAGTGTGCCATCCATGAATAAGTTTCACAGCTTTAATTGCCATGGGGGTTTACATCAAATCATATTTCAATCATACAATTGAAATGCAGTTTTTAAAACGTGATAATTATTTTATCTTCATGATCTAAGTGTTTGTAATCAATCAATATCAAACATAATTATCCATGTTCGAATCAAAATCCAGATGCAAAGTAAAACTTAAAAACTGACAAATTAGGTGAAATACTTGAGATTCCATCAGGGTGTAAGGAGGGTGCTAGCTATAGCCCACAAGTGTGTAATCGAAATTGTGTGAAAGGAACATGGAACTATGGAATGTCACATACATCCAGGCAAATCCTGGACAGTCACAGAAAGATTTCAAACTTATCAAAACGATTATGATGACGGTCATAAAACATTTAAGCCATAACGTTTGTCCCACAATTTTTTTCTTGAAAATAATTTTTTTGCAACATTATTGAATTTTGAGTCTCTTAAAAATTTATTGAGGGACAGTATATATTTTAGTAACCACATTAATATATTATAATGTTATGTACAGATTTCGTGATATTTTGTTAATATTTGAACATCTTTTTACATGTTGTTTCAATTTTCGTTGTTGTCGTATATAACCATATCCACGAATATATATCAAAATAGAACATAAAAACATAGAATATATTACAAGCCAACATAAACCTGAAACCACATAACACAAATTTCACAACCCCACAAAATGGTTTTTATCTTACATAACGAAAAATTAAGTACTCCGAAAACAGATGATTTATATTTATTTAGGTGTACAGCTTATAAAGATCGTAATACTTATTGTCAATTATTTGACTTAAGTATAGATGAGTCCTATTCCATTGACGATATCAAGACGATTTGCTATTTAATTGTCTTCAGAGTAAGTCGGATCAAAACTTTAATACATATTGTACACGAATGCTTACATGTTACTAATTTTGGGATATATTCGAAATAATGATTTTGACTAATTTTGGAAATTTTTGAACATTTTATTTAAGTATCTGTTGTAATTTTTTGAATATTAAATTGAATATTTGGTTGTAAATTTTTGAACACTCAATTGAATTATCGGTTGTATTTTTTTGAATATTTAATTGAATTATTGGTTGTAAATTTTTGAACATTCATTTTATTTATTTATTTATTTGTTGTGAATTTTAAAATTTAGTTTCTAATCTGATAATCTTTTTAGGACAATACGGATATGTCAAAAAACAATCTTCATTAGGTATTATCAGTGACCATTAATTATGTTTTATAGTAAATGTAGCTTAGAATTTGTACATAAATAGAACATTGTTTACCGTGAATGTGCATCTGAAATCTATAAATTTTGCAAATATTCACAATTATAACATCATTTGACGTGGTGTTTAATTAAGGCCAATATGACAATTTTTACGATTTATCGTAACAAAAGATTTTTACATTAATTCTTTCTGTAATGAAACTTTTTTATTTAGGATTGTAGCCGTTCAAAAATAAATGAAGCACATGACATATGACTGATAAAAATGTGTTTACATAATACAAAATCGGAGCTTATTTTTTTCTGCGTCTTTGTGACCTTGCCTTCTACAGTTTTAAATAGAATTTGGCAACAACGTTTGCATTATAAAAAATGTTGCTGTTGCATGAACATTGAAATAATGCAATTATCTTTTTACATATAGATTCGCTTGCCTAAAAATGAAATGTTTACCCTTCTTACAGTCTGTTGTGCTGTGGGTGCATTGTGTACATATCAGAGTACTCTTTTGCATTTTTATCCGTGTTTGTTTGTTGTTATTGTTTTTGGCAGTTTTAATGTTTAATATCAATTTTCATATTTTTTCGTTTATGTTATACAAGATGTAAATATACCTATAGGACTTAAGGATAATAAAGTTATTGGACTTGTTTAAAAAATGATGTGTATGCACATACCGATGAAAAATGCCTCCATATTGAATACATTTTGAGTTTACTTTAGTTTTATGATTTTTTTCTTCTAAATGTCCAGGATTAAGTATAAAAACAATAATCAAAGTATGTTACATAACCAAATGGGTAAAATGTTTAATACTTAACTTTTTTTACTTATTTTTCATTGTATAAGAAATTACGTGTCTACTGTAAAACATGACCTTTAAGGACAACAAAGCACACGAATTAGTTTTTAACTAAGAAATGATAAACATTTATCCGTGGTATATTGTCGAATAATACACGGAACGGAGTTCACATGCGGAAGAATATTTGCCGCATGTTTATAACGGCCCTTGTATTATTCCATGATATACCACGGGTATATATTGATCATTTCAATTCTAACATGACTGGGATAAAAAGATTGAAATAAAGATTGTGAATCATTTCTTTTAAAGTACATCTTACTAACAATTTGAAAAATGGTCCATTGAAAAAATGCGGCTGTTGAATTTACCTCCATTGAAATAAATGATTTTATCAATGAAAATTATGTCACAAACATTGTTTGCGACATATAGCATGACGTCATAAGATAAGCAAAGGAGTATGTCATTAAAATGAAACAGCGATGGGTATATACTACGACTGGGGTTCTTTATGTTTCATAAAAGAAAATAGCAGGTCATGTTAGAACTTGTATTATAGGAGGTTCTATAATAAATTAACAATTTTAATAGAACACATGTCTCTATAAATTTTATTTACCTATTATTTGTTTTATATAGTTATAATATTCTGTAGAGAGTTCATAATATGTTTATATGTGTTACATATACAGCTATACATAGTATATATCGAACATGGAAGTATTTGATTGATTTTGTTTGCCATTAATAAGATAATAATATATTAGTTATTATTAAAATCGTAAATTTGTTTTAATACATTTTGGACCTCTGTTTGATTCTAGGCCCTGTTTGAACTCAAGTGATTTTATTCCTCGTTAGGCCATGTCTTTTTGTCTATGTTAAGCGTCCGCTGTCGTACAGGTATAAGGATATCAAACTTGAAAACACAAACACATTTTCTACCGATTTTGTTTAGTTGTGAGAAAACATCAAATATATTTAGGTTTAATTTCTTTTAAATTTTTAAATGTTTGATTTTCAAAATCAGTTTGTTTTTATCATGTTTATTACATTATAACAGTTTTTAGTGCTATATGTTCATTTTTCGACTAAATAATAAATGCTAAATGTTAAATTTTAATATATTAAGATGTTCTTTTTATGTTTGCTTTGTGATTTTTACCAGAGAAAAAGGTAGGTAGGTCGAATTTTTAAGGCTTAACAAAGAAAAAACTGGTACTGCCTTACTAAAAAACAATTAAATCTTGAACCTCCCGCTGAAAAAGTCTTAAAATATTTATTAAGGTTTAACAATTTTAATCTTGAACTATTTCCAACTTTAAAACCTATGTCAAGTGGAAAACCATGTCGCTTATTTTTGGGAAATCATTGTACAAATCTTAAATAAAATTTCCCCACTGTGTCGTCAGCGTTAAAACAGAGATCTTAGATTGCCAATTTATCTTTGATATAAAATAAAATATTGAAATCTTGGTACCTGTTTTGATATTCCTGTTTATAAATCACATATCCTTCCAAACCTATTAGGTTAACAGACTTGAAATTTTATTAGAAAACAAATATATACCAAAACTAATGTCCTCTTTGTAACACAAGAGAATATGCAATGTGTTGTATATACCTAAGAGTACCTCAGATAGGTTCAAATTACTCTTAGTTGATCTGCATACCAACTGCTATCTCACGGATAAAACAACGTTTTTTTAATATGTTATTCATACATAATGTATAATTACCCTTCATTCTGTTATGTCATTCATACTCATTACCTGGGTACACGATACAAGTGAACAAACCCTTGAAAATGGCGACTGTGTCACATTAACGTCGAGGATATTATAGTATTTTTTAGTATTTTTATATGTACATTAATATATACATAAACAGAAACAATATATAACAAACCAAGGCAACATTTCATATTATAAAATGGATATGTTTTAACATATTGTAATTATATATATTGTAAACTAATTTAAAGCTTATTGATTTTATTGTATTATGACACATGGTCGGTGTTTGCATTTATAGTTTTGTTTTGTTTTGTAAGCTAATTTTTATTTTAAGATTTGTTATTTGTGTTTGTTTATATTTGATTGATATGCAGGTCCAACTAAAGGTTTCGATGATCCCCCGTTATATGTGTTAGTTTGGCTTGGTTTAGGTGCTTTTCATTTCCTTTTTTCCAGAAAATTTATCAATGATTTTGGATAATAACAAAATTCATCAAAGGTAGTTCAAGGTAACTGACAGTGATAAATAACAATTTAAAATTCTCAAAAAATATTTAAAAAAAAACCATAAAAAGCTCAATTTGAAAAAAAAGATAAAGCATAGGCCATGACAGCCGATTACGTAACGGTTAACTATTTGAATACATCACGAGATATCATTCTATTGCGTTTAGCATGAATTATTTGCTCAACAATGGCAACGTGTAACGTATACATTTTAGATTGTAAATAAAACTTTTTGATAAATAACTTGCAGTAATTGCCTCAAAACTTTTCAGCTGGATCTGCATTTACATAATTTTTCTGCAACAAGTTTCTTTTTTTAAGAAGAAGAAATGCGAATACTTTTGCAAGGGCTGTTATTGATGAAATGGATAATCGATGTCTTTAAACGATATAAGTATTTATTTTTCCTGAAAGAAATTGATTCCTTTCCAGTTTCACAATAATTCCTTAACAAAGATTACCCCTTACTTGAATATAACTTTCTGTCAAATTGTTAATCTAGCTTTTAGATTTGAGGCACTAGTCGCTTCGATATAAAATGTATCATCAATAGCGTTCATACGAATATTGTCGAATCTAAATATTTTATATGTTGAACGGAGAAAAAAAGAAAGACTTAAATATATCTTACAAAACATAAGGCAATGCGTTAAACGATTAAGCACAGTTTTTGTGTGTATTGGGTGTATTTTATGCACTTTATTAACACCGTATTTGGCTTATAATATCGCAATTGTTATTGAATATTTACGCTAATTTTGTCAATATTTATTCGAAACATTCAAAATTGCTAAAATTTCTTAAAAAGGACAATATTCTAATTAAGGTTATTATTGTAAACTGGGGAGATGTTTCGAAAATATCTTTAAATTTTTAAAAGGCAGCTACGTGCTCAATACATGTATGTTCAAAACGGTTAATTTAACCAAAAAGATTTCAACATGAAGTCCCGAAAAACAAAGGCGGGTATTTTTTGAAGATTGATACATTAAATGTATAACGATAAATGTAGCAGTTATTTTGTTCCATTTCTTCAACGACAGCACCAATATTTATGTGTGGCTTGTTTTAGTAATACTTGATATAAATAAAAAGCTTTTGTTTCATATCAATTTTGACTCGTTTTACAAACCTGTACTTATAATACATCATACTGTCACTGGATTAATGTTTACGGTCAGTTGTTTGATTTGAATGAGTAGAGTAAGTCGTGTTTCAAATTCCTGTCAAGAACATTGCACACATATCGAAACATCGCCAGCTAAAGGCCAGTGTGCAGAAAGTTTGAGTGCATGGTGTGCTAATGGCAGGGTTCTTATTCCTTTCACGCTTATCGTGATATGGGACCTCGTTTATTTTAAGTTAGCACCCAAAAGGATTGTAGTTTTCATTCCACAATGCCGAATGCTTGACATCAGAACAGTCAATACCAACTAGGTCAGAATCGGACGGAAATCGAACCCACAACGTCCCATTAAGAAGCAAGCAAACTAAAAAACAGAGCAACGACAGTTGACTGATTCAAAAGAGATTTTACAACTAACTGTAGTAAAAACAAACACACTTCTCCATGTCCGAATCAAAATCCAGAAGCAAAGTAAAACATGTTGAACTGACGAATTAGGTTTTACAATTGACATCAGTTGTGGATATTGATCTCATTCATCTAGGCTCTTGTTTTAAATCAAATTTTTAAGTTGTGAAAAATATACCTTTATAGAAATGGCATCTGTCCCTTTTACAGGGTTTACCATTTGGTATCTAGTGACCAAACAACATCACCTTCGACATTGATGTAATAAACGTCATTAATAAACACTTTTCATGTTTATTAATGTTATCGAGATCAAATTCAAGTGCATAACTGCGTTTATAGAAAAAAGCTTCAACTGCTATATCGTGATTGATAAATATGTTGTTGCCAATGAACGTTTTAAAAGAGTTTGCTGATAAATTTCAGTTAATTTTACAACAATGGATTGACGTACCTTCTGTATTATCACCCATGTTTTGGGGCTCGTGGCGGACTCTTTTTTAAATTGAAGTGTCGGCCCTGGTTGGTGTATCATCACCGTAATTTATCCATGGGAATAGTTCTGGATAATACGACCCACTGAAATGCCGACTACACAACATGATTGTGCCACAGTTTCGGGTCGTATTCGAGAGTACATCTAATGGCATTTAACCATTTTCTCTTTTTTCTTGTCTTTCTTAGTTGGGAACGATAAACAATTAATATCTTTTATGAAAGGATATTTTCTGGGGTATTTCCTTCAATCGAAACTAGGCTAAATGTAATATTAAATCATTATCGGTAACTCTAACACAAATTTTGACAATCGTCAAAGATGGTCTTTAGTCTTATTTAGAAAAAGTATATTCAACCAAATGTGAATTTTTAAACATTCTGAACAATTACTTGAACATCTTGCTTCTAATACTTTATCTCATGTAAAAAGTATAAAAAACATTTGATTTTTCTACACTATACACCACTAATTCTCATTTTAAATTCAAAGAACGTTTTAAAAAAATTATTAACCTGCCTTTTTTTACAAAAAAATGTTAAGCCAAAATACAAATATCTGGTGCCGAACAGGGATTCTGGTTATTCTGTCAAGCATCATACGGATTTCAAACGTAAATAATCTGAAGATGCCATCAACAAAATCCTGGAGTTTTTGATAGATAACATATTTGTTGTGTTTTGTAATATAGTTTTTCAGAAAACAATCGGTATACCAATGGGTACAAACTGTGCATCATTACTTGCTGATTTGTTTCCTTATTCTTATGAAGCAGAATTTATGCAGAACCTTGCAAAATCTGGAGAGAAGACTGTCGCCAATTATTAAACTCAACATAAAGATATATAGATGGCGTTATGTCTCTTAATAATCCTAAATTTGGAGACTATACTATGTAAATGCCATCCATCCCAGTGAGCTTGAAATAAAAGACACGACTGATTCCTCGAGATCTGCTTTATATTTAGACTTATACCTGAATTATGACGCACACGAAAGGCTACATTTAAAACTTTTTTGACAAACGTGAGACTTCAATTTTCTATCGTCAACTTACCTTTTTCATGCAGCAATATACCTGCTTCTTCTGCTTATGGCGCATTTGTTTCCCAATTAATACGCTATGGTACATCCCACTGTGGGGACTTGGTACAACGATGTATGCTGCTTGCAAATAAATTGTTGACTTAAAGATATTAGCCTAGGCTTATCCAGGCTCTCAGAAAATTTTATGGCCGTCATCTCAATATTGTTGATAAGTTTGATGTCTCTGTGTCCAGGAATGCCCTGGATATATTTGACGTCTCATAGTTCCATGTTCCTTTCACACAATTTTGATTACACACGTGGCGGGTGTAGCTAGCTAAATGGGAGGTGCTTACCCTTCCTGAGCACCCGGCCTCAGGTTGTTCACGTATCTAACCTAAATTGTCAGTTCCAAAGTAATTACTTTGCTTCTGGATTGTGATTTGGACATGGATTACTGCCTGTTCCCTCTGCTGGAGAGACAGGAATAACGCTAATATTTCAAAGATTTGAAATGCACGGTTAAAAATCAATTAATCATTTACTTACATAAGCCGAGTCGTTGCTAATATTCCTTATTTCGATCTTATCTATGCATTATAGCTCCTTTAATGCACCAAAACGTGTTTTGGATGGGTGTTTACAATGGTAAAAATTTTGACAAAATGGCGTCTTTCGTGTGACGTAATGATGACGGAAGAATTTATTATTTACGTAGGTTTTCGAAGGGTATAATGAAGGGTAGTTCAAAGGTCGGGTTGAGTTTAAAAGTTTGAAGTTACGTCTATTGTTTCAAAAGTTTGAAAATGCAGAAAAGTAGTTCACTTTATTACTTTATTAAATCGATTTTGGTAATCCCAGTTACGCAAAAATCAATCCGTTCTTGAGCTGCACTAGCCTACGTAAATAGTCGACTCTTTCGTCATGACTACGTAACATAAAGAACCCCGCCATTTGGTAAAGAGATTACCATTGTAAACACCCACCCAGGTTATATTTTGTCGCATAAAATGATATTTTAAGCAAGGATGGAACCGAAACAGAAATTTTCAGTTACGACTCGACTCATGTAGGTATAAGAATCACTGATTTGTACTCGTCGTACTGATATTTATAGAGTATTTTGCGATCTTTTTTTCTCCGAAATAGGCTAAATAAACAGTAGCATGTTTCTTTTTGATTACACAATCTTAAAACCTAGGTCAATATAACATTTTGAAGTCATAACTACTTATTAGGAGTAACCTAACGTTAATGAGCACCCAGTCTCACTTGTCTAAAAGACGTCGAAGTTTTAAATGGTAGAGCTTCTTCCCACAGCAAAACCTGTTCGCCACGAAGTAATGAGCTAACATATAAATTTGTTTCCGCACAGAAAACTGCCAGCACAGGCTCATCAAGTTCCCTGAAACAGGGATATGGCCGTTATCACAATATTGTTAAGTCTCGGGTCTCTGTATCAAAATTATCAAGTTTTTAGTTGACATCCCGTAATTCCGTGTTCTTTTTATTCGCAATAGGACGTTTCTGGATTATTTCATATCCTGTCTGGTTCTGTTATTGTATAATGCACTTCCGGGAAGAAATTTAACCCATACCTACTTCCGGTTTTTGTTGTCAAGGACGCTTAGTGTTAATACCGGGAAATTTGATTGATTGCCAATATGCAGAGGGAGAGTATTGGTGTGTGGTATCGGGATGCAATTCCGATGGAAGAACATACCCCATTAACTATCATTTCATGAAAGGTATTAATTGTTTACCGTTTCCAACTAAAAAAGACAAGAAAAAGAAGGAAATGGTTAAATGCTATCATACGTCTTCTCGACTACGATCCAAAAACCGTGGCACAATCATGGTGTGTAGTCGGCATTTCAGTGGGTCGGATTATCTAGAACTATTTCCATGGATAAATAACGGTGATGATACACCAACCAGGACCGCCACTTCAATTTTAAAAAGAACCCGCCATGAAACCCAAGACATTGATGATTATACCGAAGGTACGTCATGCCATTGTTCTAAGATCAATTTAAATTTATCAGCAAATTTTAAACGAAAAATTTAAATATCTCTTCAATGTCTGGACTTCGAATGCAATGAAAAAAAAGATAATTGGAAGCAAGCTTGCCAAATCATGAAAACACGGAAGTATACCGGAAGTACGGATGCCTAAAAATTTGGTCACGTGACCGATATTATACTACACAAAATGTGCTTCCGGACTATCCCGGAAACAGGCTATTTCAAAGTATACGTGAAGGAAATGCGTATGCTGGACCGTTTCAACACTGTATGCGTTGCGGAAAACTGTCTCAGTAGTCTGAGTGACGTTTGTATTATTGTTAACGAGAAAAACGCTGAACCTAAAGGAGCTTCCAGACATGGGCTTATCCCATATATAATAGATATTGATTTTTCAAATATCGATAACTAGAAAATCCAAAACTTCAGAAATTATAAATGTTTTCCCTAGTTTTTGATTGGCGGAATATATTCAATCATGTGATTACATCCACCTCCTCCAAAAGATTTACATGTATTTCCAGAAAAAACTTCCACCGGATCATCGCTTCTAATAAGTGATCCCGACAAATAGCTAGTACTCTCTATTGACAATGTTAAAAGTGTTCTAGGGACAGCACCATTGTATGTTCTTCTAGAGACGTATGACCCTAACCCTATTGTTGCGCTGCGTGCTAAGGAAAATAAAGAAAACATCTCAGATCTAAAAATAGTGATTCGGAAGTACATCACAATATACTTAATGTGAAGTTTGCATATTCAATACTGGTGTCTAATCGTCTTGTACATTTTACAATACACATACAAATACAAGTGAAATAGACCAATGGTGGTTTTAGGCCCAATCAAGAAATAGTCTTCGATATCGAAATTGTTAGTTTAAGGATGTTGGGGAAAACTAGATTATCCAAAAAATCCACAGACCTTCGACAAGCGAAATGACAAACTTTGTACACAGGCTTAATGACCCGAATACGTAGTTGGTACAGTTGTAGTAACGATTGATCTTGCATTCCTCCACTAAGAATTATAAAATAATCAATATCAGTTTTTAGTAGAAAATGACGATTTTTTGAATGTGAAGTATAGGCATGTTAAAAATTTTACCCTACCCAAGCGAATTGGTGCTGAATCTTAAGTACAGAATAGTCTAAAGCATACGTGTACGGATCACAGTGCCGTTCACAATGTAGGTTTAACGCTTTGGCAATAAGTAAAGTGAAGGAAGGGTTCCTTAACGTCCCATGCCTACCAGACTCTTATGAAGCGCCCTGTTGCTTTCATTTATAAATGCAAAGTGCTTGGCGAAAGACAGTCACTACATATACCTATTTCAAGTCTTGGTCAGACCCTGGCCGGGATTCGAACCCAATGTCTCTCGCATAATAATGATTTGTTGGAGTATTCCTATGAAAAATACGATGCACAGTAATATAATCAATTCTTGATCAGTCCCAACGTCGGGATTCGAAATCACGACCTCCCACATACTGACCTAGCACTCTACCATTTGACTTATATCTTAGCGGTAATCTAATAACTGAAGTCATCATGAATATTAAAGAAGACAACACCAATGTGGTACCTCAGTTAACATAGTATCGTCATCTATACAGTTTTGTCAGCAATGTTTAACGAACTTAATGCAACTTTTAAAGAATTCATTTTCTTGAAAATTCAGAAAGTCCCCCAGTAAATATATGGCATCATCATCTGATTATAAAACTTGGTAATGTAAATGGCCATTTTCAGTGTTCAAAATAGACAAGACTGATATGCAAGCTGAAGCAATACTTTGGACACTCATTCAATTTAAATTTAAAGCCACAATCGTTAATTACAGGGAAGGCCAGTGTTAGAATTGTGCTAGTGGACCAAATCACTTTTACACAACACTTCAGTTGAATATTTTTCTGTAACAGCCTCACAAGTTATACAAATTATGTGAAATATATTTTTGTCTCTTTTAGTATAAATCTACATGTACCATCAGAATACCATCAGTATCTAAGTTAACCGAGGTCTTTTTATGACTTCTTTGGCGGAGGTGAACCAGAATGGTACTAATGTTTAGACTGTTGTTTGGACTGTGGAATGAAATAATGGATCCACTTTGCCTCTAAAGTAACAAATATCTTCTGAGAGCTAGCAGGATTTGACACTGGAAGGTTAAGATTAACACGCGACAGAATGCATATTGTGTGATTCTCATTAATTGCAGAAGCCCAACTGGCTCATAGCTTTCTGATTGCAGGATGTCAGAACGGAGTGTACTCTTCTCTGTGAAATGCCATCTCACTGTCCTTATATTTTCTGTAACTCACCTGTCAGTCAAAACAACACCATGGTTTTTATCTACGTTTCAACAATTTTAAAAAGATAAGTTGCCAAACTTTTAAAATTTTTGTAAATATTTACCCTTTTAAAGTCTTTTTTACAGATTTGCAAGATCAATTTTTCAGATATCCCAAAAATGAACTACCATGAATGAAACAAAGCTTTGTTGACAATTTCTGGGGTTGCAACCGTGGCATATTTTATACCATGACTGGGGTCGTCACCTATGTTCTGTCTGTCCCCTTTAATCAACCACCAACCGTTTTACTCTTGCCTATCAATACACATCTTCCCCTAGTGTTCCTATAATATCTAGGTGCATAACTGTTCTTGTGCAAGTATTGGATCCTGCTCTTGCCCTATTTTTGTTACATTCGCCAAGTCACTCGCCATATTTCCTTTGGAATAATACCTTGTTGATATTAACTTACAAAATGACACGGATTGAAACAGTCAGGAAAAAGAAGGACTGAAAAGGGACATCGGCGCTAATCTCCTTTAACAGAAGGTTCACGGCATACCATTCAGCTTCCGTACTTCTCACCGGTTTTAATAAAATCAAATGTAGTGTTGTTTTTGCTACAGTTAAATATCAAACTTTACATCAACATTTTGTATTGAAAATTCACCTTTTTAGCAAAAAGTTAGCTTAAGAGTTTCTCGATGAGGAACTAGCACCTCTAAATAGGATTTGAAGGCTAGTTTAATAACAATAACTTGGCTCTTTCAATGTAAAACAGAAACATACAGTCCAAACTATAATTCAAAAGCGACAAGATTTAAAATTGGCTTAAGTTAAACATGTGCAATTTTTCCAGGAGTAAAACATTTTTCTGTTTTTCATAATGACCTTTGTTGCTAGGCAACTTAAGACGAAGGATAAGCAGCATGCCAGATCTAATGATTTCATAAATATCAAACTACCTTTTTCAAAGTTATTGCCCCTGAAAAATATTTTTTGCAAATTCTGCTGGTTTTGAGGCTATTTACTTGAAAACTATTAGTGTTAAAAAATCAATACATTAAAGTTAATAAACATGACAGGCTAAGTAGCAATGTTTGCAACAATATGATGGTCCATAGAGGATTTGTTACCCCTGAAATAGATATTTTTTGCAAATTTGTGGTTTTTGCCATATTTGTAAATAGTATAAAATAGATAAAACACCAAGTTGCAAAAATAATCAACATGCCAGGATCTAATTCCGTAGCAAATTTTGTATATGATAATCAACGAAGGTGTTGTTGCCTCTAAAATTTCAGAATCTTCCAAATGTTTTCAGGTGAGCAAAAAGGTCCCTTTGTTTAAATTTTTAGCTTATTAACACCCAAATAATCTTAAAATATTACAATCTTTGATTTATAGCTTTTACATGCTTAAAACGACTTCTAAATCAACTTTCATGCAAAAAAGGATTTTGCCTTTAGCGGTCATTTTGTATTTAAATTTTGACCTATTTAGAGCAATTTTTCAGCTTGGTATCCGCCATTTTCGAACTCAGCACACCCAAATAAGAATAGAAGGATAAATGGTTTGCTTTTTCTTAAAACATGTCTCTTCTTCTTTAAAATGACGTATTTTATGAAAATGTGCCTAGTCTATAATGGTCTTTATTTTTTTAATGTCAAGTGCATGACCAATAAGAGTTATTTTTGCATGAAAGAATTAGGTTTTCAGTGACGTCATGATGTAGTGAACGACGCACAAAATTCCTGAGTGTCCACGTCATAACCAGGGTTATTATTGATGCGGCTATATTGTTGTTAAAATGTTTATTTCTTGCTTATATGATGTTATAATTTAAATTATAAGAAATGAAAAATTAATATTTTATTCTTTTTAATAAAAAAAAAGATAATTTTTCAGTCCTTTAAATAGAAAAATTAACTTCATTATCGTCATAAATTGAATCATTGATCACAGACTAGTTAATATGCAGAAGAATTAGTTGGATATGGCAAGTCACCGAGTTATATATTTGATGTATGTAAAGGTGAGTTAATTCATAAGTAAAAAAATTAAAATTTTATTGGATTTATTTTTATCTATTTCGAAACACAGCTAATCCTTATCGTCCTAATCAAAACAAACATACTAATCCATTTCCGAATAACAATCCAGAAGCAAAGTAAAAACTTTAAAACTGACAAGTTAGGTTACACACGTGAACTTCCACCAGGGAAGTGAGGCCGGGTGCTCCGGAAGGGTAAGCACCTCCTGTTTAGCTAGCTACACCCATCACGTGTGTAATCAAAATTGTGTGAAAGGAACATGGAACTATGAGAAGTCAAATATATCCAAGACAATCCTGGTCACAGAGGCATTAAACTTACCAACAATACTGTGATGACGGCTATTAAACTTTTTGAGGGCCTTGATAAGCCTAGGCTTGCAATATCCCTGAGTCAACAATATACTTGCAAGCAGCCTACTTCGATGTAAAAAGTTCCCGTAGCGGAAACAAGTTCTACCATAGCGTATTAAATGGGAAACAAATACACCATAAGCAGGAGAAGTAGGTATACTGCTGCATAACAAAGGAAAGTTGACAATAGAAAAATTAAAGTCATCACGTTTGTCATAAAGTTCCAAATGTAGCCTTTCCTGTGCGTCATAATTCAGGAATAAGTCTAGATATGAAGCAGAACTTGAGGAATCGTTTGTGTCTTTTATTTCAAGCTCTTTAGGATAGATGACATTTACATAGTCTCCAAATTTAGGATTGTTAAGAGACACTGTGAACTCAAATCTTTTAAGCACAGTAACAACTTTCAAATGAAGATAAAAGATTTATCACTGTTTTGGCTAACAACATTGACCTGTACACTAAACCTTCAATTTAAATATTTATTTTAAACGATTACATTTATTTAATGGATAAATAATGTTTGCCTTTGCGTTTCCATGATGGCATTATACAGCAGGATTCTTTATAGTGCCAAGCCCACCGTGACACGGGACCTCGTTCATTTTAAGTTCACATCCGAAAGAATCGTGACTTTCATTACAGTAGGAAAGCTAACCTGGCTTTTCCAAAAATTGTGTTTCGGTTTTACAATGTTTTATCCTTCCGCTGATTTGAAAATTGGGATTACTTTTTGACAAGTGTGTTATGGCCGAAAAAGTGCCCAGTCTTTAAACAAACGATATAACATTATTAAACATAGTTAAGCCTTGTGTACCAATAAATTATATGTCGGAATTACCAATATTTTGACATTTGAGTTTAAATTTGAAATACAATATTATTATCCACAAAAAATATATAATTTCTTGACGCTAATTGATGTCACGTCAGAGACAACAGAATTTTTTCTTTGTCAATCTTAAAACCATGGACACTTTTTGTGTAAAGAAAATTATTGCTCGATATTTTGTACAACATACAATAACACATCCCAAATTAAATCAAACTAAAATCTTTCTGGTGCATCAGGTGTAAATACCTTAATAACGCGAAAATGGGGATGGTACATTTAGTTGTCAATGTAAACAAATATGGCTGCCCCTGCGATGATCGATGAACCATATAACACATCACAAATATATTTCCTTTATTCTGTATACATGTGTCGTGCAACAAAATTATCTGATCATTTACATGACCGAAACAGTTATGGCAGTTTTAATTATATGTAAACTGTTGACACAATCATTATGCAAAAGTGCTCAACCATATCAATACAATGTATATATTCATGATATATCTTGTCATACAAGATACCCTTGTTATTAATTTCAATAGTTTAACAGTTATACATTAATGTCAAGTTCTCATTAATGTTTCTTTTTCAAGTTAGAGGTTTTCGTGTTAAATTTAATTTTAAAAAGATAAGATATGCTTATTGTGTTATAATCATTATAGAAATATCAAATAGTGTATAAAACCTGAAGTAATCTGTTTACTTTTAAGAATCTTATGGAATCGTTTGAAAGTCTCTTTGCATTTAAAGAAGGATAACTCTTATTGAAATCATAGAACAGTGATATACTTATACAAAGAAACATAACTCTTTTTTCCTTATAGTTGAGTAATCTGTTCACTTTTAAGAATCTTATGGAATCATTTTAAAGTCTCTTTACATTTAAAGAGGGATAACTTTTATTAAAATCAGAGAACATTGAAATACTAATACAAAGAAACATAACTCTTTTAACCTTATAGTTGAGTATGTTGGTATAGACAAGTTGATATATCATCGTGGGAACCTTTTTAAGTAATTCGTTGTCATATGAAGATGACATAATAATAGTTATACTAATGAAACCATAAATAGAACATCTTATATAGTTCAATATGATTGTCAATTGACATTTGAAACATAATTGAAAGTAAATATCATAGATACTGGATTATGATTCTATAATATATCTTAGCATATAATGCTGTCATCTTTTTCACTTCAGTTGTTCAGTTATTCAGTGTTTCAATGTTAAGGTTTTTATGTTGGAATATAGCTGGATATAATCCAGACAAATTGTTGGAGTTTGTAAATAAGTATGATATATTGGGTTTGTGTGAGATATGGACACACACAGAGTCAGCCATAGATCTACCAGGTTATATACCATTACATTTACCAGGAACTAAAAATCAAAAGAAAAAAAAAGGAAGAAGGTCTGGGGGTGTTATATTATATTATCATGAAAATATTAAAATTGGAGTTATGTTTGTCTCCAAAAGAAACTATGACATCTTAGTCAAATTAGATAAAAGCTTCTTTAACTTGGAATATGACATATACTTAGCAGTAATCTACATTAAACCGCATTACCCAAATAATGATAATGAGATTAAATTCATACAACTGGGTAGAGATATTTCGTACTATTCCCGATTGAAAAAATAATACTTTCTGGAGATTTCAATAGCAGAACTGGTAATAATTTTGACTTCATTGAAAATGATAGTCTATTCAAAGGAGAGGAAACTATGCTTAATCTTGATAATTATAGTTGTGATTAAAAGACATAACAGAGATAAAATCACCAATTAAGAAGGAAAATCTTTACTTGAACTGTGTATTGAATCTAGATTAAGGATACTGAATGGTAGATATGTGGGTGACTCTGTAGGTAATTTTACATATTTTGATAGACTGGGTTGCAGTGTTGTAGACTACATAATTGCATCAGAAGAAATATAACATTGTTTTTCATACTTTAATGTTATGGCACCAGGGGAAGATTCAGATCACTGCATTCTTAGAACAGGAATTAAAGTTAATATACCTGTTGATAAACAAGATTCAGAATATAATGATGTGCAATTCCTTCCTAGCAATTTCTTATATGACAACTCTGAAAGTCAGCATTCTGAATTCAGGATTTATCTAACTTGTCATAATATATCTAATAGGTAAGCACAGTTAATGGCAGATTTAGATACAGAAAAATGTTATGATATAAATAAAACTACTAATATTTTGACAGACATTATCACTGACGCAGCTGCTAACTCTGTAAAATTTAAAATTAAAATTAAAAAGAAGAAAAAGATTAAACGAAAACAAGTCTGGTTCAATGGAAATTGCTACGAAAAAAAGTCAGAAAACTAGGAAAACTATTACAAATGTATCCAAATAATCATAATATAAAATCAAATTATTACAGAGCAAAAGAACAATACCAAACATTTAGAAAAAATACAAAACATGAATTCTTTCAAAACATATATAAACAGCTTAATGTTGGCAACAACAGCTCCAAGTTTTGGAAGACAATCAATAGAATTGAAAACAACGATAAACATTTACACAACCCTATTACATCAGAAGAATGGAAAAAAACATTTCGAAAAATTCTGTTACAGGATAAAGTTAATGAAGAACACTTTGACTTATCTACAAAAAACCTTGAAATTAATAACTCTAAATTAGATATTCCAATTACCTGTAAAGAAGTCAAACAAGCATTGAAAAACCTAAAAAATTTCAAAGGTTGTGGCATTGACTTAATTTCTAATGAATTTCTTAAGTATGGATCAGATATTGTAACATTACCAATTGTCAAACTGTTTAATAAAATAATAGAATGTGGCAAATTTCCTCAAACTTGAAATATTTCAGTTTTATCTGTTCTTCATAAAAATGGATTTATTTATGACTGTGATAATTATCGTGGTATTAGTGTTAGTAGTTGTTTTAGGAAATTATTAACAAAAAATTTTGAAACTAGATTAACGAAATAATTTGATAACCATAATAAAATTGAAGACAATCAAGCTGGGTTTAGAGCAAATTATCGAACTACGGATCAGATTTTTATCTTAAAAACAATCCTAAACAAATATATACATAAACTTAAGAAACCATAATTTGCTTGCTTTGTCGACTTCTCCAAATTAAAGCTTTTGACTCTGTTTGGAGGGATGCTCTTTTTTACAAACTAATTACAATTGGTGTTTCTGGAAAAGTTTTCGGTATTATTCAAAGTATGTATAATAATTCATATGTAAGTATCAGGAAAGGTGCCTTTGTAACCAATCCATTCCTGGTTAATAAAGGAATTAAACAAGGGGACAGTCTAAGCCCAACTCTTTTTAATATTTTCCTACATGGTATCAACAAATGCTTTGCTAATGAAGAGAATACCAATCCAATTAAACCTGAAAGTCATAATATAAATCATCTTTTATTTGCTGATGACTTATTACTGTTATCTGAATCTTCATCTGGTCTCCAGAATTGTTTGAATGAGTTAAACATATATTACAAAACATGGAAATTGTGTATAAACACAAAGAAAACAAAAGTTATAATTTTTAGTTTTGGTAAATAGACTTTAGCAAGTTTAATTTTTCTTGTGGAAGTTCTATATTAGAAATTGTTGACAAATATAAATATCTAGGCATAACTTTTTATTTAAATGGAAATTTAAAACATTCATGTAATGACCTGAATAATAAAGGTCTCAAAGCATTTTTGTCACTACGGAATAAGTTCTCTAACATTGAGGATATACCTTTCAATACTGCTATTAAATTGTTTGATATTTTGATCAAACCAATAATTTGTTATGGAAGTGAAATTTGGCTCTCCGATTTTAAACTTAATTTGTCAACTGTTGACAATTTGTTGATTGAAAAACTTCGTCATAAATTGCTAAAATATATACTTTGAGTAAGAAAACATTCTAGTAACTTGGCAAGCAGAAAAGAATGTAACAGGAAACCACTCATCATTACTGCACTAATTTTAATGTACAAATATTATATAAGACTTTAAAATGAAATTGATCCTGATAAAATTCTGTATAGTGCATTTGTCACAGATAAAAAACTTTTCTCAGATAAGTCAAAATCATGGTTCTCTACTCTATTAAACATTTTCAAACAAGTTCAGCCTAATGTAAACAATTTTAGTCCTATGAAACCAGATTCCTTTCAAAAACTGTTATTGAAATTCCTACATAACAAAAGAAATTTGTATTCTGAACTGGTTAAAAATGAGGCTATCGACAGTAAATTAAAGTTATATAGTTTAGTAAAAACTGACGGACTTCCTTCCTAATTATCTTTTGATTTGCCAAAATATGTAAAAGCTACCACAACTAAATTAAGAATAAGTTTCCATTCATTAAATATAGAGAAATTAAGATATACAAAACCGAAAATCAAAAAAAGAACAATGATTTTGCCAATTTTGCCCTTGTATCGAAACTGAAATACATTTTATCCTACTTTGTCCAAAATATTATATTATTAGACATTCACTTTTAACTTCATTTAATATCAAAATAGATCAAATAGATGGATCATCTGAAATACTTCTTGAAAAACTAATTTTTAGAAAGTTAAATCCTACTACCTCATCAGAATACCAAGCATTGTTTAAATATTTACAACTGCTATAAAAATGAGAGACCAATAAGATTTGTAAACTTTAGGCCTAGCATATTTTATCTCTTGATATTTATAATAGATGTAGTCTAACAACCGTATATATATATATAAAAACTATAATGATAGGAACAGTTCATAATTGTGTATTCACAAGTACTTTCATGCATTTACATCTTGCAATCTTCAGGTGAATGACATTACATAGCAACGCTATTATTACGTTACTATTAAGTAGGGGAGATAAGTATGTTCATAATAAAAGGGGACGTAATTTATTGTCTATTCAGTTTTGGTTTTAAAATATTTATGAAGTGTTCTTCTTTTGATGATCTGAATGAAATATCTTCATCAATACATTTAAAGAACGGGAATATTTTAAATATTGCTTTACCGCACGTGTCCAAATGGCTACTTAGAGGGGTTTGTCTTGTTCTAGGATCCCTTATTTGTTGCCTATGTATGCGGACCCGTTCACAGAGACTGTTGCCTGTTTGGCCAACATACGATTCCTTACAACCCTCACAAGTTATTAAATAAATCAAGTTCTTGCTTTTACAAGTAAAGTTCCAGTTCGGTTTAACCGTTTTACCATTTAGCAATTTTATTCATTTACCAGTCTGTAAATAGGCGCATGTTCCACATCGCGTGTCATTACATTTTGTGACTTCAAATGTGTGAAGCTTGTTCCTTTGTGTATGAAATTTAGATGTTGTTAGAAGGCGTTTCAGATTCTTTGGCTGACGTTTGCTTCTTAGTAAATTGTGTTTTCCAAGGACATTTTTCATCCTGTCACTGCCTAGAAGGAGAGGCGTTGTTGCGCGAATAATCTTCATCATATCAACATTGTGTGGATTATGTGTTGATACAAACGGAATGTTACTATCGGTTGATTGTTCCGATTTAGTAGCCCTTAGTTCATTTAGTGGTATAGATCTTGCTTTTTGGATTCCATTTTGTATAAGTAGATTTGGATAGTCCTGTACCCGTAGAAATGTTTCTAGTTCTTCTAGTCTTTTATCTCTTTTTCGGGTTAATTACTATAGTGCAAATCCTACGTGCTAGACAGTATGGTATATTTCTTTTTATGTGCGATGGATGACAGGAATGAAAGTTAAGATATTGATGTGTGTCTGTTGGTTTATAATAAATATCGGTTGTTATTTTCGTACCTTCTTTACACACCAATATATCTAAGAATGGGATACTATCAGAGCTGCTTTCTATGGTAAATTTAATGGAACTATGAAGGCTGTTAAGGATATCATGGAACATCTGTAAAGTTTCAGCTGTATTATTCCATATAATGAAACAATCGCCTAGATATCTTTTCCAAGAATTGTGTACATATTCGGCCATTTCCATATTCATTTTAGTTAATAGTTTTTCGTAAAGGCGGTTTTCTAAATATTCCATGACTAAGGTTGCGGATGTTGGGGCAAATTTTGTGCCCATGGCCGTGCCCTTAATTTGTAGATAATGTTTTCCATCGAAATAGAAAGAGTTATTGGTTAACATTTCTACGGGTACAGGACTATCCAAACACACACATATATATATATATATATTATATATATATATATATATATATATATATATATATATATCCACAAAAATATATATATAGCAATAAAAGTTCTAGCACAGTACTGTACAAACAAAATGTCCACCTGTCCAGACACTGTCTATATGCATGCACAAATCACATGTCCATAAAATCCATTACATTTTATTGTTCATGGCACATAAGGGCTACCATAGACTTATCATGATGATATACACATCACCATGGTACAAAAACACAAACAGTATTTATTCACAGAAACACTGGAAACATTATCATTTAACACCCTCCATCTATTCACTATGTGTAACTATCACTTGCTCCATGAAACATGTACACATAATGTATATACACCACTGACATCTCTGAATATAGTATGAAAATCTTGTACTAATTCAAACTGGTTAGTGATTTTAGTCAATGCAAATCTTCAACACAATTGTCTTCCACACAGGGATAATAATATTACCACACAGGTACCAAATTGGTGTAAAATGTCTGAACCACACTGGTACAAAATACTTTCACCACACAGATGTAAATGTTTTAACCACACAGGTTCAAAAATATATAAATTTAGAGTCACACCGGCAAAATATTAAACTCAAATTTAAAAATGTCGGACCATTCTTCCCCAAAAAATGATAATCCACACATGGCCTTTTCAGCACATGGTATGCTTCCAACGACCAGATGGCAGAAGAACTACACCTGTGCCTCTACTACCCTCACCTACATCTACCCAGATTAAATACAATAAAAACACACATTGCACATATGTATGGATCTGTTTCAAAAAATCAACACCACCCCCTTTGCAACACTTTAGAAACCAATACTAGTTGAAAAAAAGAATATTGTTTTACTTTGAACTTTTTGTTTTGTTTTTATATGGCTAAGTCATTGAAATTAAATTATTTTTATGATATGTGGTAAACATATGATATCGCTCCCTTTCAGTCTTGAGGCAATAATAAATTATGCTGTAAGTCAATGCCATTTAAAAATATGGGTTTTTGAAAACTGGCTATATACCCATAAGTACCTTTTAAGTATACATATTTAATTTAAATCGGTTAATACTGGTTACATTTTGAAAATGAGACTTAACTAGCCAGTCTTGTACTATTCAGTTTTGGATTTAGAAATTATTTTCTCCATTTGTTACTTTGAATTTATTCAGTATAGTTTTTACTTGGCTAGTGAAAACAAAGAGAATTAGGCAATTTGTCAAGTGACAAGTTAAAAAGGTTTTTGTTGACTTCTTAGTTTCTTAGGAGCAGAGATATATGTCTCTGTTAAGAGTGCAAGAACTAACCTTATAATTTTGGAAATTTTATAATCAGTGGTCTCAAACTGACTATTTAAGTGACATTATCTTTTGTTTTTCCCTTTTCAATGATTTTTATGGTTTGTTGCTGGTTGATTTAACTTGAATGTTGCAAGTGTAAGCTTTTGAGCTGCGTGTATTCTATTATGTAGTGTGACCTCAAGTAAAAACATCTACATGTTACAAGATTGCTGGATAAAATCAACTTGCATGACTCAAAGGCTATGAACTTGAAATATTTAGCGAATATCTGAGTATTGTATTGAGTGCTGTTACTGCTTATAAACACAGAAATCACTCCTGAAAATAAAGTTTAATATTTGAGCGAAAAGGAAATCAAATAACTAAATTAGGTACAATATAAATTATTTTCAGACATAAAATTTTGCAATATTGTATCTTCACTTTCAAGCCCTGCTTTAATTGACAAAAACTTATCCAGCAAAACCTTAATGGTCATGTTAAAGTTATTGCATTTATCTGTAGAAAATTTAGGATTAGTTGTTGTCAATCTGGAGTACAAACTGAAAAAGTATAGGCCTGTGACAAAGGTCAAGCCAAAGTTTATAAATGCCATGTACTTGTTAGGCTAATTAGTGTATGTACAGAACATATTTTCAAAGTAAAATACACTCTGTCTTTGTCGTTGGAAGAACATTTCACTTGAAGCTCTCTTGCTCACTTTGAATTTACTGATTTGGTGACCAGATGATTAATATCAGCTTGTAATGACTAAAAACCACAAAGCAAAGGTTGCAACAGTTTAGAAGTGACATGCCTTCAACAGCCCTGAGCCCAAAAGTTACATACCCTTAATAAACGGGTTTATCTGTTGTTATTTAATCCACAAGTTAAGTAACACTTATAATACACCGTACCTGTCACTCAACATAGAATTCGTACATGTGGTTGTCGTATGGACTTTTAATTTGTGAAATGAATGATCGAAGCGGCATATTGCCGAGTTTTAACATGGAGACTGAAAGTCGGCCCTAAAATCCGGCAAATTCTATAAGAAGTCTGACGAAAAAGATAATAATTGTAACATCAACTTACTTTATTTCAATCGTAAATACCATTCTGCGTCTTCTGTGTGTCCAAACTAAATATAGAACACAGCTAGGAAGCAGTACTTACAAAATGTCTAGGTCAAACTAGATGGAAAATGGACCCGACCAGTACCCAAGAATCCGAACTGACGGCGATGTTTTCGCCTTTAAAACTTAGACACTTTTTGTGTAAAGAAAATTAATTGATGAATTATATATCAAATTGAACATTGCAAAAAAAAATCTTTCTTTTGATATAAAAATAATTCTGGTGCACGCGTTTTGTAATAAATGGGAAGGAATCTTGTGAAGAATTTTTTTTGTTAGTTTTAGTCAGTGACTCGTTTTTATCTCTGAATTAAGATATTAAAATGTAACCGGAATTGTTAAAAGTAGTTGTGAACGAGTTTCATATATTCTGATTTTCTTATGTTATAACCCTGGTCATAACATCCGGTGGTATATTAAAAACAATTCCCGATTTTGCCTCGTCCAAAGGTTCGCCATTTTTTGACCAAATTTATTCCATTTTTGCAAGTTCACAAATTTTAATGAATCCTTATGCCAGAGGCTTTGGCGTTCCTACTGTTCGTAATGCGGATTGCTTGACGAAAAAAATAGTCATTACCAACTTTTAAGTCTTGGGTCAGACCCGTATCAGTGTTGGAACCCATGATCTCCACTTACGGAACGAGCACTCTACCAACTGAGCTACCACATTTGTCTTATAACTTGAATTATATATTTATTAACTGCAAATCGTAACACTGCTCTTATATTGTTTTTTTAACTAAAATATGAATATTTGTAATAAAAGGTCACTTTGACAGGTCAACGTTGTTTGTCTAAAATCTAGGTAATGTCTATTGTGATACTATAATGCATTTAAAGGTTTAGGTTTATACAAAACTACTCTACACGCTTCGTTTGACATATTTACACACATAATTACATGTTGTATACGTAATGGTGTTGTCATAGTTATAATGCAAACAAGGAAGTAAATTTTGCGGACTGAGAGGGAACACTGGTAAGACTTTTGTATTTTGTTTTTCTTTTCCTATTTGAACATTGATTTTAACATTTATTGGTATGTCTATTTTTTATTTTCTAACGTAAACTGCCACCATAGAAGTTGTGTCGAGTGTTCTAGAAGGTTAAGGACCTCTTGCTTTGTAGGTTATGTGATTTGCCCAAGCCTGCTTTATCTGTTCATAATTTGATTGATATGTTAGATTTTACAATATGAAAGTTCAGCCGTTTATCAAGTCAATCTTTCAACTTTTATCTGTCATGTACTTATAAAAATGTAGTCTTTCTCATTATCTTTTGTTTTTCCCTTTTCAATGATAATTATGGTTTGTTGCATGTTGATTTAACTTGAATGTTGCAAAAGTAAGCTTTTCAGCTGCATGTCTTCCATTATGTAGTGAGACCTCAAGTTAAAACATCTGTATGTTACAAGATTGATGTATTAAATCAACTTGCATGCCTCAAAGGCTATGGCCTTGAAATATTTAGCCAATATCTGAGTATTGTATTGAGTGCTGTAACTGCTTTAAAAACACAGAAATCACTCCTGGAAATAAAGTTTAATATTTGAGCTAAAAGGAAATCATTTTAGGCCATGAAAGACACCTTATTTCAGTCTAGCTGAAAAATTAACATTGGACAACACTCAGCTTAACACATTTCATTTGAAATTTTAATAGCTAAATAATTTTAACGAATTTATTATTTCTTGTTATATTTAAACATAGACAATTTACTGGCAAACCAGAATTTAAATTTTTAATCAAATTGCTAAATTAGGTACAATATAAATTATTTTCAGACATAACATTTTGGAATATTGTATCTTCACTTTTAAGTCCTGCTTTAATTGACAAAAGCTTATCCAGCAAAACCTTAATGGTCATGTTAAAGTTATCGTTATAACATTATTGCATTTATCTGTAGAAAATTTAGGATTAGTTGTTGTCAACCTGAAAAAGTATAGGCCTGTGACAAAGGTCAAGCCAAAGTTTATAAATATCATGTACTTGTTAGGCTAATTAATGTAAGTACAGAACATATTTACATAGTAAAATACACTATGTCTTTGTTTTTGGAAGAATATTTCACTTGAAGTTCTCTTGCTCAATTTCAACTTTACTGATTTGGTGACCAGATGATTAATATCAGCTTGTAATGACTGAAAACCACAAAGCAAAGGTTACAACAGTTTAGAAGTGACAGGCCTTAAACAGCCCCTGAGACCCAAAATTACATACCCACAATAAACGGGTTTATCTGGGGTTTTTTTAATTTCACAAGTCAACTTACACTTATAATACACCGTACCTGGTCACTCAATATAAAATTTGTACATGTGGTTGTCGTATGGACTTTTAATTTGTGAAATGAATGATCGAAGCGGCATATTGCCGAGTTTTAACATGGAGACTGAAAGTCGGCCCTAAAATCCGGCAAATTCTATAAGAAGTCTGACGAAAAGATAATAATTGTAACAAAAACTTATTTTATTTCAAACGTAAATACCATTCTGCGTCTTCTGTGTATCCAAACTAAATATAGAACACAGCTAGGAAGCAGTACTTACAAAATGTCTAGGTCAAATTAGATGGAAAATGGACCCGACCAGTACCCAAGAATCCGAACAGACGGCGATTTTTTCGCCTATAAAACTTAGATACTTATTGTGTAAAGGAAATTATTTGATGAATTATATATCAAATTGAACATTGCAAAAAAATCTTTCTTTGATATAGAAATAGTTCTGGTGCACGCGTTTTGTAATAAATAGGAATGAATCTTGTGAAGAACATTTTTTTTAAGTTTTAGTCACTGACTCGTTTTTATCTCTGAATTAAGATCTTAAAATGTAACCGGAATTGTTAAAAGTTAGTTGTGAACGAGTTTCATATATTCTTAATTTTTTAATGTTATAACCCTGGTCATAACGTCCGTTGATATATTAAAAACAATTCCCGATTTTGCCTCGTCCAAAGGTTCGCCATTTTTTTACCAAATTTATTCCATTTTTGCATGTTCACAAATTTTAATAAATCCCTATGCCAGCGGCTTTCGCGTTCCTTCTGTTCGTAATGCGGAGTGCTGACGAAAAAACAGTCATTATCCACTTTTAAGTCTTGGGTCAGACCCGTATCAGGGTTCAAACCCACGATCTCCACTAACGGAGCGAACACTCTACCAACTGAGCTACCACATTGGTGTTATAATTGCATATTATACCAGTTTTAATTTTACAGCACTAGACGGTCGTTTCGAAATACAATTCCTTATCAGTACTGCTTGTAACATGTATTTATTAACTGCAAATCGTAACATTGCTCTTATATTGTTTTTTTTAAAACTAAAATATGAATATTTGTAATAAAAGGTCAACGTTGTTTGTCTAAAATTTACGTAATGTCTATTGTGATACTATAATGCATTTAAAGTTTTAGGTTTATACAAAACTACTCTACACGTATCGATTGATTTATTTACATACATAATAATTACATGTTGTATACGTAATGGTGTTGTCACAGTTATAATGCAAACAAGGAAGTAAATTTTGCGGACTGAGAAGGAACACTGGTAAGACTTTTGTATTTTGTTTTTCTTTTCCTATTTGCACATTGGTTTTAACATTTATTGGTTTTTCGATTTTTGATTTACAAATGTAAACTTCCACCATAGAAGTTGTGTCGAGTGTTCTAGAAGGTAAAGGACCTCTTGCTTTGTAGGTTATGTGATTTGCCCAAGCCTGCTTTAACTGTTCATAACTTGATTGATATGTTAGTTTTTACGTTGCTTTAGAATTCTGATTTAAACATAAATTAGCATGTTTGTCGTTGGTTTGCGACTGTGTCGTTAAGTGTTACAAAAAGTAAATATGTTATAAGGAGAAGTGTCTTTGGTAACTGATAATAAAATCATAAAATCTAAACCACCATTTTCTGCAATTTAATATTGTCAACGTGCTACATGTTTTTGTTTTTTTTTTTAATTTTTTTTTATTTTATTTTTTTTTTTTTGGTTTCCAGTTATATGGACAAATTTAGCATGTATTTCAGAAAAAGTATTCCCCAACAATAATGTTTTTTTTAAATTTTCCTCTATATCTAACCAACATTTTTTCACTGTTTTTTTTCCAGAAGATATTAGAATTTTCTTTTTCCTTTTATTGATTGCAATTGTGGGAAATATCGCCTTTTAGATACCCTTTGTCATTCTTTCACAATAGATATATGAAAGATCAACCCTTTATCAAGTCAATCTTTGACCTTTTATCTGCCATGTATTTATCAAAATTTAGTCTGTCTCATTTAGAATTGTACAAAAGTCTCAAAAGGTTTTGCTCATTTGTTGTCATAATCAAAATGTTAAAAATATAAATATGTGAAAATATATATTAATTGTTTCAATTACCAGTGGTGTAATAAATAATTTAAATTTTAAATTTTATGTTCAGGATGCTTACCCTTCCTGAGCACCCGGCATCACTTCTCTGGTGATAGTTTACGTGTCTAACCTGACTTGTCAGTTCCAAAGTTTTTACTTCGCTTCTTGATTGCGATTCAGACATGGATATGTTTTTAAAGTCTTATACTCATATGTTATAAAGTGTACTTCAGTGTTAAGTTAACAAATGAACCGTGATGTACTCAGTGATTCTCTTTCTCTCTCTCTCTCTCTCTCTCTCTCTCTCTCTCTTTAAAGAAGTAAACTTACTTTAAAGTCAAAATTGTAAACTCAATTATTCTCTCTCTCTCTCTCTCTCTCTCTCTCTCTCTCTCTCTCTCTCTCTCTCTCTCTCTCTCTCACACACACCACACACACACACACACACACACACATACTATATATATATATATATATATATATATATATATATATATATATATATATATATATCAAAAACAAACATACTAATCCATGTCCGAATCATAATCCAAAAGCAAAGTAAAAACTTAAAACAGGTAAAGACCTGAAGATTGCAAGATGTAAAGCGCTAGTGAATACAAGTTAATTATTTGTTTCTGCCGTTATAGTTTTTATTTCTTTATATCATCTGTTTACAAAGTTAATATTTAATTGTATATATATATATATATATATATATATATATATATATATATATATATATATCCATGGGGGCGAAACATAAAACTATATAATTATATAACTTTTTGGAGTGAATGATATTTAAGCATTCAAATCCTTATCTAAAAGTTTTAATATATTTTACTATATGTCTTTGTTATCTAATTTTGTTAACGCTTAATCAGTATGTAATAAGTTATATAGAAATACCGAATACTGCCTATTCAATAACAGAAAAAAACATTAGACGCGCTTTGATGAACGGATAATCAACAGACGTCAGTCTTTATCTTCACAATCATGAAGGGTATTAATTTTGCGAATTATTTATTTTAAAACAACTAGATGACGAATGAATTAAAGATTTTGATTATAACTATTTGTCGATAACCCTCATTATTACGTTTGATATGCTATTAAGGAACATTATGTAAGTCTTAAATAAGAGGTCAATATAAGGTGTGCTTCTGAAATTATAAATATAAATAATCAAACAGGGGAAACGTCAACCCGGCCTTCGCATTGATTCATTAAACAAGTTTGCACGCGCAGAAGAGGTGAAAAAATGGCAAAAAAACGGCATACACTGGAGGCGTGGATATAATGGAATATTTGTCTTACCGACTGTTTTTACTGATACACATGACATTTTTTTTAAATTTCTAGATAATTGTAATTGATTAATGGGAGATTTGCTCAAATATGGTAGCAATTTTACCATTTAAATACCGATTGAATGTGGGACACTTGCCTAAACCCGAAAATTATTTTTTTGAAAAATGTGATCTCTTTCAATCATTTGCTCATGCACCAAAGATGTTTTAATATGAATGAGAATAATTTTTTCCCGTGTTTATTTTCATGTATAATTCTACTGTTAAATTTTCTGGTACAAAAAACGTACAAGTTTTAAAGTCGAAAAAATCGATGAAAATGTTGGATATGTGATCACGGGTCGGTACCTTTTCCGGATCATTTGGCCCTTAAATAATGCAACGGCAGCTTCCTCATGGTGCACCATGTGTACATTTGATAATGCAATGACGCTGTTTAGATTAAATAGTGATTTTATTCAGACTTCAAGCAGATTGTTCCGAAGTTTTAGGTCCACTTTTAGGCAGACATCTTAGAAAAGTGCCGTCACTGCCTCAAAGTTATTTTTTGCATTCCCGAATGATCCTTTTGTATTTTGTACATGGTAGTCATGGTTTTTACACCATATAACATGCAGCATTGATTTGTGGTACCACTGAATATATGAAGTTTGCATGGATACAAATACACTGGCCTGCATGTACTCAGGACACATTGGCCAGTAGGCTTTGTAGACTTTAATTTTATTTGGCTGCTAAATAACAATCAACTGTCTTATCTAATTTTATTTTATATTAAATACATGAGGGATGGGTTTACTCAAAAATTCACTATCAACATTTGACCAGGAGTGTGAATTTCTACAGGACACATTCCTTAGATAAGGGACATCTTTCAACCTTAATCTAGCTCAATTCATAAATATCTACATTTTGAATTTCATCACAAGATTGGCACTAGTCTTAATTATATATATTTTTCAAGTTCTAATGTAATAAAAATCCCCGGCTTCCTAACTTTGGTACAAAACATGAATTCATGGTTTACGATACAGTCCCATTTAATTGTTTAATCAAATTTTAACAGAAAAAAATTCGCTTTAAACCCTATACAAATTGAAAGTTTGCATATAAATTGCACTCATACAGTGTGTATACATCTATGATCTAAGCTACCCTGTAAACATAGAACGACACATGTGGTTCCATTATTGTTATATTTTTATTGTTATTAGCTCTGGCATGTGCTATTGAATTTTTATGAAATTGTCATGTGCTGATTAAAGTGATTTTGATTTTTTATTAAAATAATGCATTGAAAGTCAGTACATTTGAATCATATTTAATTTAGTAGCACATGGCAGCTCTTTTTGCTCTAAAACTTCAGAGGAGACAGCATTATTTTGCTAATGTAATAATTGAAATTGCTTAATAATGAAATTACACTATAATTTCTAAACCATAAACGGATACATCTAAAACATTACAAATTGTCCATTATAATCTTGATTCAACACCCACAACTGAGCCAAGTCATTAAAGTCACTTTGCTTAATTTTGTTTGACAGATGTGTTTATATGTTAGTTACAGACACATAGTCATACCATACCTACAACAATACATGTGTCCATCATTTAATGTTGACTTAAAAGCTAGAGTATCTCAGAATTTAAGCTAACATGGCCCATCATCAGTTGTCATTTAATTCAGATGACGAACAAGTATGGAACCAGAGAAATAGTCCCCATACAAATTATTCCAATATGAAAACTGATTTCACCTTTTACGAAATTTGGACAGAAGTCCTGCATGTAGGGTGTATGATCAGTTGGCACATGGAATGTAAGGCACTTATTCAGCAACAAACACCTTATTTAACTTCTGGTATGTTATATTATTCCTTGCTGATTTTGTTTTAGCCCATGGATTTAACAAGTTTTCACTGATAACTCATGACTTGTGCATTTTTTTCATTTATAACTATGATAAAAACTATTTCTGATAAAATTAGTATTAAAGTTAAAACTAAATAAAATAAACTAAATTGATGTAGAATTATAGTAAGTTTCTGATGTAAATATTATATACGCTTTCATTTGTGTAACATTCAACCTCAAATTAGCCTTCACAAGTTGAAAATGATCAGGAAAAAATAAAAGTCATGATTTAACACTGAAATTACACATTAAAGAACTAAAATACATGTACATATATACGAAATTTTGTGATATTAAATATTGAAGCAATGTCTAAAGATGTTAATCCACAGCTTAGCTAAAATAAAATTAAACAAACCGAAGTTAATGAATATTGTTTTTAAAACCACTGCCTCAACATAATATAGTTTATGCTTTTTCCAGCAGTAAAATGTCAAGTCCATGACTACTACACTTGTACAAGAAATTTTAAAAATTTAAAAAAAGAGATTTATCTTTGGTTAGTTTTGATGCAGCATTCTAATTATTTAATGTATGCATTTCATTTTCAATTGATAAATACTTTATTGCAAACCTGCATATTCTGGTGTTGGTTTGAAAAAAATCAAATATTTAGGTAGACTACTCAAGTACATGTATATGGCTTGTAATGGGTAAATCTGTTTCATAATCATGCAGTTTTAAAATTCCTCAAATCCTACCCTCCCCTCACGCAAACTCTCTCTCTCTCTCTCTCTCACACACACACATTATTGTTGATTTTTTTGGACCAGCAAGACATATTGCTTTGAGTGGAGGTCAACATCAGAGGTCCTACCATTCCTATATTTTCCTATACAGTTAAACCTGTCTATAAAGGCCACACAAAGTAACCAGTAAAAGTTGCCTTAATGGACATGCGGTCTTTGTATACAGGTTCAAATAATATAAATAAAGAACAATTAAGATACAATTATACTGGTCTTTATAGGCAAGTGACCATTATATAGACATGACCTTTAGGGCAGGTTGGACTGTATTTCCCATTTCTTTTTTTTTTTTTTACTTTTTTCCTATATTTTCCTATATTGTTGTTACTGGTATTCAGAATGGGGACATTTTCTTGATTTAGTACATATATGAAACAACATTCACGTAAATGTAATTTTAAACCAGTAAGTATACATTGCAGTTGCCAATATTTTATGTTTGTTAGTAAAAGGGGAAACAGAAATGGCTGTAAGAGAGGCCATGGATGTATATTTTTGTGTAAATTATTTAAAGATATCCCTATAATTTTAGTGGAATCTTCTATAATTTTAGTGGAAACGCCTATTATTTTCTATAATACTCCTATTATTTTGATGCCACATTTTTTTCTCCGTTCCTCCAAAAATAAATATTTTCTAGACTAACTATGCAAATAAAACAAAAACAATAAAAATAGGATGCCTAGTTGCAAGCTCTTTATATATTTATATATCCACAGACATGATTATATGATATTAAATAAACAGTTGTTTAAAATATTTAAAGCATGGTACATATAGAGCACAAGGGAAAAATAATAAAGGGGAAAGGGCAGGGTGGGATTTTGTCCCTTTTTCCACGCTTGGATTGGCTGAATCAGAGTGAGACATACTCTCAGCTTGCAACCGGTTCGAATAACATAAAACACGCGTGTTATTTATATACCCTACCCAGAAAAGCGTGCAGTATTATACAACACGGAATCAACCACCCGTGGAAATATTCAATCACGAGTGAAAATCTTCGTAGAAGATAAAAACAAATAAGATTCCAAAGAAAATTTAAATATTCCTAGAACGTAAAGACCTGAATTTCCTATATACATTTTTCCTATATTTTTGGACCTCAGAATGGTAGGATCCATGCAACATGTAACATTAGAAGTCAGCGCAATATGTAAACATGCTTGGCAGCTGACAGTGCATGTAGGTAGAAAAATCGATAATGCATGCAACAGTCATGACTGTGTGATGAAACGAAACACTATATTGACGTCACTACGTCAGATGTATGCACAATGCATGTGCATCAGTAGCCAGTACATTGAAGGTCACGGCCATATTTGTTTTCATTGACGCCAAATGAAAGCTCTTGGTTTTTTTTTTCAGATATAGACACTGCATGCACCAAGTATAATACTTTGTTAAAATAAATTACAATAATATTGTATTATTATGTCAAAATTTCAAAGAGAAAAGACCATGGTACAAAAAACGTACAAGTTTTAAAAATCGAGTCGAGTTTCATGCTGATTAGGCTATCTGTATAGCGATTTTTAAGAGAAATCACGTGCCGTCAGAAATTAAAGGTTTTTTGTAAGTATGCATGTCATCCAGGATTTTTTCTGATACATGCGTAATTTTATGTTCATAACCTCTGCTGATAATGCGTTTACATCCATAAATACAAATTTTACCGTTAAAATACGACACTGAATTTAATGTACATTTAGGCTCGCAGCCATTTTTGTTTTCATTGACGACGAATGAAGGACCTTGGTTTTTTGCTTTTTTCAGATATCCAGACCTTATGCACCAGGTTTTATATTTTGCGAAAATAATTAACAATAGTACTGTAATGTTATGTCAAAATTTCAAAGATGAATATTCATGTTACAAACAACGTACAAGTTTTAAAAATTGAATCATGCTGATTAACAGTGATTTTCAAGAGAAACCAGGTGCCGTCAGAAAATCGAGAATTTTTTGTAAATGTGCATGTTATCTGGGATTGTTCATACTGCAAAATTCTAAATTCATACAAATCTGCTTATAATGCGTTCACACCCATAAAATTAATACAAACTTTAATGTTCAAACACGACACTGAATTTACTATACACTGAAGCTCGTGGGCATTTTTGTTTTCGGTGACGACGAATGGAGGCTCTTGGTTTTTTGCTTTTTTCAGATATATATATTTTACGCACCAGGTATAATATTTTGAGAAAACAAATTTCACTGGTATTGTAATACTATGACAAACTGTTAGAGAAAAATATTTATAGTACAAAAACGTACAAGGTTTAAAAATCGAGTTGAATTTCGTGCTGATTTTCAAGAGAAATCGGATGCCGTCAGAAAATCGCGCTTTTTTAAAAGCATGATATGTCATCTTAGATTTTATCATACATACGAAATTTTAAGTTTATGACACATGTGCTTATATTGCGTTTTCAATAATACATGCAAATTTTACCGTTAAAATACGAAACTGTTTGTGACCGATTGCTTTCCGGTTTCGGACACTTGACAAAAAGAACCCAATTCTTTTGCCCGCGGAAGGTTAAAAAAAACAAAACCGAAACACAATTTGCTCTTCGCGTGTCCCATGAAATGTATGTGTATGAAATATAAATTTGGTATCAGTTCTAATGTATTTAGTACTATTTTTTCCAAATGAACATTTCGTAAAAGGAATGATTTGAAGGGTTTTTTTAGATTTAAAATGAAACATTTTTAATTATTTTCTTTATTCGTTTATTTGTTTTAAAACATTGGCTTCATTAATCGTCTCAGAGCTTAATTGAGTAATGGGGCTTAACGCCGCAGTCAAAAATATTTCACATATATCGAGACGTTGACAGTTATAGACGAAGGTGCAGAAATTTTGCCTGTGTATCACACTGATGACATAATACGGTAGGGTTCTTTATCTTGCCAAGCCTATCGTGACAAGGGACCTCGTTTATTTTAAGTTCTATCCAAAAGAAACGTGACGTTTATTTCATAATGCCGAGTGCTTGGCAAACGAACAGTTACGACCCCTTTTCAATTCTTGGGGCAGTCAAGGCCGAGGGTAGAACCTCCAACCTACTGAGCGAGCACTTTACTAACTGAACTATCGCAGTGATTGTAACAATTGTGTCAAGAAAATTGATTCATCTATAACTTTTAGTAAAATCATATTGAGTAAATACAATTAAACCTGTCCATAAGGATCACCAGAAGGGACCAGTAAAAGTGACCTTGGACAGGTGGCCTTTACATACAGGTTCAAATAATATGAAAAAAGAACAATTGGAATACAATTATACAGGCCTTTATAAGCGTTTGCTATATGTTGTACATTCCTAAACAGGAAAACAAATTTGGAAAAAAATTTTCAACTTAGGTTAAAGATGCTTCAAAATGCAATTCTTGAGTACCTGGTCCTTGATTTTTACAGTGAGCAAGTGATTAAAATCATTGTTTATTAGACTCTCTATTACGTAATGACAAATCTTTATATAATGAAGACGATAAAATGCATAATGATATCATCAATAGATAACGATAATGTTTTTGGTTTAAATACCACTATGGAGAGAAAACACACAATACTGACATATATTCGTTTTACAATTTTTACAGCAGAGTAATTATATTGAAAATCTGGCACTAGATAGGTAGAAAATTATGATCACTGTTATATATTGATGTATATCTAAAAACAATTATATACCATGTCTGAATCACAATCCAGAAGCAAAGTAAAAACTATTGTTATCATTAACGTGCATTAAATAATTTAAATAATTGATATTAGAAGGTATGATATTTAAAGTGTCGAATTTCTAAAATTAAAACACTTATATCTATAAAATCAGAAATTGCAATTCAGCGTGGTATTAGTTTTACATTATTACGGTGCTTTCAGATTGTTATTTCCCTTGAATTATGTCTTTGATTAGAGTTTAGAAGTATAAATGTAGCCTGTACATTCAACTGGGTACTCCAATACCGGTATTACTACATCAATCCGCGTTTTACAAACTAAATTCAGTATGCATATTCTAGTTTGTGTTTATGATAATAGGGACGATCTTGAGAGTGTAACGGAATGATATGTATACATAATTGTTGTATTATTTAGAATGATAGAAAACAATTAGTCATTCGTTGATCGAAATAGTAATCGTATTATCTTTCGCTTATTCATGACAAACTTGATAACTTCAATTTTTCTATTGTGAACTTTCCTTTTTATGCAGCAATATACCTGCTTCTTCTGCTTATGGTGATTTTGTTTCCCAATAAATACGCTATGGTAAAGCTTGTTCCCATTACTTAAACTTTGTAAAACAAAGCATGCTGCTTGCAAATAAATTGTTGAATCAGGGACATTGTAAACCTAGGATTATCAAGGCCCTCAAAAAGATTTATGGCCGTCATCACAGTATTGTTGACAAGTTTGATGTCTCTGTGTCAAGGACTGTCCTGGATATTTTTGACGTCAATAGTTCCAAGTTCCTTTTGCAGAATTACACACGTGGTGGCTGTAGCTAACTTAACAGGAGGTGCGTATCCTACCGGAGCAGCCGGCCTCAATTCCCTGATGAAAGTTCACCTGTCTAACCTGACTTGTCAGTTCCAAAGTTTATACTTTGCTTCTGAATTGTGGTTCGGACATGAATCATTATGTTTGTTTTTATGACAATGTTGTTATTGACTTATAAAAAATACAGCAAGTCCTAATATAACAATATATATAGATATGTATAGATCTTTTGTTTTTGAAAGCGCCGTTTTAGAATTCCCCAGATTCTTTAATGCATTAGGGCGTAATCGGGACTTTTTGGTTTCCACTCAGACTGTGTAATATAACTAACTGACTTTGCGTTTTTACTACTTATTATAACACAAAAAGCATACATGTAGTTTAGTATAACGGAGTGTGCAAAAGATGCCTATATAATTGTCACCAGTTTTCAACAAAATTTTATATGTTATATTATTTGTGAAATAGTTTTGTTCGGAAAACTACACATTAGAAGCTTCTTTGATTTTCTATAAAATGACAGAAAATATTCATATTCTTGGGTTCCTATTTTCGAGATTTTGAAATGATTATCTCCCTATTTTTTTTTAAATCGCTTTTTAAACATTAAAACCATCAAAATGACATGTTAAAACAGATTTCGACTAACTATTTTAAAACTTCTTTGTTAAGTTTGAAAACAATAACCGTTGGTCAAAAACAACATTTTATATTTATCTTTCTTAAAGTGTAAAGTTTTTTGTTTTTAATGAAATGCTGTCAGAATATTTTCACGCGCCAATACAGACCTAGTTTATCTCATATTGGCCTAGTTTTGTGAAAATACTGGCGATGCAGATATTTATATATTGCACCAATAACACAACACTTGTTGTTTATTATCTATTTAATTTAATTATTAATTTATCATATTAGTCCTCGAGGCGTTCTCGTATCAAGTAATTTGGAATAAATAATTTTCACCGAACCTGAAAATTTTAAGTTTTTTACCATTATAATAACGGTATCATTCACGTACAGCGTCGTTATTATGCATATTATTTGTTAGTTGTTGCAAAAACCATGTAATAATTTAATTTCTAAATGATATTATATCACGCTGCAATACAAACACAACGTATTTCTACGTATATAAACTATTCCATTCCGATCAACTTGTTGCAGGGGTCAGATTATGGATCGTTTTCTCATATGTAAGTTGCAGCTTCATTTGCATCATTAAAAATAACATTTCTTTACAATGACATGAATCAATTTTCTTTAAAATAAAATATGTAAACAAATGTCAAGGCTTTGTTGGTATTATTTATTTTGCTTATATTGGTGATTGCCTAAAATCAAACGATAAGCATTGACCAGCATATACGCTGGATCGGCGATTTTAACTTGGGAGTTGAGAAAACAACATTCAATCTGAAGGAGTATAACTTGGAATATCTTTCAACAAAAAACTTTCAAGGCTTTTTCGAGATGAGTTTGATTTGGTTTAAGAGTCACTATCATCGGCATACAGATGACATGGTCATGACCCCACTCAGACACAAATATAAAGATTTAAGGGATAGTGACTTCATGTCTTCTGGGTTTATGTCAAAGATTGATTTCCACAACTACACCTTTAACCTAAAGACTATAACCTTTGATCCAACATTGTGCTGCTATACTTGTTTTTGACATACACATGTTACGTTAGACGATCGACTGAAATCGACCTGAAATTGTCGTCTCGACCTTTCTGACAGAAAACAAAATAGACACGACTGAAACAAAATATTAATTTATGATTTAATTTCAGTGTTGAAAAATTAAAGCACAAGGAACAACTTCTGTTTTAGCAAGTTCATTTGGTCATTACACGAAACACGTATTTTATAATTTGATTCCTTAAAAAATGCGTTTTATGTGTTGCCGATTGTAAAAGTAATTATGCCAGTATGACGTCATCGACTGGCTGGAAAATTTATATACATGTATTTAAATAGTTGACGGTAATGCCGTCTCTATGACATCAGACAGTGTTCCTGACAATTAAAATAAAATTATTGTAAAATATATAAAAACGTCTGGAAAATTAGGCATAAAAATATCCATCACGTGATTTATTATGTTTGTGGAAGGTTTTTATCGATAGGATTAAAAATAATCAATGCAGTTTAAATCAAACATTTGTTTTGTACGCCATTGTGTATTGAAAATCAATTACGGAATGAAAATCGATAACCTGTCACAAATTGTATTCTTTGTACAAAGAAGTAGACTGCTTGAAAATAAATAGTTGACTCAGGAATATCAAGGCTTAGCAAGGCCCTCAAAAAGTTTTATTGCCGTCATCACAGTATTGTTGACAAGTTTAATGTCTCTGTGTCCAGGATTGACCTGGAGAAAACAATATTCAATCTGAAGGAATATAACTTGAAATATTTTTCAACCATTAACTATCAAGGCTTTTTCGAGATGAATTTGATTTGGTTGATGAGTCACTATCATCGGCATACAGATAACATAGTCATGACCCCACTCAGACACAAATATAAAGATTTAACGGATAGTGACTTCATGTCTTCTGGGTTTATGTCAAAGTCTGATTTCCACAACTACACATTTAACCTAAAGACTTTAACCTTTGATTCAACATTGTGCTGCTATACAAGTATTTGACATAGACATGTTCCGTGAGACGATCGACTGAAATCAGTAATTGAGAAGTGACTTGCGTCTCAACCTTTCTGACAGGTCAGACGCGGTTCAATTTGAATTTCATTTTCATTATTTTAAACAATATAGACACGACTGAAACAAAATGTTAATTTATGATTTAATTTCAGTGTTGAAAAATTAAAGTACAAGGAACAATTTGTGTTTCAGCAAGTTCATTTGGGCATCACACAAAACACGTATTTTATAATTTCATTCCTTAAAAAATGTGTTTTATGTGTTGCCGATTGTAAAAGTAATTATGCCTGTATGACGTCATCGACTGGCTGGAAAATTTATAGATTTAAATAGTTGACGGTAATACCGTCTGTGTTCCTGACAATTAAAATAAAATTATTGTAAAATATATAAAAACGTCTGAAAAATTAGGCATAAAAATATCCATCACGTGATTTATTATGTTAGTGGAAGGTTTTTATCGATAGGATTAAAAATAATCAATGCAATTTAAATCAAAAATTTGTTTTGTACGCCATTGTGTATTGAAAATCAATTACGGAATGAAAATCGATAACCAAACACAAATTGTATTCTTTGTACAACGAAGTAGGCTGCTTGCAAATAAATAGTGGACTCAGGGATATCAAGGCTTATCAAGGCCCTCAAAAATTTTATGGCCGTCATCACAGTATTGTTGACAAGTTTGATTGCTCTGTGTCCAGGATTGACCTGTATATTTTCGACGTCTCATAGTTCCATGTTCCTTTCACACAATTTTGATTACACACGTGGCGGGTGTAGCTAGCTTAACAGGTGCTTACTGTTCCGGAGCACGCGGCCTCATTTCCCTGGTGGAAGTTTGCGTGTATAGCCTAACTTGTCTGTTCCAAAGTTTTTACTTTGCTTCTGGATTTTGATTCGGATATGGATTAATATTTTGTTTTTTATTTAACATTTATTTGGCTGCATATGACCAGCGTCAAAACATGAGAAATGTTAGCTTGAATGATGTGCTTCTTTTGAAATTTATTTATTTATTTATTTATTTATTTATTTATTTATTTATTTATTTATTTATTTATTTATTTATACATATTTGAGGATAAATACTAAGAAGCAAAATAGACTAAATAATAATCACTGCCTTGATTTAATTACTTTCTTTTATTACAGATAGTGATAGCGACAATTTTGTCATGCTTCAAGATGGCATCCAATTCTAACCCAGCCAGATTTCGCCACCGTTTACTAGAGAAGTATCTATCTATCTATCTATCTATCTATCTATCTATCTATCTATCTATCTATCTATCTATCTATCTATCTATCTATCTATAAATATATATATTTCATACAACAATTAACTATTATTTCATGTATTCCCTTTAAAATATAGCATTATAGGATGTTAGTAAATCAGAATTTTATTAGTATTTCTGTTATAATAGAATTAAGAGCTAAATGAGACAATGTTGGAGATATACGAAACTTTAAACAACTATTTGTTATTGATCAATACGTTTTTCGCTGTTTAACATTTGTGTTTTTTATAATTTTTCTGTTTTCCTGTGATGTTAAAATGTTTTATAATGTTTGCACGTAAACTTGCATAAGCCTACTTTAACACCATATCTTGATGAACATTAAATATGAATCTATATATTTACAATCATGTTAGTGGTTTTATTTTTCGAATCACAATGCTTAAAGAATACTGGTTTGAAAAGACAAAAATCATTAAGAACTATTAGTTGGGGCTATGGTTGGAGTTTGATCGTTGATTTCGTTTAAACAGAACAATATTTACTTTACCAATAATTAGCAAAATAAGGTCAGTCAGAGAAAAGATAATCATGAATATAGTAATATTGAAATTTTAAGAAATTATACAAGTAAAATACTTTTTTCTCATGTCCGATTCATTTCGGAAATTATTAAGAATGAATTTTTGTCAATATTATACATACATACATATAAGACAGACAAAAAAAAAAATACTAGCATCACATGCATTGGTTGTTTAACAAAATTTTAAACACGCCTTTTGAAATGTTTTCGATAACATTTGTATCGTGTAACGGGTTTAAAGCCTATTTATTTTTCTACACCTTAAACCACTATACCCGATCTATATTGAATGAATGTCTAAAACAAAAAATTTACTTTCATTTAATATGTAAATACCTTATGCCTATAGGGATTATAACAGGTTTTGATAGACATACATTTTGTACTTTGTTTGTCATTATAATGGACTTTGTCGCTGTGACACGCGATCAATACTTCTTAACGTTTGTGCGGAACGTTTTGAAAAACGTCAACATCACATATTTCAAAAATGACGTCGTTTTTGCGGGAAACGACATCTTATGCGATTCCATATTCATTCAATATAGGTTGTCCACATCGATTTTAGAGAGTATCACGTGGAAGGACGTGGTAGTGGAACGCTATTCCCCAATACTCCTCTATCAATTCTTTTATTTACAGACTACATAGTTTTTGGCTTCTATAAATAACCTACATGACCAAAATACTCGCTCCGTGTAACACGTGTAAAATTCAAACACAAGACCAACTCCCTCCTTTAAGGGTCTTTAAGGAATCCTTAAAGATCCTTAAAGATGTCCTTAAAGATCCTTAAAGCCTCCTTAAAGACCCGTTTAAGGACCACCATCTTCTTTAAGGATCTTTAAGGCTTCCTTACAGATCCTTAATGGAACTGAAATTTTAAGGATCTTCAATGCGGCTTTAAGGATCTTTAAGGATCACCTTGACATACACATGTATTTAAATGATATAAAGGTGTTTTTTCAACCACCCTGAATTGGCTAAGGATGCACCATTATTTATTTATTTATTTATTTATTTATTTATTTATTTATTTATTTATTTATTTACTTATTTATTTATTTATTTGGTATATATTACACAAAAATAATTGGAGAAAAACGCGATTAAAAAATAAATGTCCGGTGATAAAATTTCATGATTGTTTTCAAAGTAATTAATTAATTTATTTATTTATTTATTTATTTATTTATTTATTTATTTATTTATTTATTTATTTATTTATTTATTTATTTTTATTTATAATCTATACTGCTTTGATTATTATGTACCAGCTCTAAATTGATTCAATGTACAACTTCTTATTTATTTATTTATTTATTTATTTATTTATTTATTTATTTATTTATTTATTTATTAAACTAAAAAAGTGTAGTTTTGACTATTTATCATTATGGATTTATGCCCATAGGTAATAAACAGATCATGGTTCCTAATTGATGATCATCAACATTTCCCCGGCATCTCATCAACAACTTGCCTAACTAATTGATAACAGAAGCAAATTCAAACTCATTTTAACCAGACGATAGTATATTCTTCCCTTAAAAATTTACTATATGTTGTTAATCTCTTTAATTACCTAGATGGATTTGAATTTTAATGGAATCTGATGATTAATCTACATGAGTAGTAATGTTAGGGATACTTTAGATACTTTTTAACAATTGTTATTTGTGTGTAAATAAATAAATAAATAAATAAATAAATAAATAAATAATAAGTATATGAAATTTGAGAGAGAGAGAGAGAGAGATAGAGAGAGAGGGCAGAGCGAAGTTTTGTACATCATTAGTTTTTAAACTACCATTATTTGATATTTCTTATTTCATGACCTTGAAATGTGCATTCAAATAAATAAATAAATAAATAAATAAATAATCAAATAAATAAATAAATAAATTATCATATAAATTAATAAATAAATAATCAAATAGATATATAAATAATCATATAAATAAATAAATAAATAAATAATCAAATAAATAAATAAACACTCATATAAATAAATAAATAATCAAATAAATATATAAATAATCATATAAATAAATAAATAATAAAAAAAAAAAACAATTTCATAGACAAAACTGGTAGATTCATTTGCACTATCTTCTTCATGTAATAATTTCTCGATCGATTCAGTAAAATAACTTGTATTCCCTGATCAAGTTGTTTATGGAGAGAGAGAGATATATATATATATAATAGAGAGAGAGAGAGAGAGAGAGAGAGAGAAACTCGGAGCTGACAGTTGTCTATCGGAACTTTTTCCCACAAGCGAAACTATAAGCATGATTTTCTAATCATAGAATAGGTCCGCAATCCAAATTCGAATTTCGGGCTAATAAAGTTGTGATTTATAATGAAACAATTAAAAGAAAAAAACATTTATATCATCGGCATCTATTTTAAGTTAATTATCGTTTTAATTTGTTTTCTTGCCGAAAATGGGGTTCTCTGTGTGTTTCCGTTTCATTAATAATCCTAGAACTGACAGCCACAATATAACTAGCAAAATCTTAATCTCACTGCCTTGGTTCACATCTTTCGGGAAAATCTAGTGTGAGAAAACTCGCTTGTCGTATATTGGTTCTAATCGCGGGACACTTTGATTTCCTTCACTATCCTTGAATAGTCTCTACACAAGACTATACAATTTTGTTACAAACTGACAAAATATTAAACTGGGACAGGCCATAATCAGTTCGCTCAGGTTTTACATTCTTGACCATTCTAGAATTCTTATTCATTGAATCAAATAATGATATAAGTGAAATAATCTTGACAGAGGAATGAAACTACATACTCTGCTATCCCGTTATCATGATGATGTTGAGAAAAAAGTAAAAAAGTTTTCACCAGAAAATATCAAATGGTGTTGTTCAAACACAAAAATATATTAGCAGTCTGCAGCTGACGTTGGAATATTGTCATATCTAGGAGGAAAAAAAAAAAAAAAAAAGAAGAGAGAGAGAGAGAGAGAGAGAGAGAGAGAGAATTTGGATTTGCCGTGCCGTGTACTTTTTTCGTTGTGTTTAAAAATAATTCAAAAATGGTAAATCATGCAGTGTCAGATCCAGCGGGATGGAAATAGGTTGGCGGGGAGGGGGGCACCCCAACATTTGCCCCTGCTTTCCGAATTTTTTTCCCTCTCGCTTACCGCAAATTTATAAGCAACCAGTGGATGGACCAGTTAATTAGTGGTACTGATTAACTAATTCGTGTAAAGGTAAGTTATTGCAATCAGGTGATGATGTAATGTACCAGTTAGCTGAGGTATGAAAGAATTCAGGTAGTGCTGACCAGTCTTAGGTGATAATGTTATTTACCTGATCACTTGGGCATGAAAAAACAGTTAGTATAGGTAAATGACGTTAATTAGTAATACTAATTAAGATACTTCTGTCTTGTCAGAAAGCATGAATTTTAAAATTTTAAACAGGGTTGTTATCAGTACTTCAAAAATAATTCTTATTCAAGGACAGATTCCATAAAGAGTGATTCCATTAATCATAAATGAATAATTAAATCTGTCTTTTAGGACCAAGAGTCAGGGCCCAGAGGGAGAGAGAGAGAGAGAGAGAGAGAGAGAGAGGGAGGGGGAGAGAGAGCTAATAAGAATGATATATTTTTAGCACATAAGATTATCTTTTTTGTATATTTTTATAGCGCAAAGTTCTATTTCCATATAAAAGTCCTTAATTTTGTACATTTTTTGTACACTTTTGTATTTTTAATTGGTTTTAATAGATAAATTCCGTCTCATTTGACCTTTTATTTTATCCGTCCGTTATTGGCTTTATGGAGGAAATCTAAAATAATAAGTGCTATTCTCTGGTAAAAAGGATTCTTGTGTGTTGCACCATTATACTGAATATTTAGTATATTAATGTAATAATTTATTTAATATAAGAAAATTAACTTGAATGTTCAAATGGATGTCATATAGATAATTTTAAACAAGTGTGGAAAAAGGGGAGGAAGGAGACCTTCCACTTCGGTCGCAGTCAGCTCAGTTAGTAGAGTGTCGACTGTCCGCTCCAGAAGTGGTAGGTCGCGGGTTTGGTCTCTGGCCGGGTCTGATCCAAAACTTGAAAAAAGGTAGTGACTATTCACTCGGATCCGCTTTTGAGTATGACAATGGTAATATTTTTTAAACAGTTCTACCAGATTTATAACAGTAGGAAATGTCGCTAGTTCTACTGTTTCAAAAAAGAGTATTATTATTATAATGTTTAACATGTGCACCCCTTCTCTCTCTCTCTCTCTGTCTCTCTCTCTCTCTCTCACACACACACACACACACACACCGGGAATTGAATTAATTTCTAAAATTATTTTATTTAACATTTTCACTGTTTCCCTCATAAAACAGTCATTTAAGTTAAATGCGAGATGAGATTTTGAAGGATAGATTAAGATTATCACAAATTATCATTAAACTCGTCTTTCCATTTTGTACAGATTATTAAATGTCGCTGGTACAATATAAAAGTATTACAACAAAAATGTATGATTATACAAATAAAAATGGATATCTGATCTTTATAAAAGTAATGTTTGCCAGTCAGATAAATAAGTGTATTACAGGTAAAGATTTGATATGCCCGTCTTCCTTTAACCTAAAAATTATTCCTCTCAAGAATTAAAGAGCAAACTATAATTATAATGATAATAATAATAATAATATATAATAATAATAATAATAATAATAATAATAATAATAATAAATATTCTTAAAATGGAGTCAAACATTTGATTTATATATTTTGTTATTAAATCTGAAAGATTTAGGTCTAAACACGTGATCCTTAGGCTACCGGGTACTGATATACTTTAAAAATATAAGAAGCATACTCATGTTTCGTGGCCTAATGGATAAGGATGTAGAGTCAGGAAAGGATGTAATTTGTGGAACTAAGGGTAGTGAGTTCAAGTCCCGCTGCGAGCGATATAAGGTAAATAAATTTGTAATAAATGATGTTAAATAATGTGTTCTTCTTTATTTGTGATTTCAGAACCACTTGCAAACCAACCAAAATTAGTATAAATTGATAAAGAAAAAACGATTATATAAATAAATTCATTTTTTAAAAATTTACAAATTTTATAAATAAAAAAAAATAAAAAATAAATAAATAAGACAATAAAATAAAATAAAAACAGTGTAAGAGTTAAATAATTATATTTAACATCACATTTATATAAATTTAATATTTAAAAAATGTAAAGAAATTTGTTTTTTGGTGTTTATTAAACGAATCCTTAAAGGTCCTTAAAGCCGCCTTAAAGATCCTTAAAATTTCAGTTCCATTAAGGATATTTAAGGATGTCCTTAAAGAGTCCTTAAAGACACATTCAAGGTCCTTAAAGCCCCCTTAAAGATCCTTAAAGCCCCATTTAATAAGTCTTTAAGGGGGCTTTAAGGATCCTTAAGGGTAACTTTTCTTCTTGTGTTATCCGATTCACAAACCACATAAAAGTTAAACAAAATGTAACTTGTGACATACAGCTGGGTGCACCGAAAGAGTAAGTACCTCCTTTTAAGCTAGCTACTGCCGCAATATGTGTTATCAAATTTAAGGGTGAAAGGAAAATTGAAAGATATTGAGGTCAAGCCTGGATACAGAGCCATCTAACCTATGAACAATACTGTGATAACGACCACAAAACTTTCTATGGCTTTGATTAGCCTAGGCTTTCAAAGTCCCTGGGCCAAAATTCTATTTGTTAGCAGTTTTCTTGTTGTATAAAATTCACGTAGTGGAAAAAGCTATACCATAGCGTATTGATTGTGAAACAAATACAGCATAAGGAAGAGACGCAGGTATATTGCTGCATAGAAAAGGAAACTTGACAATAGAAAAATTTAAGTCATGACGTTTGTCATTAAACTTTAAATAACGCTTTCGTAGATACCATTATAAATATGCAAATGAATTATATTTGCATTTGTCCCATCGATACCTGAGATTTTATATTGATGTTGATAATAAATAATTTAGTTTTTTGACCCTCATCACAGTATTATAGCTAAGTTTGATGTCTCTGTGTCAAGGATTACACTGAATATAATTGACGTCCAATATTTCCATGTTCGTTGCATACAATTTTTATTACACACATGGCAATTGTAGTTAGGTAAACAGGAAATGCCTACCCTTCAGGAACACCTGGCCTCACTTCCCTGCTTCTGCATTGTGATTCGGACATGGATTAGTTTATTTGTTTTTAGTATCCCAAATAGAAATCCTATCTACATCGCCTATCAAACTAACTTGCGGCAATATTACCACCGATACATGTATACAAATCGACAATTACAATACAGTTATCCCCTTAAGTATAACTACTTAAAGTGACATTCTTTAAAAGAAACCATGTAATTCAATATGCATATTTACTTTGTGTTTATGATTGTAAAAACGATCCTTAGATCTTGAATGGGTAGCAAAATGATACATGAACATGATGGTAGTGTGATTAGAAAAATTAAAGTCATGACGTTTGTCATTTAACTTTAAAAAATGCTTTTCGTGGGTGTCATAATAAAAACGCAAACGGATTATATTTGAATTTACCCGATCTATACATCAGATAATTTATAGTCATGTTGTCAATCAATAATTTATTATTATTTCTATGTTGATGTTATAATATTTCAGTTACGAACGGCGATGGTTCGATAATTCCACATTGAGGATAGATTCAAAAGAAGCAGATATTAAAGACGCTATTGAAGACATTCTTCGTCAGTATGATGCTTCAGATGAAAACCTGAAGGATTTGCTGAAACCATTCAAGGTCAAAGAGAAAATAGATGTAATGAGGAGATATATTCCTTATGTTCGTATCAAACGACTTGGAGACAAAGAAACATGGGATAAAATCAGTGAAGTTGGAATCCCACAGAGTGATGTGGTATCGCAAATGCAAGGTTTTGACTTAATAGTATGTATGGTAGAAGTTGTTTATGAAAAAGACGAGGTTAAAGTAGGCAAAGCGGTATGTACACTTTTCATTTACTTAACTCTGTGATTAGACAGTGCTTATTGTTAATAAATGCATAAATGGTCGTCACCATACTATTACTCTGGCAATCAACAGATTAAGATGTATTTTTTATCTCAAAAAGAGATGCGTTGTATTAAACATGAAATAAATAATTTTAGTGTCATCTCATATTGTTTTGTAAAAATGATATCGCCAGGTTTTATTTTGTATGGCCTGTTTTTTTGTCTTAAAACTACAAAATGAAATGCAACTTTTTTTGTTTTAGAGCTTAGATTTGTTGGAACAATGTCTTTCTGCAAGGCCTGATGACATAGAGATTGTGATAATCACAGAGCTAGGCATTTATGCAACTGAAGCTAAAAGAGTCGTTTTTGAGACCTTGAAGAAAGGGAATACAAAAATACCAGAGACAGTGTATCATGCAGCCGAAACAAAATTTGAAGAAATTGTGGCACACAGAGTGAATAAAGATATATGGAATATATGCAAACTCTCTAAGTCATTGACTGACAGTCTTCCGGAAGAACGCGAAACAGATGAAGTTATAACTGATGCATACACAGAACACACATGCCAGTCAAACATTTCAGCAGTTGCGATGGATGTTGATCTTCTTTATGGTGATACTGCAATTGGCAGGGTTTCTAACGCCCCTCAATATTACTACGATCCACGTAAAATAGAAAAAATAAAAAAGCAACTCAGGGATAAATGTACAAAAACTGTAATAGACCAATTCGGGAATACCGTTACAACAAACATCAATACTAAAATTCTCAATCGTTTAGAAATAAGTGATATTCCAGTGGATTCTTTCTACTTTCAAAACATGGATTTCAGCTCGGATATACTATTAGAAACAATTTATACATTAATAAAAGCAATTGTTTTCAGTTCCGTATTGTCAGTTGTATTTGCACCAATATTCATTATCGCAGTACCGTTGGTTGCTGTTTTCAGGCTGTTCTATCCCGTGAATGTGAATGATCGTGGATGGCGGAATGAGTGTATCGACGTAGTTGTTGTCCAATTCCAAGAAAAGAAAACGATAATCACATCAGATGCATTATCAATATTAGTTCGAGAGTTTCAATCAATGAAAATTGGATTGGCGACATTCACAATGAGACGTGATTATTTATCACCGTGTCTGTATGACGGTAAGTATCAAACATGATTGATTGACTGATTGATTGATTGATAAAATTAATGAAGATTTATGTTCACGTTGAAAAAATGAACTTTTACTAAAAAGTCATAATCTGTAGATGAAAGGGTGCCACGCATTTCCTGACACGGGACATCTGTTTGAAATATCTCATCCTTCTCATCTTATTCGCACCTTTTATTTGTCGAGTGTTTGGCGAAATAACAGTCACTAGCCATTTTCTTGTCTAACCGGGTTCGAGCTCACAACCTCCCATACTAGTATACATTTGTCGTCTCAGAAATAATCACATATACTGATTCATTTGTGAGTTAACATATTTTTCTATCTGAAATTTTTCAATATGATTCACTAGATAAACAACTTTGAATTATAACCTCGATAACGAAATCAATTCAACGGTTCTGTTATATTTTTTTTTAGATTTTGATATTTTGGCACAGTTTTATAAACACAATATCTTAAAGCCTTGTCTAGTACTGGTAATATTATTTTTTTTAAGAAATGACTTATAAGCATCATCGAGATATGAAACTGGAATGTAAAAGACTCGTAGAAGATGAAAATCTAAGACAACATGTTCAGAAGATTGTGTTTACATCTGCTCAAACGGCAAATATATACGTGACAGAGGAGGCAGTATCAAAGTCAGTTTGTAGGCATAGGATTAAGATAAAAGGAATCCCAACATCAACAAATGAAGATAGACTAATTCACAAGTACCTCATTGAAAACAAACCAAAAATAGAAGCTTTACAGCATGAAAAGATAAAAACGATCATATCAGAAACAAGCGAGCGTTTATTCACATTGCATTCCAATTTATCAATCATTGGACCAAGTCCCGTGAAGTCGTCTAAAGGTGGCATATCCATATTACAACGTCCCTGTATTGTTTTTTACTGCATTGGAAAAGGAGAAATACCTCTAGGGAGACATATTTTCCAAAAATATTTGAGGGAATAGAAATTGATGTTAGAGAAGGGTTTTTTGTTCCTTTTTTCTGTTGGAAGTGTAGTGTTGGTATTGACAACACAGAAAAAACTGGTAGTTTTGGATTTGAAGCCAATAAACTTGGAAATCCATCGAGACAAGGCATCATAACTGCTGCTCACGTACTTGTTGGAGATGATATTCTTGGTAAAACTCCTGCAAATCAGAAAGAAGACATTATCAGAATCAGACCACTCTTGGTTTCCCCATCCCATGACGACACGAATAACGAAAGATGGGTGAGAATGTATGGCATCGTTTCTGACATACAATATGGTGATGGCGTTGATGCTGCATTTGTTGAAAAAATGGATGGATCATCAGTAGATCATCTTAATTTTCACATCAATAAAGGTAAGTACAAATACGTTATTGATAAGTAGCAGAATATGACGACAAAATTTTACATATATTTATTGAAATGATAAAAGGCGGGTATTCCGAGACAAAAAACTTGAATTTTCTTGTTAACTTGTTTAAAAATGTAAGATTAAGTCAATGATAATCTAATAATCTGACAATCCCATACACAGTATTTGAAACCAAGAGTAATAAACGATAAAGATGAATATTTTATATGAGTTAATCTTGGCAGTGAATATCAAACCTTCAACAATCTTGAGCTGGTGGAACACACTTTAAATGAACCTCAAACGAGATTGATGTTCTGCAGATACATCATTTGCAATTTCATTTTATGTTGTAGCTGTTGTAATGCGTTTAAGAAATTCGGCTAAAAGAATCTCAAATGTAGACGATAATATTTATTGACAATACAAAAACGTCCAAAACAAATTATCTAAGCCAAGCCAAAGCTTTGAAGCTGGCAAATTTGATAAAACACCTTAACTTCCAATAGGAATGTGAGGCCGAGTGGTAAGGAAAGGCAATCACTTGATTGTGATCTAGACTTACTCGCCACATACAAATCTATCTTTAACAGTCCGTGATCATAATACCCAAAATAAAAAAAAGAAAGGCAAAAACTCTGATAACAGAAAGGGAACAATTATCTTTTTTGTTGCAATACACAAGAAGAAAAGTCACGTTTAAGGGTCCTTAAAGACGCCTTAAAGCCTCATAAAATGTGTCTTGAGGGTCTCTTTAAGGACATCCTTAAAGATTCTTAATACAACTGAAAATTTAAGGATTCGTTTTACAAACAAACATAGACAATAAATTTCAAATTTACTTTAAAAAATTACATAAATGTGATATTAAAAATAATTAATATTTAACTAATAATACACTGACAATGTTTTTGTAAATTAGTTTATTTAGACGTTTTAATTTTATTATGTTAATGTTCATTTATATATTTATTTTTTTTTCTTATTATTTTATTTTATCATTTTTGTATCAATGTATATTAATTTTGGTTGTTTTGTAAGTAGTTCTGAAATCACAAAGAAGAAGGACACTTTCAATTTAAGCATCATTTAGTATAAATCTACTTACCTAATTTTGCTCTGAGCGGGAGTTGAACTTACTATCTATTCTGCCCCTAACTACATCCTTTACTGACTCTTCATCCTTAACCACTAGGCCAATGAGGACATTAATATGCTTCATATACAATGTATTTTTACATCATGCATGTACCCGGTAGCATGAGGATCACGTGACTAGCTCTAAAACTTAGATTTATTAATAAAAAATATAAACAAAATGTTTTATTCAATTTTGAAATTATTTTCAAAATCTAATAAAAATTATTATTATTATTATTATTATTATTATTGTTTGCTCTATCATTCTTGAGAGAAATTATTTTTAGGTTAATTTAACTTATTTAACTGAAACAAAGATACCTGATCAAAAAGGCAGGAATGTCAAATCTTTACCTGTAATACATTTATTTATCTGACTGACAAACATCACTATTATAAGGATAATCATCGATCAGATATCCATATCCATATCCTTTTGTAGAATCCTAATTATACTGCTTTTTTTTAAAATATTTCAATATTTTTTTTATTTAAACTATATTTTTTTATAAATTTTATTTTTTAGTATTTTTTATTGTAATGCCAGTACTTATTTTCTTGTGTGATGGATAACTTTAAAAATAAAATTAAACACAGGGACAAGTTACAATGATATTTTTGTTATCTGAATCTATTCTTCTACGCAGAAACTAAAAAAACGAATGACCGACACTAAACCACTTAACGTATGTTTAGAAATCTAACATTTAACATAAATCGACTGTTTTATGACAGAAAGAGTGAGATAAGAAACAATGCTTCACACCACATGTTAAATAAATAATTTCATTATGTAATAATGAACTCAATTTCCGGTGAGAGAGAGAGAGAGAGAGAAAGAGAGAGAGAGAGAGAGAGAGAAAGAGAGAGAGAGGTTAAACATTTTAAACATGATAATAATAGTGCTCTTTACAAATTGAAACAGTAGAACTAGCGACATTAATCACTGTTATAAATCTCGCTTGTAGAACTCTTTGAAAAATATTATTACCATTGTGATATTCAGGGGCGAACCCAGAGTCTTAGTAATGTATCTAAATTAGTTTTAAGGAGCTTGGTTTAGATAGTATATCAAATAACCCTGCATATTCTAGAACTATAGAACTAATTTTACCAAAGATGATGTTCTTTCCAATCATAGGGGAGTTCTCGAGTCTTTCGGTATCAATCTTAAGGAGGTAGATCTTGCTCCATAAAAATCCATACAAGGAAAGATATATAGCAGGCTCATCTAAATGTACTACTAAATCATTATCGGTAACTCTAACACAAATTTGGACAATCGTCAAAGATGGTCTTCAGTCTTATTCAGAAAAAGTATATTCTACATCTGGAATCAACCAAATGTGGACTCTCAAAAATTCTAAAGAATTACTTGATCATCTTGCTTCTAATACTTTATCACATACCCATTTAATCTTACTATAGCAATACACTGTTTTTTTCAGCTATGTGATATGGAAGTCTGTATCACACGCGTGTGTGATACAACATTCCGTATCACCATAGTAGCCGGAACTCCTTTTAGGGGGATTCCCTTTTCCGTCAACAATAATATGACGTCATTATGTGATACGTAATGACAAAAATAATGTGACGTCAATATGTGATACATACGTCATGTTAAGTTGGGAGAATCGCGGACGATGTTAAATAATTTTGTAAAATCAATGTTTGATTTTTAATTTTCCCCAGTGTTTACGATGGTATTAGTAAAATGTTAACCAATTATGAGTAAACGAAGAGTTATCTGTTGTTTAGCAGTTTTTCCAGTCAGGTATCAGATTTTTCGAATCAGATCAGAAAATCAATATGAAATACTGAGTTGATTGTAAATTCTTTGACAGATTAAGCCAAAGAAAGCTTTTCATTAAGTTTGGTACAGTATGTGATAAATACAAAACCACACATAAGTGGTTTTCTGACGTAGCTTGATCGCACTCGTTTATTGTGCGAACGCATACATTACAGTCGTGCGCAGAGCACACTCGTGAAATGTATCCGTCCGCACAATAAACTCGTGCGATCAGCTACGTCAGAAAACCACATATGAGTGCTTTTGCGTATTTATCTCATGTAAAAAGTATAAACACATTTGATTTTTCTACACTATACACCGCAATCCCTCATTCTAAATTGAAAGAACGTCTTAAAGAAATTATTCACTTGTTTTTCTTCTACAAAAACGGTAAGCCAAGATAAAAATATCTGGTGCTGAACAGGGATTCTGGTTACTTTGTCAAGCATCATACGGATTCCAAACAAAAATATACTGAAGATACCATCAACAAAATGTTGGAGTTTTTGATAGATAACATATTTGTTGTGTTTGGTAATATAGTTTTTCAGCAAACAATCGGTATACCAATGGGTACAAACTGCGCACCATTGCTTGCTGATTTGTTTCTTTATTCTTCCGAAGCAGAATTTATGAAAAACCTTGTTAAATCTGGAGAGAAAACTGTCGCCAAATCATTCAACTCAACATACAGATACATAGATGACGTTCTGTCTCTTAACAATCCTAAATTTGGAGACTATGTAAATGTCATCTATCCTAGTGAGCTTGAAATAAAAGACAAGACTGATTCCTCAAGTTCTGCTTCATATTTAGACTTATACCTAAATTATGACGCACAAGAAAGGCTACATTTGAAACTTTATGACAAACGTGATGGCTTCAATTTTTCTATTGTCAACTTTCCTTTTTTTATGCAGCAATATACCTGCTTCTCCTGTTTATGGTGTATTTGTTTCCCAATTAATACGCTATGGTAGAGCTTTTTCCCACTACGGGGACTTTGTACAACGAAGTAGGCTGCTTGCAAATAAATTATTGACTCAGGGATATTGGAAGCCTAGGCTTATCAAGGCCCTCAAAAAGTTTTATGGCCGTCATCACAGTATTGCTGATAAGTTTGATGTCCCTGTGTCCAGGATTGCCTTGGATTTGACGTCTCATAGTTCCATGTTCCTTTCACACAATTTTGATTACACACGTGACGGGTGTAGCTAGCTAAACAGGAGGTGCTTACCCTTCCGGAGCACCCGGCCTCACTTCCCTGGTGGAAGTTCACGTGTCTAACCTAACTTGTCAGTTCCAAATTTTTTACTTTGCTTCTGGATTGTGATTCAGAAATGGATAAGTATGTTTGTTTTGATGATTACTAGGTGACCCCATCCCCCAAAAATAGCCTTTTTAGTACAAGTTATACACTTTACTGCATCTATAATCCTATACGATCACGCATTCTCTTTTAACCCCTTGTTCAAAATGGATCTAAACCACTTAAAGAATTATTCACTCTAGCTTTCTGTTTTAAAAAAATAATAATACTGACGACATGTGGCTATGACTGTCGAGTTCAGAATATCTATATCGATATATGTCTATGAACTGTACTGTCGAAATACTTCGCCGTCTGTAACTTGTCGAGTCAGTCTTTTTATCTGCCGAGGTATTGTTTTTATTCAATTAAGTCTATAATGGATTAACAAGTCTTGGTGATTCAGTTGGGTTGATAAATCATGCTCACGAGTAGAGAGTCTCTCTGATAGAATCTCGCTTCTGTGTTTGATTGATCATTGATTAATAGGATTGAGCGTGCAAGTCAAGGATATTTACTTTATATTGAGACGTCACCAGCTATAGGCGTAGGTGCAGAAGTTTTGACCTGTACTTTGAACTGGTGGCATATGCAGTGAGGGTTCTTTATCGTGTCATGTCTACCGTGACAAGGGACCTCGGTTTTTAAGGTTTGTGTGAAAGACCCGGTTTAAGTTTTTAATCGTGGCCAAGCGAACAGTAACTACCGTTTGTGAAGTTTTCGGTCAGACTCGGTCACATTATCGGAGTGTTTTAATTCCCTTTTAAATAGTGTATAATAAAATGTACCTATTACATACAGAAACTCACAACGACGTCACAAAGTTGGGTAAATTAACATGGGACCCTATGTTTAGTGTTTAATGAATCTAAGTTATCAGATAAATGACATTATCACCTAAGACTGGTCGGTAATAACTAAATTTGTTCATGCCCTAGCGAACTGATAAAATGCATCACCTGATTGCAATATCCTACTTGCACACGAATTAATCAATCAGTGTCACTCATTATCTAGTCAACGCAAAGGTTAATTGAGAATTTGCGGTGAGGAAAGAGGGAAAAAGGCGGAAAGTTGGGGCAAATGAGGGGCACCCACCTTCCCTTCCTCGCTGGATGGGCCACTACATGATGAATTTTTGAATTAAAAAAACAAACTAGAAAGTACCTCATATGGTAAATCTTAAATCTCTCTCTCTCTCTCTCTCTCTCTCTCTCTCCTCTCTCTCTCTGTCTCTCTCTCTCTGTCTCTCTCGTAGATATGACAATATTCTAAAGTTAGTTGCAGGCTGCTGTTTTTGTGTTTGAAGAACACCATTCGGTATATTTCTGGAGAAATTTTGTTCTCATCATAATCAGGATTATGGGATAGGGGAGTAATAAAGTGTTTTGCCTGTGTCAAGGTTATTTCACTTATATCATTATTTGATTTATTAATAGAAATATTAGAATGGTCAAAAATGTTAAACCTGAGCGAACTACTGACCATATTCTGAGATTAGGGCCTGTCCCTTTTAATATATTGTCAGTTTATAAAAACAATAATATAGTCATGTGTAGAGACGTACGTTCAAGGATAGTAAAGAAAATCGAAGTGCACTATAAAAAGAACCAATGTTTGGCAACATGAAAAAACACATTTTCTCACACTAGGATTTCCTGAAAGAGATTTGAACCAATGCAGTGAGATCAAGATTTTGCTGATTATGTGAAGGTGGTCAGTTTTAGGATTGTGAATGAAACGGGAACACACGGACAAACCATTTTCGGCAAAGAAACAAGTTAAAACGATAATTTACTTTTAAAAAAAGCCGATCAATATAAATGTAAGAAATCTCTCTCCCTCTCTTTCTCCATAAACAACTTAATCAGATAATACATATTATTTTACTGTATAGAGGAGTCATTACATGAAGACTATAGAAATCTACCAGTTTTGTCTATGAAGTTGTTATTCATTCATTCATTCATTCATTCATTCATTCATTCATTCATTTATTTATTTATTTGTTTATTTAATTATTTAATTATTTATTTTTTTATTTTTTATTTATTTATATGGGTGCAAATTTCTTAACCTCAAAGCCCTGAAATAAGAAATTATTAAGATAATGACAGTTTAAAAAACGATGCATGTCATTCAAAGATGTATTTGTCTTCGCTCTGTTTCCTCTCTCCCTCTCTCTCACTCTTATATTTCAGATATTTATTCGTGTTTATAAAAATTTTATCCAATTTATTAATTAGTTTATTTATTTATTCGAAAAAAATTATTTAAATATCTCTAACATTACTACTCAGTGACACGTAGATTATCAGATTCCATTAGCATTAAAATCCATCGAGGTAATTAGAGATTAACACTATACGGGTAAATTTTTCAGGTAGAATATTCTATTGTTTGGTTAAAATAAGTTTGAATTTGCTTCTGTTATCAATTAGTTACATAAGTTGTTGACGAGGTATGTCAATGGTCATTAGTTGGAAACCGTGATCTGTTCATTATCTTTGAACAAATTCGTAATGATAAATACTAGTCATCAAAACTACACTTTTTGTGTTTAAATAAATAAATAAATAAGATGCTGTACATTGAATCAATTGACCTTATGACCTTGATCTTAGACCTATGCATATACATTTGGTATGCGACACATTGTCCTATGTTGGTTTGCTTTTGTGTCACGTTGATCAAAATACATTTATTAACATAAATAATATGTAGTGTACACGATACTTTGACGAACAACAATTGTTATTCACAATCGGACGTTTATTGCTGTAAAATTAACACCGACGTTATATGTAATACACTAATCTAAATACATTTTATAAATTTCATACATTGCTTTATTATTATTTATGGATTGTTATATATATTTTGCATTTTTTAAGTATAACATGACGATGACGGAAAACAAATTGTTTAAATTCGCGTAGCGTATTGCCATCCATATAACTACAAACCGAGCGCTCGAAAATTGAGACCTGGGGCCCTTTTTTAAATGACGAAATATTAAACTATTTCGTATACTATAGAGCATTGACTGCAATGTGCTTCAAAGGATACAACATTTGGACATCAGCCAAAATAGCCCCACTACCCCCATCAGACACATGCCATATGTAAAACAAAGCACTCAAAATCCGAAACAAACTTGATTTCATAGTTCATTTCCATTTTTTTAACATAAATATTTATTATTAAAAGATTCGGAAAACATCTAAATTAGTTTATTCAAAAGTCCAAAGTCATACAAATAAATTGTCAAAAATGACGTCATAATAAATCTAATTGACCAATCAGATTTGGAAGTAACGTGAAACCACGCCCAGTTTGTATTTATCTGGAGTTATTTGATTAAGGTTCTTATTTGCAGTTTGTAATTATATGGAGTTAAATGAATGAGGTTTTTTTTCGTATTTGCATACAGCTTATAATGTTGTCAACAGTTTGTATAGTATACCTTTACATAATTATATAAAGAACACAAGAACGGTTTCTAATTAATATTGATAGTAACGGCTCATTTATTTTTTGTGTCAACTAAACTCAAAAGACCGTAATTGTATATAAACAATTTATTTGTCAATAAAATTATATTTCTTAGGTAAAATAAGATTGCTTTATATGCAAATTTTACTGTTATGTAGTTTGTATGGACTCTTTATAGATTCATTACTAATGGTGGCAATTCGTTAAATAACAAGATTATTTATCTTAAATTTGAAAAAAATTGGCATTGTCTAAATTTGGCGCCAATTAAAATCTGACGATCTTCAAAATGAGGTGATCTTCCTCATGCAAAGTATTTTCTTATTTGAACTTGGTTAAATATTTATTGGTCCCTTGTATATATTTTCCAGCGTTTAACAACTATTGGCTCCAAAATATTAGGAATTGTATTCTGAAACGGCCATGTAATATCCTAAATTGACAATGTATCATTTGTAATTTTTAGGACAATTATCCGCCCCAATGTTCAACATTGACCAACACTTATGGACGTATCAAAGTAATGTTGAGAAATGTGGACGTACTACAGGCCTTACGTCAGGGTATCTATACTCGACCGGCAATGTCTTAAACATGCAATGCGGTTCGATAAAACCTATTAAATTAACAAATCAGTACCTGGTTTATCCAACCGAATCTACAAACCAAGGTTTTTTTAAACCTGGAGACTCTGGTTGCGGGGTGTATATTGTGAAAAACGGACAGCATCATCCAATCGGAATCGCAATAGGTGGCAAATCCGGCGATGACAAAACATGTTATGTGACTCCAATTGAACATATATTACAGGCATTAGATCTAGAAATGTATCCAGAAAACATGGAAGAGGATCTTGCATAAGTTGGTATGTAATATTGGATTGATTGCACGAGTTAAAATTGTTACTGCTTGCAAATAAATTGTTGACTCAGGGATATTGCAAGCCTAGACTTATCAAGGCCCTCAAAAAGTTTTATGGCCGTCATCACAGTATTGTTGATAAATTTGATGTTTCTGTGTCCAGGATTACCTTGGATATATTTGACGTCTCATAGTTTCATGTTCCTTTCACACAATTTTGATTACACAAGGAGCGGGTGTACCTAGCTAAACAGGAGGTGCTTACCTTTCCGGAGCACCAGGCCTCACTTCCCTGGTGGAAGTTCACCTGTCTAACCTAACTTGTCAGTTTCAAAGTTTTTACTTTGCTTCTGGATTGTGATTCGGAAATGGATTAGTATGGTTTTTTTTTGATACAACGAATTTTGTGCGAGTTTATTAAATAAAATATTACATAAACACAAGAAACTCAATTGTTTGTATCTATAAAGTATTTTTAGGTATAATAGTACAATTAAAATGGCTGCAAATCGTTTAATCATGCCATTTAAAATATGACGTCATAATATACTAGAACAATAGTATGACGTTATGAACAAAGGAAACATGAGTAATTTTGCACGTGTGTAATATAATTTTATCACATTGTTTTATTGTATGGATCTTAGTGATTATTATACAATAAACATTCTTTAAGCACATATAAACAAACCTTATAAAAACTGTTTCGTAGCTGTATAATGTGGTACACCATAACGTTTATATGGATTAACTATTTAATTAGGTATATATGAAACTACATAAGCTCATATCTTTACGAAAAAATGATCGCAAGTCGTGCGGTAAACGTTTTCTAAAACGTCATTCACAAACATTAAGGTGAATTAGTCAAGTGGCATGACGGTCAAAACCGATGATAACATTTCGAAGGCATGTAATAAAACCTCTGCTAGGCAAAAAATTGTGGTTTTCATATCGGGACATATGTTTATCACATTTTTTTTACAAATTACTGATTAATTTCGTAGGACTAAGTATTCTTTAATCAATTTTAAATAACAGTCAAACTTGTCTATAAAGGCCATCAAAGGCAACCAGTAAAAGTTAAGTTTATGGGCAGGGTGGCTTTTATATATACGGGTTTAAATAATATGAATTAAGAACAATTGTATTGACATTTTTAGCAAGTGCCCCTTATATAGAGGTGGCATTTAAGGCAGGTTGGACTGACAAGTTGGGTTAATTATTAAATGAAATTCTGAAATGTTATAATTATGATTTGTACTCAATATATTTTATTTGTATCTTGCAACTGCAAATATACACTGCAATCTGGGTGATTTGACATTAATTTGATAAAGAAACAGTTTTTTCTTCGTTTATTAAAATGTAATACGTGAAATGAGGATAGATATAAATATATCTTTATGATATATCATTTTACACATTTTTTCATTTTCTCCGCCAACCGTGATAAAGATTTTATTATATGACCAATAATATTATCCTTTGGTTTAGAACCTTCACGCGATTAGCAACCTAAACAATAAATACATCCATCACGCAAAAAACACACAGAAGTAATATCTATCGTTAAAAAAACTGACGCGATCTTATGAGGCGTAATTTTAAAGTAATATAATACATATTTTGTAATATTTTATTGAATATAAGAATAACAATTGCAAGCTAAAGCAATTATTGACTGAATAAAAAACATATTCCAGTTATTTGAAGCTAAAGATGTTGTTTTTCTAAATGCTGAAAAAAAACATTAGTAATATAAAACAATTTTTTACTTTGAATATTGAAACGATTTCCAATCATTAGAAGCTAAAGCTTTTGTAATTGATTGAATACTGGTGAAACATTGGTGACATAATAAAACAAGTATTGACTTTGAATGTATTTGAATTCCAGTCATTTGAGGTTAAAGATTTTTTAAATTGTTTAATTGCTGGTAAAATAATTGGTCATATAATGAAGCAATTATTGACTTTCGATTCGGTAATAATAAAGGTCTCTCAACCTAAAAAAACATGATCTGCACTTCTCTGCCTAAGGCCTCAAAAATAATATTTTTAGGTTCATCAATCAATTACGTCTCCCTCATCATAACTGTATAGTTTGTGTGATATATTTTTTTCAATCAAAGATCGCACGACACATCAGTTTATAGCTGCCATTAGAAAAGATCATTTCCTTCTTGTGCGTGATAAAATTTAATATCTATAAATAGTATATAGCAAACACTAAGGTATAATCCTTCATACAAAGTATTTCCTTAGCTTAATTTGGTAAAATATATTTTGGTCTTTTGAGTAGCTTTTCAACATCTTCAAACTAATATTTGTTTCATAATTATATTGGTCCAAGCACTAGTGATGAGGAACTGTATTCCGAAACGGCCGTCTAGTGTTGTACAATTAAAACTAATATAATATATTATATTATTAAGTAGGTTTTATATCCTTTATATTCATAATATTAATCAAAGTATTAAGTTGTGAATTTTACTAGCTATTAAAACAATTACAAAAATTGTGGTGATAAACATTTCTTTTTTTTGTATATACTTGTAGGGTTTGCCATCCATAAATAAGTTTCACAGATTTGTTTGCCAAAATTGTGGTGATCAGCATTTATACTTTTTGTATATACTTCTAGGGTTTGCCATTCAAAAATAAGTTTCACAGATTTGTTTGTCAAAATTGTGGTGATGAACATTTATACTTTTTGTATATACTTGTAGGGTTTTTCATCCATAAATAAGTTATAAAGATTTGTTTGCCAAAATTGTAGTGATGAACATTTATATTTTTTGTATATATTTGTAGGGTTTGCCATCCATAAATAAGTTTCACAGATTTGTTTGCTAAAATTATGGTGATAAACTTAATACTTTTTGTATATACTTGTAGGGTTTGTCATCCATAAATAAATTTCACAGATTTGTTTGCCAAAATTGTGGTGATGAAAATTTATACTTTTTGTGTATACTTGTAGAATTTGCCATCCATTAATAAGCTTTACAGATTTGATTGCCATAGAGATTTACATCAAATCATATTTTGCTTAAACAGTTGAAATATTGAAATTTGTCTTGCATTTGAAAGTGATATTTTATCTTCATGATTTAAATGTATGTAATCAACCAATAACAAACATAATTATCTATGTTTGAATCGAAATCCAGATGCAAAGTAAAACTTAAAAACTGACAAATTAGATTAAATATTTGATAGTTCATCAGGGGAGTGAAGAGGGTGCTCCGAATGGGTAAAACCTCTTGTTTAGCTAGCTACAGCCTATAAGTGTGTAATCAAAAATGTGTGAAAGGAACATGGAACTATAAGATGTCACATACATCCAGGCAAACCCTGGACGGTCACAGAAAGACTTTAAACTTATCAAAACGACTATGATGACGGTCATAAAACATTTAAGCCATTACGTTTGTCACACAATTGTTTTTCATGAAAATCTATTTTTTGCAACATTATTGAATTTTGAGTCTTTAATGATGGGTCAAGTCTTTAGCATGAATTAAAAATTTATTGAGGGACAGTATATATATTATTAACCACATTAATATATTATGTTATGTACAGATTTCGTGATATTTTGTTAATATTTGGAAATCTTTTTTCATGCTGTTTCAATTTTCGTTGTTGTCTTTTATAACCATATCCACGAATATATATCAAAATAGAACATAATCACATAGAATATATTACAAGCTAACCCTTACCTGAAACCACATAACACACATTTCACAATCCCATAAAATGGTTTTTATCTTACAATAACGAAAATTGAGTACTCCGAAAACAGATGATTTATATTTTTTTAAGTGTACAGCTTATTAAGATCGTAATACTTATTGTCAATTATTTGAGTTAAGTATAGATGAGTCCTGTTCCTTTGACGGTATCAAGACGATTTGCTATTTAATTGTCTTCAGAGTAAGTCGAATCAAAACTCTAATACATAATATACACGAATGCTTACATGTTACTAATAGTTTTGGGATATATTGGGAATCATGATTTTGACTATTTTTGGAAATTTTTCAACATTTTTTTTAATTATCTGTTGTAATTTTTTGAATATTTAATTGAATTATTAGTTGTAAATGTTTGAACATTTATTTGAATTATTGCTTGTAAATTTTTGAACATTTAATTTATTTATTTGTGGTTGTGAATTTTTGAAATTCAGTTTCTAATCTAATATTTTTAGAACAATAAGGATATGTCAAAAAGGCAATCAGCACTAGGTATTATCAGTAACCATTATTTATGTTTTTATAGCAACTGTAGCTTAGAATTTGTACATAAACAAAACAGTGTTTACCGTGAATGTTCATCTGAAATAAATAAATTTTGACATGGAGCTTAATTAAGGCCAATATGACAATTTATGGTAATAAAAGACTTTTACAATACTTCTTTCTGTAATGAAACTTGTTTATTTAGGATTGTACCCGTTCAAAAATGAATGAAGCAGATTGCATATGACTGCAATAAAAATGATATTTACACTGTACAAAATCTAAGCAAATAATGTTTTATTTTTGTCTGTTTGTGACCTTGCCTCCTACAGTTGTCATAACGTTTGAATAATATACAATGTTGCTGCTGCATGGATACTAAAATTAAGGCAATTATCTTCTTTTTACATCTAGATTGAAATTCCTGCAAATGTAATGTTATATATTATATACATATCTGAGTACTTTTTGCGTTTTCAACCGTGTTTTTATTTAATTATTATTTTTATTACTATTATAATTATTTGGTTGTCTCGATGTTTATTTTCAATTTTCAATTTTTCATATATGTTCTACAAGATTTAGATATACCTATTTGACTTAAGAATAGTTAAGCAATTGGACTTGTTTAAAAATATGTATTTGCAAATACAGAGAAAAATGTTAGAATGTTTAATACTTGACTTATTATTTTACTTATTTTCTATTGTTTAAGAAATTACGCGTCTATTGTAAAACAACTAAAAGGATATCAAAACACACGAATAAGTTTTTAATTAAGAAATTATCAACATTAAACCATGGTATATCGTCGAAAAATACAAGGGCCGGAGTTCACATGCGGAAGATTATTTCACGAGGTGACTTTGCCGCATGTAAATAATGGCCCGTGTATTATTCAAAGATATACCACAGGTAATCTTTGATCAATTCAATTCTAACATGACTTGGATAAAAAAAATTGAAATTAACATTGTGAACTATTTCTTCCGACGTACATTTTACTAACTATTTGCAAATGGTCCATTGAAAAAATGCGACGGTTGAATTTACATCCATTGATATAAATGATTTTATTACTGAAAATTATGTAACAAACAATTTTTGCGACACATAACATGACGCCATAAGATAAGCAAATGAGTATGTTATTAAAATGTAGCAGCGATGGATATATCGTTTGTTATACTGGCACTGGCTATCACTATGTTTCATACAAGAAAAACGCAAGTCATGTTAGAATTAGTATTATAGGAGGCTCTATAATAAATTGACAATTTTGATAGAAAACATGTCTATACAAATTTCATTTACCTATTGTTTGTTTTATATAGTCTGTAGAGAGTTTATTACATGTTTCATGTGTGTTACATATACAGCTGTACATATTATATATCGAACATGGTTGCATTTGATTGAACATATAACCATTGATTTTGTTTGCTATTATATGATAATAATATACTAGTATTAGTTATCTTAAAAATCGTAGATTGGATTTTTGGACCTCTGTTTTATTCTAGGCTCCGTTTGAACCCAATATTTTTTTTCTTTATTAGGCCAAGTCAGTCTTTTGTCTTTGTTAAGCGTTCGCTGTTGCATACGTGTTAGGATATCAAACTTAAAAAAAACAAACACATTTTCTGCCGGTGTTTTGTTGTTGTGGAAAACATCACATATATTTAGGATTAATTTCTTTTACATTTTAAATTTTTTTATTTGTTTTTTTTATAAATTACAGTTTGTTTTTATCATGTTTAATACATTTTAATAGTTTTTAGTGCTATATGTTCATTTTTCGATTGAATAATAAATGCTAAATGTTATATGTTAATATATTGAGATGTTCTTGTTATGTTTGCTTTGTGATTTTTACCCGATAGAAAGGTAGGTAGGTCGATTTTTGAAAATAGTGTTAACGCTTAACAAAAAAAGGTTGGCACGGCCTTACTAAAACACTATAACTATTGATCCTTACGCTAAAAAAAGTCTTCAAAATAATTATTAAGTTTTGACAATTTTAATCTTGAACTATTTCCAACTTTGAAACGTATCGGAAAACAGTGCCCACATCAAATTAACATTTTTAACTGCGTTGCCAACCTTGACAAAGAGTTCATTAGACTATCGACTGCGTCTCTCCAATTATTCGTTTGTCAATATGTTCGCCAGACACAGCTAGAGTTCATACCTGTAATCTGCAAGTCCTACTGTATCAAATCATTTGAAACACTGTAATAGATTGCTTTTACACTGCAGTTGGAATAAAGAGACCGAAGGTAAATTAGGGAGTTCCTTAAAACCCTTTACATTTACATTAATATATACTTAAACAGAAACAGTTTGAAAAAAGTGAACCTTTTTATATAATAGATATGATTAATTTCTTACATATTGTAATTATATATACATATATATATATATGTTATAAATTAATTTTAAGCTAACTTGATGTTCATGATCGATGTTTGCCTCTATAATTTTGCTTTGTAAGCTAATGTTTTATTCTAATTTTTTAATATTTGTATTTATTTATATTTGATTGATATGCAGATGCAACTAAAAGTTTGGATGATCCCCCGTTGTATGTGTTAGTTTGGCTTGATATAGGTGTTTTTTTAATTTTTTTGTCCGGAAAACTTAACAATGATTTTGCACTGAAATGATGGAATAAAATTAACACAGGTAGTTCAAGGTAACCAACATTGGTAAATGGGTTTTTAAAGTCTAAAAAATATTTTAAAAAACCATAAAAACTCAATTTTAGTATTAATTAAGTATAGGTCATGACCTTCGATTACGTTTGACTTTTCGAATCCATCACTGAATATCATTCTTTTGCGAAAAGCATGAATTTGGTCACCGAAGTCAACGTTCGTATACATTTTAGAAAGATAATTTAACATATAAGACCACTTATTTGCAATAATTGCCTCCAAACTGTTTAGTTGAATCTGCATTTGCAGAATTGTTCTCAAGTTTCTTTTTCTTTAAATGAAAATGGATAATCGATGTTTATAAACAATATAAGTATTTATTTTTCCTAACAGAAATTGATATCGTTTCACAAAAGTTCCTTAACAAAGATTTGCCATTACTTGAACATAATTTTCGTTCCTATTATTTATTTAATCCTGTTTTCACAGTTTTTGAGGCACTAGTCGTTTCGGAGTTAAAATCATCATCAATAGTGCTCAGACCAACATTAAGGAATCTATTTTCTATGTGTTGAACGGGAAAAATGTAAAATCGAAATGTATCTTACCAAGTTCATCTAAGGCAAATCTTTAAACAATTAACACATTTTAATTTTTTTGCACTTTTTACCATTTTTGTCTTATAACACGCCATTGTAGTTGATCATTAACTTATATTTTGTCAAATGTAATGTATATTACTATTGAAACTGGCTAAAATGTCTTAAAAAACTATACTTTAATTAAGGGAATTATTGTTAACTGGAAACATGTACCGAATTTATCTTTAAATAGCCTTATCTGCAGTTCATGCATGTTGAAACCATAATATGTGCAAAAAAATTAATCAAGCAGGTTTAAAAATAAAGTCCCGACATAACAAAGGCGGGTATTTTTTTTAAGACCAATACATAAGAAATATAGCAGTGATTTTGTATCATTTCTTCAATGACGGCAACAAATGTCACGTATAGCTTGTTTTATAAATGCTTGATATAAATAAAAAAAATTGCCTTATATCAGTATTGACTCGTTTTACACACCTGTACTTATGATAAATTTTACCGTCGTTGGATTAATGTTTAAGGTCAGTACTTTGATTTGAATAAGTAGAGTAAATAGTTTTTTGCGTCCCAGTCAAGAACATTTCACTTAAATCTGTATGATACGATGATGGCAGGGTTCTTTATCCTGTCACGCCTATCGTGATATGTGACATCGTTTATGTTACATTCCCATCCCCAAGAACAGCGTTTTTTATTTTGCAATGCCGAGTGCTTGGCATTAGAACAGTCAAAACCAACTGGGTCAGACCCGGCCGGGAATAGAACCATCAACTTCCCATTAAAGAGCGAACAGTCTAAAAAAACTGAGCTACGACAATGGTCCGATTCGAAAGAGATTTTAGAACTAACTGTAGTCAATAACAAACATACTAATCAATGTCCGAATCACAATTTAGAAGCAAAGTAAAGAATGTGGAACTGACAAGTGATATCATTTGTGGATATTCATCCATTCATCCAGGATATTGTTTTAAATCGAATCAATGTTTTCAGGTTTTAAAAATTGCATCTGGCGCTTTAACAGGGTTTACCATTTGGTTACTAGTGACCAAAAAACATCACCTTCGCCATTAATTTAATAAACGTCATTAATAAGCACTTTTTCATGTTTTTCTACATGTTATCGAGATCAAATTCAAGGGCATAACTGCGTTTATAGAATAAAGCTTAAACTGCCTTATCGTGATTGATAATTATGTTGTTGCCATTGAACGTTTTAAAAGACATTTGGAATCAACCAAATGTGGATTTTTAAACATTCAGAACAATTACGTGAACATCTTGCTTCTAATACTTTATCTCATGTAAAAGTATAAAAACATTTCATTTTCTACACTATACACCACTAATTCTCATTCTAAATTCAAAGAACGTCTTAAAGAAATTATTCACTTGCCTTTTTTTACAAAAAACGTTAAGCCAAAATACAAATATCTGGTGCTGAACAAGGATTCTGGTTATTTTGTCAAGCATCATACGGATTCCAAACCAAAATAATCTGAAGATACCATCAACAAAATGTTGGAGTTTTTGATAGATAACATATTTGTTGTGTTTGGTAATATAGTTTTCCAAAAACAATTGGTATACCAATGGGTACTGTGCATCATTACTTGCTGATTTGTTTCCTTATTCTTATGAAGCAGAATTTATGCAGAACCTTGCAAAATCTGGAGAGAAGACAGTCGCCAATTATTAAACTCAACATACAGATATATAAATGACGTTATGTCTCTTAATAAACCTAAATTTGGAGACTTTGTAAATGCCACCTATTCTAGTGAGCTTGAAATAAAAGACACAACTGATTCCTCGAGATGTGCTTTATATTTAGACTTATACCTGAATTATGACGCACACGAAAGGTTACAATTGAAACTTTATGACAAACGTGATGACTTCAATTTTTCCATCGTCAACTTACCTTTTTTATGCAGCAATATACCTGCTTCTTCTGCTTGTGGCGCATTTGTTTCCCAATTAATACGCTATTGTACAGCTTGTTCCCACTACGGGGACTTAGTACAATGTAGTAGGCTGCTTGCAAAGAAATTGTTGACTGTTGAGATATTAGCCTAGGCTTACCCAGGCTCTCAAAATATTTTATGGCCGTCATCTCAGTATTGTTGATAGGTTTGATGTCTCTGTGTCCAGGAATGCCCTGGATATATGTGACTTCTCATAGTTCAATGTTACTATAAAACAATTTTGATTCACGCGTGTCGGGTGTAGCTAGCTAAATGGGAGGTGCTTACCCTTTCGGAGCACCCGACCTCAGGTTGTTCACGTATCTAACCTAACTTGTCAGTTCCAAAGTTTTTACTTTGCTTCTGGATTGTGATTTGGACATGGGTTACTGTCCGTTCCCTCTGCTGAAGAGAAGGAATAACGATTTGAATGGCACAGTTAAAAATCAATTAATCATTTACTTACATAAGCCGACTCGTTGCTAATAATCCTTATTTCGATCTAATATATGCATTATAACCCCTTTAATGCACCAAAATGTGTTTTGGATGGGTGTTTACAATGGTAAAAATTTTGACAAAATTGCGGAGTCTTTCATGTCACGTAATGAAGACGGAAGAATTTATTATTTACGTGGGTTCTCGAGTTGTATGATGAATGGTAGTTCAAAGGTCGGATTTAAAAGTGTGAAGTTACGTCAAATTTTTCAAAAGTTTGAAAATGCAAAAAGGTAGTTCATTTTATTACTTTATTAAATCAATTTTGGTCATCCCAGTTACGCAAAAATCAATCCGTTCTTGAGCTGCACTAGCCTAGATAAATAGTCGACTCTTTCCTCATGACTACGTAACATAAAGAACCCCGCCGTTTCGTAAAAAAGATTACAATTGTAAACACCCACCGAGGTTATATTTTGTCGCATAAAATGATATATTAAGCAAGGATAGAACCGAAACAGAAATTTCCAGTTACGACTCGACTCATGTAAGTAAACAATCATTGATTTGTACCCGTCGTACTGATATATATAGAGTATTCTGCGATATTGCTTTCTCCGAAATAGGCTAAATAAACAGTAGTATGTTTGGTTTTGATTACACAATCTTAAAACCTAGGTCAAGCTAACATTTCGAAGTCATAACTACGTATTAGGAGTCACCTAACGTTAATGAGCACCCAGTCTCACTTTTCTAGTAGACGTCCAAGTGTGTTTATGGTAGAGCTTCTTCCCACAGCAAAAACTTTTTGCTATGAAGTAATGAGCTTACATTTAAATTTGTTGGCGCAAAGCAAACTGCCAACACAGGCTAATCAAGATCCCTAAAACAGGGATATGGCCGTTATAACAATATTGTTAAGTCTCGGGTCCCTGTATAAACATTACCAAATTTTAAGTTGACACCCGTAATTCCGTGTTCTTTTAATACGTAATAAGACGTTTTCTGGATTATTTTATATCCTTTTTGGTTCTGTTATTGTATGATGCACTTCTGGGAAGGAATTTTAGGCATACCTACTTCCGGTTTTTGTTGTCAAGGACGCAAAGTTGTTGATACCGGGAAATTTGATTGATTACCCATATGCAGAGGGAGAGTATTTGTGTGTGGTATCGGGATGCAGTTCCGATGGAAGGACATACCACAGTACATATCGTTTCATGAAGGATATTAATTGTTTATCGTTTCCAACTAAGAAAGAAAAGAAAAAGGAGGAAATGGTTATATGTCATTATACGATCCAAAATCATGGTGTATAGTCGGCATTTCAGTGGGTCGAATTATCTAGAACTATTTTTATGGATTAAAACAGTGATGATACACCAACCAGGGCCAACACTTCAATTTAAAAGAGAGCCCATCATGAGCCCCAAGACATGGATAATAATACCGAAGGTACGTCATGCTATTGTTGTAAAATCAACTTAAAATTATCAGCAAATTTTAAACGAAAAATTTAAATATCCTTCAATTCCTTGACTTGGAGTTGACGGAATACAATGAAAAAAGTGATAATTTGAAGAAAGCTTGCCAAATCGTGAAAACACGAAAGTAAACCTGAAGTACGGATGCCTTAAAATTTGGTTTCGTGACCGATGTTATACTACACAAAATGGGCGTCCGGACTATCCCGGGAACGAGCTATTTTATTACATACGTTGTGGATTTAGCTAAATAAACAGGAAATGCGTGTGTTGGACCTACTTGAAACCGTACTGAATTAAACCAAATTTTACAGACGCAAAGGAATGTTTAGGAGATGAGGGTTGTTATCGATGGCCACCGTAAAAACATACCACGATACACAAGGTACAGTTGTTATATACTTACGATTAATATTCAAACTTGCTAAAGGTTTGTTATCTCAGATTATCCCATTTGCCGACTTTGAGCCAACTATGATCGCAAAGTTTTCAAATGTTGAATATGTAGACGTGGCAACAATAGTATTGTTAGAAAATTGGTCGACAGATAGCACTAGTGTCTTAAAGGATTCTCCGTGAGTATCGGAAGCAAACAAGGCTACATTAAGCGGTGCATCAACTTTAGTAATGTAAATATTATAATGCAACTGGTTTTTTAATCTTTCTTTCGTATCAACATTGTATGCGTTGCGGAAAACTGTCTCAGTAGTCTGAGTGACGTTTGTATTATTGTTAACGAGAAAAACGCTGAACCTAAATGAGGTTCCAGACATGGGCTTATCCCATAAATAATCGATATTGATTTTTGATATCGATAACAAGAAAATCCAAAACTTCAGAAATTATAAATGTTTTCCCTAGCTTATATCTACCTCCTTCAAAAGATTTACATGTATTTCCAGAAAGAACTCCCACCGTATCATCGCTTCTAATAAGTGATCCCGACAAATCGCTAGTACTCTATATTGACAATGTTCAAAGTGTTCTAGGGACAGCACCATTATATGTTCTTCTAGAGACGTATGAGCCTGACCCTATTGTTGCTCTGCTCGGAAATAAAGTATAAATCTCTATCACAGATCTAAAAATAGTAATTCGGAAGTACATCACAATATACTTAATGTGAAGTTTGCATATTCGATTCTGGCCTCTAATCGTCTTGTACATTTTACAATACACATACAAATACAATTGAAATAGACCAATGGTGGTTTTAGGCCCAATCAATGAATAGTCTTCGATATCGAAATTGTTAGTTTAAGGATGTTGAGGAAAACTAGATTATCCAAATAATCCACTGACCTTCGACAAGCGAAATGACAAACTTTGTACACAGGCTTAATGACCCGAATACGTAGTTGGTACAGTTGTAGTAACGATTGATCTTGCAATCCCCCACCTAGAATTATAAAATAATCAATATCAGTTTTAGTAGAAAATTGAGATTTTTTGAATGTGCAGTATAGGCATGTTAAAAATTTTACCCTACCTTAGCGAATCGGTGCTGAATCTTCAGTACAGAGCAGTCTAAAGCATACGTGTACGGGTCACAGTGCCGTTCACAATGTAGGTTTTACTCTTTAGCAATAAGTAAAGTGAAGGAAGGGTTCCTTAACGTCCCATGCCTACCAGACTCTTATGAAGCGCCCTGTTGCTTTCATTTATAAATGCAAAGTGCTTGGCGAAAGACAGTCACTACATATACCTATTTCAAGTCTTGGTCAGACCCTGGCCGGGATTCGAACCCAATGTCTCTCACATAATAATGATTTGTTGGATTATTCCTATGAAAAATACGATGTACAGTAATATTATCAATTCTTGATCAGTCCCAACGTCGGGATTCGAAATCACGACCTCCCACACACTGACCATTTGAGTTATATCTTAGTGGTAATCTAAAAACTGAAGTAATCATGAATATTAAAGAAGTCTACACCAAGTTGGAGGTTGAGGTATGGTTCCCCGTGATGTGAAAGTGGGAAGTAAATGTTCTTTCGCCAACCACTCGGAATTACAAAATTAAAGACACTGTTCAGTCGGATCATAGTTGACTCAAAGTCGTCAGTTGGGATACTCTACGATAACAAAACATTAGCAAGTTTGAATATTAATCTTAAGCAAATAACAACTAAACTTAGTGTCACGTGATATGTATTAACGATGGCTATCGAAGGCAACCCACACTATCTTAAACATCCCTAAGCGTCTGTAAAGTTTAATTCAGTACGGTTTTACGTAGGGTCCAGCATACGCATTTCTGGTTTTTTACAGCTACCGTTGCCTGAATAAAAAAAATATTTTTATTTTAATTGATTTTATCATATTTTTATGAGATGTTAAAAATATATCGATCCATGCCCAAATCACAATAACAAAGCAAAGTAAAAAAAAAACTTTGAAAACTTTAGAGTTAAATCTCAACATGGACTTTGCGGACTGGTGCTCCAAAGGGTAGCATTGCCTGTTTAATTAGCTAAATCATCACGTATGTAATAAAATTGCTAATTAAAGGGACACGGAATTTCGGACGTCAACTTAATATCTGGGAATTTTGATACAGAGACCTTAAACAAGAATGTGTTGGCAGTTTTCTTTGCGCCAACAAATTTATTTGTAAGCTGAGTACTTCATAGCATAAGTTTTCGCTGTGGGAAGAAGCTTGGACGTCTACTAGAAAAGTGAGCCTGGGTGCTCCCTAACGTGAGGTTACTCTTAATATCTATTTATGACTTCGAAATGTTATCTTGACCTAGTTTTTAAGACTGTGTAAACTCTTTTAAAACGTCCCATGCAAACAACATATTCATACATTCACGATAAAGCAGTTTAGACGTTTTTTAAAAAGCAGTTATGCCCTTGACCTTCGATCTCGATGCCATGTAGGAAAACATAAAAAATGCCTATTAAACCTTTCCCGTTCTGGATAAAATGCCATGTTTACATGGGATTTCAGGTTCGGTTTAATAATGTAAATTACAAGATGATTGAAAGAGACAGTGCTATGGTGTGTGGTACCATTGTAGAGCATATATGTCGGGCAAGATTTTAAAATGATTGCCGATTCTAAAAATAGAAAATAGGTCACGTGACTTGGGGTTAAAGGTCAATATGAATCACGATTTTTAGCCGAAAATTAGCGTTTTCCGTAACAAATATCTCAATTCTGTCAACCCGTTGTACAAATAGGGTGAAGTGACTCTTGATTCTTAAAGAATATTTAGTCCTTAAAATAAAACTTATGAAATTTTGAAAATGAGACATTGCCCATAGCAACTAGAAGGTCAAAGGTCACGTGTACTTTTTACCAAATTTCTGCTTAACAGGTGTTATAATGAACGTAAAGTTACCTGTTAACTAAAATCAACTTTTAAATGTAAAAATCTTATGTAGAGACCGAAGGTTGTGTTTCAGGAGAAATTTCACGCCGAAATTAGTCTTTCTTAAAATAGCATACAAGGTCACGTGACAATGAGTCAAAGGTCAAACTTAATCAAGACATTAAGAGAAAATCACTCTGTCTTGCTGATTATTTGTCATTTGTTACATCAAAGAGTAAAGACAATACCAGATGACTTGTAGATAATCAACAAGAATGAGTATTGAAGAATTTCGGATGCTATTTTCATAATAACACGGTTCCCATGGCAACCAGAAGATCAAAGGTCAAAGTCTCTGTTGTTGAGAAACTGCTGATCTTGAATGGGAAATCGGGTGGGCAATTTAAATAATCAATTGACATTTGAATAATCAATTAATTACATTGTTATACCTGTATCAAGCGTACGGTATTATATTTTAGAGGTAAGGCAGATAAAATAGTAATTGTTGTTACTAAAAATAGCATGAGAGGACACGTGGTTAGGGGTCAAAGGCCACATGACTAATCTGAAATCAACTATATCATGCGTTTTTATAAAGATACATTGTATTTTGTTCATCTGGCTCTTTACAAATGCAAAGTTATTTCATTACACAGCAATGCGCCTCTAATGGATAGCTAATATACAGACATTTGTGTCAGTATAGGGCCTCTTATACTAAGTATTTATATTATTTGGTATATGGAAGGTCCTACACGAAAACAATAATCTGCTGTGGTGAACCTGGTGGCATACATACACTCCTACATGATTTGAAGTTAGAACTAATTTTCTAAATTCTGTATACCATATGAATTACTTTTTCCCTGTATTTTTTAGTAACATAAGTCGATAGTTCAAATCTCTAGCCGCAGCAGTTTGGTACTAAAATATTAAATGTTCGTTCAAAGTTGGAAGTAAAACTTGATTGAAATTTCAAATTTCCGGAGAAAGCAACTGATTTTCCGCGTGTAGTTAATAAAGTTTCCCAATCAGACCAGGTTTCGTACTTCAGATGGTTTATGTATCGAAAAAATCCTCAATCCGGGTTCGTACTTCAGATGGTTTATGTATCGAAAAAATCCTCAATCCGGGTTCGTACTTCAGATGGTTTGTGTATCGAAAAAATATCCTCATATCGGGTTCATACTTCATATGGTTTATGAATAAAAAAATCGTGACTCGTCAGGGAATTATTACATGTATTATCAACATGAAACCTTCTGCGATTTTAATTTCATGCTTTCTATACAGATCAATCTATAGTAAAATTGAACGAAATAAATACACAAAATAAATATTTTATGTTGAAACGTTAAAAGTCGAAATCGTTTATGTTCAAAATCAACTATTCATAGAGTGTCTAAGCAGTTTTCGATCGAAAAGTGATACTGTTAGAATGACAGTAAGTTCTTCTGATATGTTTGTATCCGTAGTCTTCTAGAGTTACGTTTTGCCATTTTATGGAACTTCGTCGGATTGTATTAGAAACTGTTGAAATTAAACTTCATCTTAATTACTTAATAAGACTGTGATTGTATTTTTAATTTTTTAATATAAAATATGCACAGCAAGGTGTTGAAATGTGTGTATATGTAACACGCGTTGATTTGTAAAACTTACAGTACATGCCTGTCGAAAGTTTAACCGTAAGCTAACGAATTTGTGCCTAATCGACGCCTCGTTAGCGAATGCTGGACAACTCGTGCCCAAGACAACTCGCATGCAGGACAACTCGAACCCATAATGAGACAAAAAGAACCCAAGACACCCTGTACCCAAGCCGAGACAAGAAAACGATTTAAGAAAACTAAAGTCCGTTTTTGTCTTTGTCTTCCTATCAATTACAGTTTATAAGATTTATTTAGAAAAACAATTTTCTAACAATACCTAATTAATTTGAACTAATTACATAAAATTGATTTAAAGGTATCGAAATATCTAAGTTTAAGATCTAAAAAATGTTAATTTCCTTGCTTCTTGGGTACGAGTTGTCTAAGGTTGGGTGGGGGTTGTCATAATGTTGAAACACATGGTACGAGTTGTCTTGATACCCTTTGATTCGCAAACTCTGTCGTAGATCAGTTGGTAGAGTGCTCGCTCCGTAAGTAGGTCATGGGTTCAATCCCCGTCCGGGTCTTACCCAAGACTTGAAAGTGGGTAGTGACTCTTCTTTCGCCAAGCCCTCGGCATTACGAAATGTAATTCACGGTTCTTTCGGCAGAGAACTTAAAATAAAGGAGGTCTCGTGTCACGGCGGGCTTAGCACACTAAAGAATCCTGCTGTATAATGCCATCAGCGCAACGCATAGGCAAAATATCTTCATCTTCGTCTACAGCTGGCGACGTCTCGATATTTTAAGTGAAATATTCTTGACTGGGACGTTAAACACCATGACTCAACTCGACAGCATTTCGACACGGCTATTATCTATCTCTTGTCCACTAGCTATCTTCTAGTATAACTTGGCTACTCGGTAGCCGAGCGTCGACCCTTTTCGTTATCTCAGTGTTAAACTTTAGACAGGCCTGTACTGCACTTTTATACATGAATTACATTTACATAATTTTTGTTAGTTGTTACCGTGAACACTTGTTAACATGGTGTCTCTCGGTTCATCATACACTAGAGATATACGACAATGATAAACTTCTTTTAAAGCACTTGTTTTGATAATTGAACCCACAGCGTGAGATGCCTTAAGTTTTAAGGTGAACGCCATGACCACCTCGACCGCACACCATAAGCATATATTCATGTGTGTGTGTGTGTGTGGTTTTTTTTTCCTACCGTTTAAATTACTCTAACTGATGGTGACTTTTGACTAAATATGACAGTTTGAATGGTATTTTATTGTCGTGAATAGTGAACACAAAATTTTTAAACAGCGGTCTAATATTTGACCCCTATATTTGTTTATTTATAAATATCTTACGGACGTAGAAAAAGACATGTGATCGACATACTGAATACTTTGAGCGTACGGTGGCCGTATGCACAGTTTCCATTGTTTTTTTCACGTAATGCAATCAAAACAACATTATATTCTTGTAATTATTTAAGGACTTTTATATTTTTTGTTATTGGATTGTATTTATTTTTATTTTCATCTCAATGACACGCGACTAGTATCCGTTTCTTAGACAAATATCCCGATGTGTACACAGCAAGTTCTATACCGAAATTATGGTTCATTTTCTTTCCAATGAACTGTCTCAAAAGTGATCGGAGATCGAAATTTTCTTTTCATAAAAGGATTTTACGATAAATTTTGTTTATTGTGGTGTGAATTTTTCCAAGATATATGGAATATTTACTGAATTGTGGTTACCTTGAAGTAACGCGATAAACCGGCATGTACAAGAAAGTTGTGTAACGTAAATGGGTCATCTTTTCCCATTTTTTCTGAAAATATTGCGTCCTGGTCGCAATTTCACACGGTGATTCAAATGTGATGAAGACGATTAAACATATACAAATTTATATCAAATGAAAGAGAAAATGATGAAGTTTCTGTAACTGGATTTTGTTTTTCCTATTTAAGGTTTTAGTTATGAGACAAATTCAACAGAAGATTTTTTTTCTATTTATCGACCGTGTAACCTAAAATTTCAACCTTGGAAAAAATTACCGTTCTATAATTTCGGTTGCTGTGACCCGGCTGATCAATTTTTTAAAATGACAATTTTATTGTTTAAACCAGTAAATTCTTGTGAATACCGTGATATACACGTTTTTGATATCTGTCTCTTATTTTTGGTATAATGACGAAGTGAGTAATCTCTAAATCTATGTAAAATTACGGCCCTCTCACGAAAAGTGAAGAAAATATTTCTTTGTCAGCGTTTTGAACTGCAGATTTTTGCTTGAAAATAAAGTTGTTTCATTTTGAAAATTAAACAATTGTTTTCTATATGTTATGCCGTTTCAAATGAGATATCCCGCGAGAAATTCGCTTCAGAAATATCCAAATTATCGCAGTTTTTCCTTGACGCATAGGCTTAAAATATGCTTACCGGTACAATTGTACCGGTAGGAACGGGAAGGGGTTAATGATGTTTATTACATTAATGGCAGAGGGGATGTTATTTGGTCACTAGTAACCAAAATGGTAAACCTTGTAAAGCGACATATGTCATTTTTAAAACGGAATATATTTGTTTTACACCTGAAAACATTGATTCGAATTACAACAAGATTTTGGATGAATGGAATCAATATCCACAACTGATGTCAATTGTACAACCTAACTTGTCAGCTCCACGTCTTTTATTTTCCTTCTAGATTGTGATTTGGACATAGATTAGAATGTGTGTTTTTTACTACAGTTAGTTGTAAAATCTCTTTCGAATCAAACCACTGTCGTAGCTCAGTTTTTTAGATTCCTCGCTCCTAAATGGGAGGTTGTTGGTTTGATTTCCGTCCGATTTTGACCTAGTTGGTATTGACTGTTCTGTTGTCAAGCATTCGGCATTATGGAATGAAAACTACAATTCTTTTGGGTGCTAACTTAAAATAAACGAGGTCCCATATCACGATAAGCGTGAAAGGAATAAGAACCCTGCCATTAGCACATCATGCACTCAAACTTTCTGCACACTGGCCTTTAGCTGGCGACGTTTCGATATGTGTGCAATGTTCTCGGCAGGGACCTGAAACACCACTCACTCTACTCATTCAAATCAAACGACTGACCTTAAACATTATCCAGTGACAGTATGATGTATTATTAGTACAGGTGTGTAAAACGAGTCAATACTGACATGAAGCAAAAGTTTTTTATTTATATCAAGAATATACAAAAACAAGCCACACATAAATACTGGTGCTTTCGTTGAAGAAATGGAACAAAATAACTGCTACATTTATCATTATTTATTTAATGTATCAATCCTCAAAAAATACCCGCCTTTGTTTGTCGGGACTTAATTTTGAAATCTTTTTGGTTAAATTAACCGTTTTGAACATACATGTATTAAACACGTAGCTGTCTTTTTTACAATTAAAAGATATTTTTAAACACCTTCCCAGTTAACAATAATAACTTTAATTAAAATATTGTCCTTTTTAAAAATGTTAGCACTTTTGAATGTTCCACGTGAATATTGACAAAATTGGCGTAAATAATCAATAATAATTGCGATATTATCAGCCAAATACGATGATAAAAAATGCATGAAATACCCCCAATACACCCAAAAACGTGCTTAATCGTTCAACGTATTGCCTTGTTTTTGGTAAAAAAACGTTTAAGTCTGTTTTTCTCCCTTCAATATATAAAATATTTAGATTCTAAAATATTCGTATGAACGCTATTGATGATAAATTTTATATCGAAGCGACTAGTGCCTCAAATCTAAAAGCTAGATTAACAAATTGACAAAGAATTATATCCAAGTATGGGAAAATCTTTGTTAAGGAACTATTGTGAAACTGGAAACGATATCAATTTCTGTCAGGAAAAACAAATACCTATATCGTTTATACACATCGATTATCCATTTCATCAATAACAGCCCTTGCAAAAATATTCGCATTTCTTCTTCTTAAAGAAAAAGAAACTTGTTGTAGAAAAATTCTGTAAATGCAGATCCAACTGAAAAGTTTGGAGATAATTACTGCTAGTTAGTAATCAAAAATTTTTATTTACGTTCTAAAATATATACGTTCCACGTTGACATCGGTAAGCAAATATTTCATGCTTAACGCAAAAGAATGATATCCTGTGATGTATTCGAATAGTGAACCATTACGTAATCGGCTGTCATGACCTATATTTTATCTTTTCTCAAATTGAGCATTTTATGTTTTTTTTTAATATTTTTTGAGATTTTTAAAATCTGATTTACCACTGTCAGTTACCTTGAACTACCTTGATGAATTTTTTACCATAATCCAAAATCATTGATAAAAAACACTTAAAAAGTAACACATATAACGGGGGATCAGCCAAACTTTTAGTTGGAACATGCATATCAATCAATTATAAACAAACTAAAATTAAAAAAAAATAAAATAAAAATTAGCTTACAAAACAAAGTAAAACTTCAAAATCAATTAGCTTTAAATTGTATATATATATAGTCCAATCTGCCTTAGATGCAACCTCTATATAAAGTCCACCTGCTTATCAAGGCCATTAGAATTGTATCCTGATTGTTCTTTATTCATTTTATTTGAACCTGTATATAAAGACCACCTGCCCATCAAGGCCACTTTTACTGGTTCCCCTGGTTGGCCTTTATAGACAGGTTTGACTGTTTATATCATTACAATATGTTAAAAGATATCCAATTTATAATATAAAATACTGCCTTGTGTTTTTATATTGTTTCTCAGGGACTCCTTAATTTATCATAATTCTCTGTATTCAAACTGCAGTATAAATGAATCGATAACAGTGTTTACAATATTTTAATATACAGATTGGATACAGTAGCAGATTACAGGTATGAATCTTAGCTGTGACTGGCTTACCAATTGACAAACGAATAAAAAGAGTGACTAGATTGTTTACTTCTATTGTTCTAGGGAACTTAGATATACGATTATTTGTTAATTAAGCTTCTGTTTTATATTGTGCATTTAATGTTTTACAGATTAAATTTTAACTCTAAAACCCCAACTAAATTTAAAACATTAGTGTTCTGCAGCTATCTGGCGTTAGTTTCCAATACTGTGTATATACTCTCATTTATTTATTTATGTTTTGTATGCAAATTCTGAGCATAGCATTAAGGTTAATTATTATACATTTTGTATGAATAACACATTAAAGACAACGTTGTTTTACCCGTGAGATAATGGTTGGTGTGCAGATCAGCCAAGAGTGGTTTGCACCTATCTAAGTTACACTTATTGACTTGTGTTCCAAAGAAGACCTTAGTTTTGGTATATGTTTTCAAATAAATTTCAAGTCTGTTAACCTAATTTGATTTATTAACAGGAATATCAAAACAGGTACAAAGAGTACAATACATTATTTTATATTAAAGATAAATGGACTATCTAAATTCCCTGGAAAAAATCTCTTTTTTAACGCTGGTGACGCAGTTGAGAAATTTTATTGGAAATTTTTACATTGATTCCCCAGAAGAAGCGACATGGTTTTCCTGTTGACATAAGTTTAAAAGTTGAAATAGTTTAAGAATAAATTTGTCAAACATTAATAATTATTTTGAAGACAGCGTGAGGATCAAGATTTAATAGTTTTTAGAAAGGCCGTATCAGCTTTTTTTTGTTAAGCGTTAAAACTTTCTTAAAAAACTGACATACCTATCTTTCTATCGGGTAAAAATCATAAAACAAACATTAAAAGAACATCTTAATATGTTAATATATAGCATTTAGCATTTATTATTCAGTCAAAAAATGAACATATAGCACTTAAATGGTTAAAATGTATAAAACATGAAAAAAAGAGACTGTAATTTTAAAATGAACAAATCAAAATTTAAAAATGTAAAAGATATTAAACCAAGATATATTTTATGTTTTCAATTTTATTATTTTAACACCTATGCGACAGCGGACGCTTAACAAAGACAAAAAGCTGACATGGTCCAATGAAGAATAAAACAACTTGGTTTCAAACCAAACGGGGCCTTGAATCAAACAGAGGTCCAAGAGGTACTTAAAACCAATCTACGATTTCAATAATAACGAATGTATTATAATCTTATTAATGACAAACAAAATCAATGGTAAAATGATCAATCAAATACAGCCATGTTCGATATATAATATGTACCGCTTAATATGTGACACACATAAAACATATAATAAACTCTCTTCAGACTAATATAACTATATTAAGCAAACAATAGGTAAATAAAATTTATAGTGACATGTTTTCTATTAAAATTGTTAATTGATTATAGAGCCTTCTATAATAGTAATTCTAACATGACCTGCGTTTTTCTTATATGAAACATAAAGAGAGTCAGTCGTAGTATAACAAACGATATACCCATCGCTGTTCCATTTTAATGACATACTCCTTTGCTTATCTTATGACGTCATGTTATGTGTCGCGAACAATGTTTGTGACGTAATTTTAATCAACAAAATAATTTATTTCAATGGAGGTAAATTCAACAGCCGCATTCTTTCAATGGACTATTTTTCAAATAGTGAGTAAAATGTACTTTGAAGAAAATGGTTTACAATGTTTATTTCAATCTTTTTATACCAGTCATGTTAGAATTGAAATGATCAATATATATACCCGTGGAATATCGTCGAAAAATACAAGGGCCGTCATTAACATGCGGCAAATATTCTTCCGCATTTCAACCAATGTATTATTCGACGATATACTACGAATAAATGTTTATTATTTCTTAGTTAAAAGCTAATTCGTGTGTTTTGTTATCCTTAAAGGTCATGTTTTACAGTAGACACGTAATTTCTTATACAATGAATAAAAAATAGGTAAACATTTAGGTCAAGTATTAAATACCCCATCTGTTGGAAATGTTGTATAATTTGGTATTTTTTTAATACTTAATCCTGGAAATTTAGAAGAAGAAAAAAATCATAAAACTAAAGAAATATCTCAAAAGATATTCAATATCGAGGCATTTTTCCTCGGTATGTGCATACACATAATTTTTTTAATAAATCAAAAAGCTTTATTATCCTTTAGTCCTATAGATATATTTAAATCTTGTATAACATATACGAAAAAATATGAAAATTGAAAATAAACATTAAAACAGCCAAAACATTAACAACAAACAAACACGGATAAAAATGCAAAAGAGTAGACAGATATGTATACAATGCACCCACAGCACAACAGACGGTAAGAAGGGTAAACATTTTATTTTCAGGAAATCGAATCTACATGTAAAAAGAAGATATTTGCATTAATTTTAATATTCTTGCAGCAGCAACATTTTATATGATGCAAACGTTGTGACAAACTTAAAACTGTAGGAGGCAAACAGACAGGAAATAAAACATTATATGCTCCAATATTGTATAGTGTAAAAATCATTCTATTGCAGTCATATGCAATCTGCTTCATTCATTTTTGAATGGTTACAAGTCTAAATAAAACAATTTCAGTACAGAAAGTATTGTTGTAAAAATCTTTTATTAAATCTTACAAATTGTCATATTGGCCTTGATTTAGCTCCACGTCAATTAATGTTAAAGTAATTGTTAATAATTACAAAAAATTATTGATTTTAATTGAACATTCACGGTAAACAATGTTCTGTTCATGTATGAATTTTAAATTAAAGTTGCTGTAAACCATAATTAATGGTCACTGATAATACTCAGTGCAGATTGTCTTTTTGACATATCCTTATTGTCCTAAAAATTATAAAAATGGAAACTAAATTTTAAAATTCACAACAATTAAATAAATTAAATGTTGAAAAATTACAACCAATAATTCAAATAATATTCAAAAAATTACAACAGATAATGAAATAAAATGTTCCAAAATTTCCAAAATTAGTCAAAATCATGATTTCCAATATATCCCAAAACTATTAGTAACATGTAAGCATTCGTGTACAATATGTATTAGAGTTTTGATTCGACTTACTCTGAAGAAAATTAAATAGTAAATCGTCTTGGTATCGTCAGTGGAACAGGACTCATCTAAACTTAAATCATATAATCGACAATGAGTAGTGTCCTCTTTATAAGCTGTACACTCAAAAACAATTATAAATCATCTGTTTTCGGAGTACTCAATTTTCGTTATTGTAAGATAAAAATCATGTTGTGGGGTTGTGAAATATGTGTTATGTAGTTTTCAGGTAAGAGTTAGCTTATAGTATATTCTATTTTATTATGTACTATTTTTATATATAATCGTGGATATGGTTATATACGACAGTATCGAAAATTGAAACAACATAAAAAAAGATTTCCAAATATTAACAAAATATCACGAAATCTGTACATAACATTATATAATAATGCGGTTAATAATATATGTTGTCCCTCAATAATATATATTGTCCCTCAATATATTTTTAATTCATGTTAAAAACCCATCATTACAGACTAAATGTTTTATGACCGTCATTATAGTCGTTTTTATAAGTTTGAATCTTTCTGTGACTGTCCAGGATTTGCCTGGATGTATGTGGCATCCCATAGTTCCATGTTCCTCTCACACATTTTTGATTACACACGATGCAGCTGTAGCTAGCTAAACAAGAAGTTTTCCCCTTCCGGAGCACCTTCCTCACTCCCCTGATGAACTCTCAAGTATTTAACCTAATTTGTCAGTTTTTAAGTTTTACTTTGCATCTAGATTTTGATGATAATGTTTGTTATTGATTGATTATATACACTTAGATCATGAAGATGAAATATCACTTTGAAATGCCGGAAAAACTATTTCAATTGTATAATCGAAATGTGATTGGTTGTAAACCCCATGGCAATCAAATCTGTGAAGCTTATTTATGGATGGCAAATCCAACAAGTATATACAAAAATTATAAATGTTCATCACCACAATTTTGGCAAACAAATCTGTGAAACGTATTTATGGATGACGAAACCCACAAGTATATACAAAAAGTATAAATGTTCATCACCACAATTTTGGCAAAAAAATCTGTGAAACTTATATATGGTGGCAAACCCTACAAGTATATACAAAAATATAAATGTTTATCACCACAGTTATTGCAAACAAATCTTTGAAACTTATTTATTGATGGCAAACCCTACAAGTTTATACAAGAAGTATAAATGTTCATCACCACAGTTTTTGCAAAAAAATCTGTGAAACGTATTTATGGATGGCTAACCCTACAAGTATATACAAAAAGTATAAATGTTCATCACCACAATTTTGGCAAAAAAATCTGTGAAACTTATATATAGTTGCAAACCCTACAAGTATATACAAAAAGTATAAATGTTCATCACCACAATTTTGGCAAAAAATCTGTGAAACTTATATATAGTGGCAAACCCTACAAGTATATACAAAAATATAAATGTTTATCACCACCGTTTTGGCAAACAAATCTTTGAAACTTATTTATTGAAGGCAAACCCTACAAGTATATACAAAAATATAAATGTTTATCGCCACAATTTTGGCTAACAAATCTGTGAAACTTATTTATGGATGGGAAATCCTACAAGTATATACAAAAACTATAAATGTTTATCACCACAGTTTTCGTAAATGTTTCAATAGCTAGTAAAATTCAAAACTTAATACTTTGATGTATAATATGAATATAAAGGATATAAAACCAACTTAATAATATATTATATATTATATTAGTTTTAATTTTACAACACTAGACGGCCGTTTCGGAATACAATTCCTCATCAGTAGTTCTTGGAACAAAATTATGAAACCAATATTATTTTGAAGATGTTGAAAAGCCACTCAAAGGACCAAAATATATTTTACCAAATTAAGCTAAGTGAATACTTTGCATGAAGGAGTATACCTTAGTGTTTGACATATACTATTTATAGATATTAAATGTTATCACATACAAGAAGGAAATGTTCTTTAGTAATGTCAGCTATAAAGATAATGTGTCGTAAGAAATATGATTGAAAAAAATTAATCACACGAACTTTACAGATGTTCACGTTTGATGAGGAAGACCAAAAGAATAATAAACCTAAAAATATTATTTTTTGAGGCCTTAGGCAGAGAAGTGCAGATCATGTTTTTTGAGGTTGACAGATCCTTATTTCTACGGAATCGAAAGTCAATAATTGCTTTATTATATGACCAATTATTTTACCAGCATTTAAACAATTAAAAATCTTTAACTTCAAATGACTGGAATTCAAATACATTCAAAGTCAATACTTGTTTTATTATGTCACCAATGGTTTTTTACCAGTATTCAATCAATTACAAAAGCTTTAGCTTGTAATGAATTGAAATCGTCTCTATATTCAAAGTACAAAAATGTTTTATATGACAAATGCTTTTTTCAACATTTAGAAAAACAAAATCTTTAGCTTCAAATAACTGGAATATGTTTTTTGTTCCGTCATTAATTGATTTATTATATTACCAATGTTTTTTACCAGAATTGTAACAATTCTACAAGCTTAAGCCTGCAATTGTTTTTCTTATATTCAATAAAATAATATAGAATATATATGATATTTCTTTAAAATTACGCCACGTATTATCGCGTCTGTTTTTGCACGATAGACATTACACCTGTGTGTTTTTTGCGTGATAAATGTATTTATTTTTTAGGTTTATTATCGCGTAAACGTTCTAAACCAAAGGAAAAAAATTATTGGTCATATAAAAAACTTTTCATTATATCTTTATTACGGTTGCCGGAAAAAAATGAAAATATATGTTAAATATGATGTATATCACAAAGGTATATTATATCTATTTTCATTTCATGTATAACATTTTAATAAACGAAGAAAAAACTGCTTCTTTATCAAATTAATGTCAAACCACCAAAATTGAAGTGTATATGGCAGTTGCAAGATACAAATAAAATATATTGAGTACAAATCATAATGGTAACATTAGACAGAATTCCATTGAATAATTAAACCAACTTGTGAGTCCAACCTGCCTTAAAGGCCACCTCTATATAAGGGGCACTTGCTTATAAAGGCCAATACAATTGTTCTTAATTCATACTATTTGAACATGTATATAAAGGCCACCCTGCCCATAAACTTAACTTTTATTGGTTCCTGTGGGTGGCCTTTTTAGACAAGTTTGACTGCAATTTAAAATTGATTAAAGAATACTTAGTTCTACGAAGTCAATCAGTAATTTGTAACAAATTCTGATAAACATATGTCCCGATGTGAAAACCTATTTTTTTCGCATATCATAGGTTTTATTACATGCCTTCGAAATGTTTCCATCGGTTTCGGCCCTCATACTCCTTAACGTTTGTGGATGATGTTTAACAAAAACATTTACGACACGAATAGCTGTCATTTGTTGGTAAAGATGTGAGCTGATGTAGTTTCATATATACCCAATGGAATAGCTAATTCACATAAACGTAAAGGTGTGCCACATGGCACAGCGACGAAACAGTTTTTAAAAGATTAGTTTATATCTGCTTAAAGAATGTTTCTTGTAAAATCATCCCTAAGATCCATACAATAAACCAATGTGATAAAAATCATAATACACATGTGTGAAATTACTCATTGTTCCTTGGTTTGTGACGTCATACGATTGTTCTAGCATATTCTGACGTCATATTTAAAACGGTATGATTTATTTTTTGCAGTTATTTTGGTTGTACTATTTTACCTTTAAAAAACTTTACAGATACAAACAATCGTGTTTTCTTGTGTTTATGTAATATTGCATTTAATAAACTCGTACCAAATTCGTTGAATCCAATTTTATCTCTTTTAAACAATCTAATATCACATAACCACTCATGCAAGATCCTCTTCCATGTTTTCTGGATACATTTCTAGATCTAACGCCTGTAGTATATGTTTTATTGGAGTCACATAACATACTTTGTCGTTACCTGGTATACCACCTATTGCGATTCCGATGGGATGATACTGTCTGTTTTCCACAATAAACACCCCACAACCAGAGTCTCCAGGTTTAAAAAAACCTTGGCTTGTAGATTCGGTTGGATAAACCAGGTACTGATTTTTTAATATGATGGGTTTTGTCGAACCGTAATCCAGTTTTAAGACATTGCCGATTGAGTGTAGATACCCTGATGTAAGGCCTGTAGTACGTCCACATTTCTCAACATTCCTTTCATACGTCCATAAGTGTTTGTCAATGTTGAACATTGGGGCGGATAATTGTCCTAAAAATTACAAATAATACATTGTTAATTTAGGGCATTAGACGGCCGTTTCAGAATACAATTCCCAATATTTTAAAGCCAATAGTTGTTAAACGCTGGAATATATATATAAAAAGGACCAATACATATTTAAACAAGTCAAGCTAAGAAAATACTTTGCATGAGGAAGAAAACCTACTTTTGAAAATGGTCAGATTATAATTGGCGCCAATTTTTTGAAAATTTGGGATAAATAATCTTGCTATTCAATGGATTACGTCACCATTAGTAATTAAAGTCTATAAAGAGTCCATACAAACTACATAACAGTAAGATTTGTACATAAAGCAATTTTATTTTACCTAAGAAATATAGGTTTTATTGACAAATTGTTTATATACAATTATGGTCTTTTGAGTTTAGTTGACACATAAAATAAATGGGCCTTTACCATCAATATTAATTAGAAACCGTTCAATATAATTACAAACTGCAAATAGGAACCTTAATTAAATTACTCCATATAAATACAAACTGGGCGTGGTTTCACATTACTTCCAAATCTGATTTGTCAATTAGATTGAATATGACGTCATTTCTGACAATTTATTTGTATGACTTTGCACTTTTGAATAAACTTATTTAGATGTTTTCCAAATCTTTAAATAATTATAAATTATGAATATGAAATTGTAAAATCAATTTTTTTCGTATTTGTAGTGCTTTGTTGTACATATGGCATGTGTCTGATTGGGGTAGTGGGGCTATTTTGGCTGATGTCCAAATGTTGTATTCTTTGAAGCACATTGCTGTCAATGCTCTATAGTACACGAAATAGTTCAATATTTCGTCAGTTAAAAAAGGACCCCAGGTCTCAATTTTCAAGAGTTCGGTTTGTAATTATATGGATGGCACAACGCTAGGCGAATTTATACAATTTGTTTTCCGTCATCGTCATGTTATAATTATAAAATTGCATAATATAGAGAACAATCCATACATAATAAATAACAATGTATGATATTTTTGAAATATATTTAGATTCGTGTATTACATATTAAATCAGTTCCTTACAGTTTTACAGCACTAAACGACCGATTGTGAATAACAATGCGACATATCCTCATATGTAGTTCCTGAAGTAAAATTGTAAAACCAAGATTTTTAAAGGGACTAAAAGACATAAAAATATTTAACCAAATTTATGTAAGGACATACTTTCTATGAAAAAGTATATCTGTACCCACCGTAAACAATGTTTGGGGATTTAAAGTAATTACAGTTTCTGTCCGTCTGTCTGTCTGGTTGTCCGTCACAATATCGTGTCTGCTCTATATCATCAAGGTCACGAGATCAAACCTAATTTTTCGTTTTTTATATTTCCGTTACAATATCGTGTGCTGAAATGTCTCTTTTAGTTTTAATTCTTTTTTACTTTACCAGTTAATGGCATGTGTCTGATGGGGGTAGTGGCGCTATTTTGGCTGATGTCCAAATGTTGTATTCTTTGAAGCACATTGCTGTCAATGCTCTATAGTACACGAAATAGTTCAATATTTCGTCAGTTAAAAAAGGACCCCAGGTCTCAATTTTCAAGAGTTCGGTTTGTAATTATATGGATGGCACAACGCTAGGCGAATTTATACAATTTGTTTTCCGTCATCGTCATGTTATACTTAAAAAAATTGCATAATATAGAGAACAATCCATAAATAATAAATAACAATGTATGATATTTTTGAAATATATTTAGATTCGTGTATTACATATTAAATCAGTTCCTTACAGTTTTACAGCACTAAACGACCGATTGTGAATAACAATGCGACATATCCTCATATGTAGTTCCTGAAGTAAAATTGTAAAACCAAGATTTTTAAAGGGACTAAAAGACATAAAAATATTTAACCAAATTTATGTAAGGACATACTTTCTATGAAAAAGTATATCTGTACCCACCGTAAACAATGTTTGGGGATTTAAAGTAATTACAGTTTCTGTCCGTCTGTCTGTCTGGTTGTCCGTCACAATATCGTGTCTGCTCTATATCATCAAGGTCACGAGATCAAACCTAATTTTTCGTTATTTATATTTCCGTTACAATATCGTGTGCTGAAATGTCTCTTTTAGTTTTAATTCTTTTTTACTTTATCAGTTAATTTTTTATTCACTTTTTTATCGGCACACAACAATATTTAATACTTATTGATTTTAAAATCTGAGTCATTGCCCTGTATTTATAGAATTTGTTTGTCATAAAATCCAGATGGCGGTTCTTCGGGGGTATTAGTCTGTTTTAGAGATAACTCTAGTATAATTCTAGCATGACAGACAATTCCGTTTAGAGGTGTCATGTATTTCATATTTGTCATTTTCTCTTTTCTTATTTGCCTACAAAAATAAGAATTATTTTGATTCCTGTACAAATGTACACCACGCACTTTTGTTTTTCTCTTTAAATCACAAGAACAACTATCTTCTTTAAGGCTTTTTAAGGAATCCTTAAAGATCCTTTAAGATGTTTTTAAAGATCCTTAAATGATCCTTTAAGCTCCCTTCAAGCGCTGCCACCTGTAAGGATCTTTAAGTTCTCATAAGCCGTCTTTAAGGACATGTTTAAGGATCTTAAAGGCATCCTTATAGATCCTTAATGGAACTGAAATTTTAAGGATCTTCATTGCATATTTAAGGATCTTTAAGGACCACCCTTACACGTGTTTTTGCATAATATAATGGTGTTTTTTACTACCCTGAATTGGCTAGGGATGCAAAATTATTAATTTATTTGTTTTATTTTTGCTTTTTTAATTATTTATTCATTTATTTATTCAGTTTGTATATATTACACAAAAATCATTTAAGAAAACACACGATTAAGAAGAAATGTCCGGTAATAAAATTTTATGATCGTTTTCAAAATTATTTATTTATTTATTTAATTAATTTAAAAAAGTGTAGCTTTGACTACTAGTATTTATCATTACGAATTTATGTTCAAAGTTAACAATTCATGAATATTGACATACCTTATCAACAATTTACGTAACTAATTGATACCAGAAGCAAATTCAAAATCATTTTTACCAGACAATAGTATATTCTACCTGAAAATTTACCCGTATTTACCCGTATGCGTATGACGCAGAAAACACAAAAGGGTCACCCAACCTTTAGTGAAAATAATGAAAATTATTTAATTCAAACGGAAAGAGAGGAAGACCTAGATTCCTACTTCTAAAAGACCTATGCACAGCTACTGCGGAATCTTTGTATGCAGGCGACGTAAAAGTATGGTTGAAAGTGTAAACTAGCGACATTTTATTTCATTCAAAAATTTAAATATTGTTTCTGTCATTTTAAATGGTTACCTTTGTTTCGATATAATAAAATAATAAGTGGACTCTAGGTATGTGGACATCCAGAATCATCACCCTTCAGAAAGGTTGTCGGGCGACAATTCTGGATGTCAGCATACCTAAAGAGCATTTATTGTAAATTAAGAAAATGACGAAACTGACTATTGAGTCAATTTAAAACTAATAATATAATAAAAAATTAACTTGAATGTCATACAGATAATTTTAAACAAGTGTAGAAAAATGGGGAAGGTAGGAGACCTACCACTTCGGTAGCAGTTAGCTCAGTTGGTAGAGTGTCAGCTGTCCGTTCCAGAAGTGGAAGGTCGTGCGTTTGGATTATGACCGGGTCTGACCGAAAACTTGAAAAAGGGTAGTGACTGTTCGCTCGGACACGATTAAAAATAAAAGCAAGTCCTTCGGTCAAACCTTAGAAGCCGAGACCCCTTGTCATGGTAGAATTGACAGGATAAAAAATCCTCACTGCATATGCAACCAGTGCAAAGCACAGGTAAAAATGTCTGCACCCACACTAATAGCTGTTGCTGTCTCGATATTAGTGAAATATTCTTGACTTGGACGTTCAACCACATTAACCAATGATCAATCAAACACAGAACCGGGATTTAAACAGAGAGAGCATGATTTATCAACCCAACTGAATCACCCAGCCACATGTCGTCAATATTATTTTTGTTTTTTTAAATGCTAGACTGATTAATTCTTTAACGGGTTTAGATCTATTTTGGATATGGGTTTAAAAAGGATGCGTGACCGTAGAGGGTTATAGATGCAGGAAATTGTATCATTTGTTTTAAAAGGATATTTTTGGGGAGGGGGATCACCTAGTAGCTAATTTAGTTACATTACTACGACTCTGGGTCCGCCCTTGAATATGACAATGGTAATAATAGTTTTTCATAGAGTTCTGCCAGCGAGATTTATAACAGTAATAAATGCCGCTAGTTCTACTGGTTCAATTTGTAAAGAGAACTATTATTATAATGCTTAACATGTTTAACCCCTCTCTCTCTCTCTCTCTCTCTCTCTCTCTCTCTCTCTCTCACCGGGAAATGATTTTATTATTACATAATGAACTTATTTATTAAACATTATTTTATGTGGTATGAAACATTGTTTCTTATCTCACTCTTTCTCTCATAAAACAGTCGATCTGTGTTAAATAATAGATTTCTAAACATTGCATCAAGTGATTCAGTGTTGGCCATTCGTTTTTTTTTTCTTTTAGTTTCTGCATAGAAGAATAGATTCAGATTATAACAAAATACCATTAAAACTTGTCCCTGCATTTTCATTTGTACAATGTTTCATTTTCTTTTTAAAGTTATTCATCACACAAAGAAAATAAGTACTGGTATGACAATAAAAATATAACTAAAATTTTAATTTAAAATTTTTTGAAATATTTTAATAAAAAAGCAGTATGATTAAGACTCTACAAATGAATATGGATATGGATATCTGATCGATGATTATCTTTATATTAGTGATATTTGACAGTGAGATAAATAAATTTATTACAGGTTAAGGTTTGACATTCCTGCCTTCATTACATCCATCAATGTGGACATTCAGAATTGTCACCCTTCAGAAGGGCTTTCATTCTTGGGCGATGCCCTCGGGTAACAACCCTTCAGGCGGGTGACATTTCTGGATGTTGACATACTTAGAGGAGAATTATTATATAATGACAATTATAATAATAATAAAATATCTTTATTTAATTTTGAAAATATTTTCAAAATGGAATAAAAATATTTTGTTTATATGTTTCATCATTAAATCTGTAAGTTTTAGAGCTAGTCACGTCACGTATTCCTTAGGCTACTGGGTACTAATATGAAGTAAAATGCATTGTATACGAAGCATATTCATGTCCTCCGTGGCCTAGTGGATAATGATGTAGAATCAGGAAAGGATGTCGTTAGGGGCACAAAGGGTAGTGAGTTCAACTCCCGCTCAGAGCAAAATTAGGTAAGTAGATTTATACTAAATGATGCTTAAATTAAAAGTGTCCTTCTTTTTTGTGATTTCAGAACTACTTACAAAAAAAAACAAAATTAAAATAAATTGATACAAGATGATAAATTAAAGAATAAAAATAAATAAATTGATTTTTTATAAAAAAAATTAAAATTAATAAAAATATAAATGAACATTAACATAAATAAATTAAAACTAAATAAACTAATTAACAAAAACAGCGTCAGTGTATAATTAGTCAAATATTAATTATTTTTAATATCACATTTATGTTTTATGTAGTTTTAAAAAATAAATTTGAAATTTGTTCTCTGTGTTTGTTTGTGAAACGAATCCTTAAATTTTCAGTTCCATTAGGAATCTTCAAGGATGTTCTTAAAGAGAACTTAAAGACACATTTAAGGTCCGTAAGACCCCTTAAATGTCCTTAAAGCCCTATTTTATGAGGCTTTAAGAAGTCTTTAAGGATCCTTTAACGTGACTTTTCTTCTTGTGTATTACAACAAAAAAGATAATTGTTCCCTTTCTGTTATCAAAGTTTTTACCTTTCTTTTTTTACTTTGGGTATTATGATCACGGACTGTTAAAGTTACATTTGCATGTGGCGAGTGCAGCTAGATCACAATGAAGTGCTTGCCCTTCCTTAGCACTCGGTCTCACATCCCTATTGGAAGTTAAGGTGTTTTATCTAATTTGCCAGCTTCAAAGAGAATTTGTTGGGCGTTTTTATATTGTCAATATATACTATCATCTACATTTGATGTTCTTTTAGCTGAATTTCTTAATAGCATTACAGCAGCTACAACATAAACTGAAATTGCAAATGATTTATCTGAGGAAGATCAATGTCTTTTGAGGTCCCTTTAAATAATGTTTTCCACCAACTCAAGCTTGTTGAAGGTTTCATATTCACTGCCAAGATTAACTCATATAAAATATGCATCGTTATCGTTTATTATTCTTGGTATTTTATTTTGTGTATTGGATTGTCAGATTATTAGATTATCATTTACTTAATCCTACATTGTTTAACATGTTTACACGAAAAAAATCAAGTTTTTTGTCTCGAAATACGTGCCTTTTATCATTTCAATAAATATAAATAGATTTTTCGTCACATTCTGCTCCTAATCGATAACGTATTTGTACTTGCCTTGATTGATGTGAAAATTAAGTTTCACTTCTGATCCATCCATTTTTTCAACAAATGCAGCATCAACACCTTCACCAAACTGTATGTCAGAAACGATGCCATACATTCTCACCCATCTTTCTATTTTCGTGTCGCTATGGGATGGGGAAACCAAGAGTGGTCTGATTCTGATAATGTCTTCTTTCTGATTTTCAATAGTTTTACCAAGAATATCATCTCCAACAACTACGTGAGCAGCAGTTATGATGCCTTGTCTCGATGGATTTCCAAGTTTATTGGCTTCAAATCCAAAACTACCTGTTTTTTCTGTGTTGTCCATACCAACACTACAGTTCCAACAGAAAAAAGGAACAAAAAACCCTTCTCTAACATCAATTTCTATTCCATCCAAAATTTTTAGAAAAAATGGCTCCCCTAGAGGTATTTCTCCTTTTCCAATGCAGTAAAAAACAATACAGGAATGTTGTAATATGTATTTGCCATGTTCAGACGACTTCACGGGACTTGGTCCAATGATTGATAAATTTGAATGCAATGTGAATAAACGCTCACTTGTTTCTGATATGATCGTTTTTATCTTGTCATTCTGTGAAGCTTCTATTTTTGGTTTGTTTTCAATGAGGTACTTGTGAATACGTCTATCTTCCTCTGTTGATTGTGGGATTCGTTGTATCCTAATCCTATGACTACGAGCAGACATGTATTGAATTGATTGTGCCTCCTCTGTCACATATATATTTGCCGTTTGATCAGATGTAAACACAATCTTCTTAACATGTTGTCTTAGAATTTCATCTTCTATGTGTCTTTTACATTCCACTTTCAAACTTCGATGATGGTTATAAGCCATTTCTTAAAAAAGAATATTACCAGTATTAGACAAGGCTTTAATATATTGCGTTTACAAAAAAAACTGTGCCAAAATATCAAATTTAAACAAAAATATAACAGAATCGTAGAACTGATTTCATTATCGGGGTTATAATTCGAAGATGTTTATCTAGTGAATCATATTGCCTTGGATATATTTGACGTCTCATAGTTCCATGTTCCTTTCACACAATTTTGATTACACACGTGGCGGGTTTAGCTAGCTAAACAGGAGGTGCTTATCCTTCCGGAGCACCCGGCCTCACTTTCCTGGTGGAAGTTCACGTGTCTAACCAAACTTGTCAGTTTCAAAGTTTTTACTTTGCTTCTGGATTGTGATTCGGAAATGGATTAGTATGTTTGTTTTTGATTGAAAAAAATTCAGACCGAAAAATATGTCAGCTCACAAACGAACCAGTAGATGTGATTATTTCTAAGACGACAAATATATACTAGTATAGGAAGTTGTGAGTTCGAACCCGGTCAGACAAGAAAATGGCTATTGACTGTTGTTTCGCCAAACACTCGACAAATGAAAGCTACGGATAAGATGAGAAGGATGAGATATTTAAAACAGATGTCCCGTATCACGAAATGCGTGGCACCCTTTCACCTACAGATTATGACTTCTTGGTAAAAGTTAAATGTTCCAACTAGAACATAATTTTCCAATCAATCAATCAATCAATCAATCATGTTTGATACTTACCGTCATACATACACGGTGATAAATGATCACGTCTCATTGTGAATGTTGCCAATCCATTTTTCATTGATTGAAACTCTCGAACTAATATTGATAATGCATCTGATGTGATTCTAGTTTTGTTTTCTCGGAATTGGACAACAACCACGTCGATACACTCAATCCGCCATCTACGATCATTCACATTCACGGGAGAGAACAGCCTGAAAACAGCAACCAAATGTACTGCGAAAAAAAATATTGGTGCAAATAAAAATGACAATATGGAACCTAAAAAAATTCCTGCTATTAGTCTAGAAATTGTTTCTTGCAGTATATCCGAGCTGATATTCATGTTTTGAAAATAGAAAGAATGCACTGAAATTTCACTTATTTCTAAACGATTGAGAATTTTAGTATTAATGTTTGTTGTAACGGTATTCCCGAATTGGTCTATTACAGTTTTTGTACATTTTTCCCTGAGTTGCTGTTTTATTTCTTCTATTTTAAGTTGATTGTAGTAATACTGTGGGGCGTCAGATACCCTTCCAATTGCAGTATCACCATCAACAAGATCAACATCCATCGCAACTACTAAAATGTTCGACCGGCTCGTGCGTTCTGTGTATGCATCAGTTATAACCTCATCTGTTTCGCGTTCTTCTGGAAGACTGTCAATCAATGACTTAGAGAGTATGCATATATTTTTTATTGCTTCATTCACTCTGTGTACCACAATTTTTTCAACTTTTGTTTCGGCTGTATGATACACTGTCTTCGGCATTTTTGTATTCCTATCCCTCAAGGTCTCAAAAACGACGCTTTTGGCTTCAGTTGCATAAATGCCTAACTCAGTGATTATCACAATCTCTATGTCATCAGGCCTTGCAGAAAGACATTGTTCCAGCAAACGTAAGCTCTAAAACAAAAAAGTTGCATTTCATTTTGTAGTTTCCAAACAAAAAAACAGTCCGTAGAAAATAAAACCTGCCAATATCATTTTCACAAAACAATATGAGATAACACTAAAATTATTAATTTTCTGCACTGAATGAAATGACATCTATAAGCAACCTATAAGCATAAACCACCTATAAGCTCCTATAAGACAATCTTTAAGCTCCTATAAGCATTGCTTATAGGAGCTTAAAAATTAGCTTATAGGAGCTTATAGGTGGTTTATAGGTGACTTAAAGCATCTTCATCTATAAGCCACCTATAAACCATCTATAACCTGGCTTATTGGCACTCAAAATATAAGCCACCTATAAGCTATGTTTATAGATGGCTTATAGACTGTTTTTATTTCTAAATAAAATTATTGTCGTGTATTTACATTATGGAAGTCTTTATTTATTTATTCATTCATTATTTTTTTATTTATTTATTTATTTATTCATTTATTTATTTATTCAGTTTGTATATATGGCAAAAAAATCATGAGAAAATACGCACTTTAAAATATAATGACCGGCAGTAAATTTTTATGATTGTTAGTTTCCAATGTTTTCTTTATTTTTTTATTGTTTATTCAGTTTGTATATATGACAAAAAATCATATGAGAAAATACACACTTTAAAATATTATGACCGGCAGTAAAATTTTTTTGATTTTTAGTTTTCAATTTATGTATTTATTTATTTATTTATTTATTTATTTATTTATTTATTTAGTTTGTATATATGACAAAAAGGGACTTTAACATATATTTACCGGCAATAAAATTTCATCATTGTTAGTTTTAAGTTTATTTATTTATTTATTTATTTATTTATTTATTTATTTATTTATTTATTCAGTTTGTAAATGTGACAAAAAATCACAGGAGAAAAAACGCATTTTAAAATATATTTACCGGCAATAAAATTTCATCATTGTTAGTTTTCAACTTATTTATTTATTTATTTATTTTTTATTATTATTATATTTTGTCTTAATAATCTCTGACCTACTCAACATATTTTTTCAAGCTCCAAATTGACTCTTTTTACAGCTTCTTATAAACGTATTTATTTATCTTTTTTAATTTCGAAAAAGTGATAGTTTCCACTATTTATCAGTTACATATTGATGTCCATATGTGATAAACACATCCTGGTTACTAATTAATGACCATTGGTACACTTCATCAACACCTTACGTAAGAAATTGATAACAGAAGCGAATTTAAACTCATTTAACCAGACAATAGCATATTCCACGTGAAAAATTTACCTGTATGATGTTAATCTAATTACCTTAAATTAATTTGGATGGACTTAAATTAATGATGTCATCTTATTGAATAGTAGTGTTTGGGAGTATTAAGTACTTTTTACCAACTGTTACTTATGTGTAAATAAATAAATAAATAAATAAATAAATATTTATTATTAAAACTTTTAATAAATATCTAAAATATGAGAGACAGAGAGAGAAAGAGAGAGAGAGAGAGAAATAGAGAGAGAGAGAGAGATTAACCTAATAATGTGTGTATTTAAATAAATAAATAAAATCACAAATTCATCTGACTAAACTGATAATTCTTTCAACTATCGTCTCCATGTTAATATGTCTGGGTCCAGTAAAATAATTTGTGTTCCCTGATACTATAAGCTTGTTAATATTGCATGATTTTATAATCGTAGAAGATGTCAATGATCATTATATATTTATTAAATGGCGTTTAATATGAAAATGTATTAATGCATTTTACATCTTTGTGATCGGCAGCTCAATAACAGTAATTTTATTTTCTTGCATATTGTAGTCGGCCCCGTCAGCGATATTTAATACAGTTTTATAATTATGTCTAATTTTTATGTGGAGTGATTTTATAATATTTGAATATTTTATCTAGGATCAAGAACGAGGGAAGCCAATTGATATTCATATCTCCATCGCACTCTCAATAAAATGGGACAGTTAATTAATAAAATAAATTTTTTAATTACAATTTATTAATTTTATTATTAAATTAAAACAAATAAAATTAATAAAATAAAATTAATTCATAACAATAAAATAAATATTTTTTTAATAAAAATTTAATTAGGAAAGTAAAAATTATTTTTAATATATTAATTTTTTTTTTAAATTAAAATAATTTATATTAAAATTTGTTTTTGTATTTGTTTGTTAAAACAAATCGTTAAAGATCTTAAAACCAAATTAAAGATCCTTAAAATTTACTTCTACTGAAGTAAATAGGTGGTTTATAGATGGCTTTTGAGTGCCAATAAGCTGGCTTATAGAAGGCTTATATTCATCTGTAAACGGCTTATAGATGGCTTAGAGATGGCTTATAGATGGCTTACAAGTGTCTATAAGCCATCTATAAGCTCGCTATAAGCCACCTATAAGCTGGCTTATAGGCAGTTTTTCATCTTGTGATTTTTAATACAACGCGTCTTCTTTTGAGATAAAAAATACATCTTAATCTGTTGATTACCAGAATAATATCATGGTGACGACCATTTTTTGCATTTAATAACAATAAGCACTGTCTAATCACAGGGTTAAGTAAGTGAAAATTGTACATACCGCTTTGCTTACTTTAACCTCGTCTTTTTCATATATAACTTCTACCATACATACTATTAAGTCAGCACCTTGCATTTGCGATACCACATCATTCTGTGGGATTCCAACTTCGCTGATTTTATTCCATGTTTCTTTGTCTCCAATTCTTTTGATATTAACATAAGGAATATATCTCCTCATTACATCTATTTGCTCTTTGACCTTGAATGGTTTCAGCAAATCCTTCAGCTTTTTATCTGAATCATCATACTGACGCTGAATGTCTTCAATAGCGTCTTTAATATCTGCTTTTTGTGAATCTATGAACAAAGTGGAAACATCAAACCATCGCTGTTCGTAACTGAAATATTATAACATCAACATAGAAATAATAATAAATTATTGATTGACAACATGACTATAAATTATCTTATGTATAGATTAGGTAAATTCAAATATCATCCGTTATTTACGTATTTATAATGACACCCATGAAAAGCATTTATTTAAGTTGCATGACAAAGGTAATGACTTTACTTTTTTCTAATCATACTACCATCATGGTCATGTATCATTTTGCTACCCATTCAAGATCTAAGGATCGTGTCTACAATCATAAACACAAAGTAAATATGCATATTGAATCACATGGTTTCTTTTAAAGAAATCTAGTTTAAGTAGTTATACTTAGGGGGATAACTGTCTTTTAATTCTCGATTTGCAGACGGTGGTAATACTGTCGCAAATTAGTTTGATAGGCGACGTAGATGGGATTTCTACTTGGGATAATAAAAAAACAAATATACTTATCCATGTCCGAAGCACAACCCAGAAGCAGGGAAGTGAGGCCGGGTGCTCCTGAAGGGTAAGCACCTCCTGTTTACCTAGCTACACTTGCCACGTGTGCAATAAAAATTGTATGAAACAAACATGGAACTATTGGACGTCAAATATATTCAGGGCAATCCTTGACACAGAGACATCAAATTTAGCAACAATACTGTGATGATTATTTATTAACAACATGAATATAAAATCTCTTCTGTATCGATGGGACAAATGCAAATATTATCCATTTGCGTATTTATAATGGATCTACGAAAAGAGTCATTTAAAGTTGAATGACAAACGGCATGACTTCAATTTTTTTATTGTCAACTTTATTTTTCTATTCAGCAATATATCAGCGTCTCATGTTTCACAATCAATACGCTATGGTATAACTTTTCCTTTACGTGAACAACAAGAAAGCTGCTAACAAATAGATTGTTAACTTAGGGACTTTGTAAGCCTAGGCCTATCAAAACCCTTAAAAGTGTGGCTGTCATCGTAGTATTGTTAATAAGTTAGCTGGCTCTGTATCCAGGCTTGCCTTCGATATCTTTGATGTCCCATAGTCAATTTTTCTTTCACCCTAAAATTTGATAACACAGTAGCTAGTTAAACAGAAGGTACTTACTCTTTCGGTGCACCCGGCTTCATTTAGCTGTAGCATTTCACAAGTTAGATTTAATTTGTCAGCTTCAAAGTTTTAACTTATTTGTTAGCTTGAAAGTTTTTACTTTTATGTGGGATTGTGAATCGGATAAGTATGTTTCTGATTACATGAAATAAAGTCTAAAACATTTTGTTTTTTCTTGGCATTTATTTTTTAATTCATTTTTTTATTTTTTATATTTATTTATAAATAACTGTTTCTACATTAAGAGGGATAGTTATTTCTACGAATTCATTGTTGAATTTTTTTACGTCACCAATTCTCATTTTAGTTTTACCTGTAGCACCAACGTTAAGTAATGTGGCATGGGTGTTCTACCCTTTAAAGAAAGTGGATTCGCAATTTTGGTCCAAGCGCTTCTGATGATGAATTGTATTCTGAAACGGTCGTCTAGTGTGATATTAATATTCATATACTACATAAAAATTTGTTTGATGTGAAACAATAGAAACGTTTGATTTGAGGGATGAAGCTATTAAATTGAAACACTTTTATTACGCTATTTTAGGGTAAGGGTAACGGTTTGGGTTAATCTTGAAACTTATGGGAACTGCAATGGTGTCAACAATCCCATGGTCATCTGCCGAGTCATTTTCTTGTTTGTTTTAGACTCTTTTATAAGTTAAGGTGAATGGTGTCAATAATTCCATGATCATCTGACTGACGAGTGATTTTCTTGTTTGTTTTGGACTCTTTTATAAGTTAAGGTGCAATGGTGTCAATAATTCAATGATCATCTGACTGACAAGTCATTTGTTTGTTTCATTGTTTTTGATTCTATCGTAAGGTCTATTGTCGTCGTTACATTTATTAAATATTAAATATCAACTTGTCGAACATTAATTCGACGAACAAAAAAAGCTAAATTTAGTTTTGAACATTGTATTTGAATGATCATGTGTTCCGGACATAAAAAATTAATCTTGGTATAACTTCGTACATACCCATTTTGACGGGGTCGACGAAATTTAGCTGGATCGCCGAGGGAAGCTTTCTTTTTCTTCGAATGTTCCATAATTGCAACAAACGCTATCTGAAAATAAAAGAAACATTATTTATAACTTTCTGCATAAAACGCTGCGTATAAAAATGAAAAGAGATATTCCTTAGCTAAATTTGTTAAATATATTTTGATCCTGATGATATGTTTTCAACCTCATAAATAGTTATGTTATTTTGTATCAAATATTTCGGCTATCCAGGGAAATCAGTTTCCTTTTTACAGCATAGTAGATACAAGTTCGTTATCGGAGTTAACAAATATATGTTCGATCCATTTTGTTAATTTGAATCATTTTGAAATTAATAGGTGTCGTCAACATCAGTATTGTCGTTCACGTTGTCATGAACGTGACATTGGCCGTATAAAGTGTCTTGAAAACGGTGATAATGATTCGTAGCTTAAGTATATGAATGATTTTTCTTTGACTATTTTAAAATATCGGTTTGCTTTGACATATGATAACATACAATCTTTATGACTTCAACTTTTTTGTCAACTTTACTTTTCTATGAGGCAATGTATCTCCTGCTGCAGTTTATTCTACAATTAATACGCTATTGGAGCTTATTCCAACTACCGACACTTAATGGAACGAAGCAAGCTGTTTACAAATAAACTAAAAGTCTAGGCTTATAAAGACACTAAACTATTTTATGAACGTGAGCACAATAGTTTTGATAAGTGTAATATATCTTTGTTGATAATTATCCTGCGAGTGTTTAACATCCTAAAGTTACATGTTCCTTTGATTTTAAACCTTAATTACAGTGTATGATGTAGCCAGTAAAGCAGAAGGTTTCTATTGCTTCGGAGCATTTGACCACATTTGGTGATATCAGTTTTCAGTTTAATTCTCATGTTGGATTGTGATTGTGACATAGAATTGTGTTTGTTTTTGATGATAACAAAGTCTGTTTTTGAAAAAAAAGTAATACACGATTCTTCGTCAATAAAAGATGAAGTCACAGAGCACCAATATATTCATGCAAACCTAGCAAAGATGATCGGACCAATTAAAATGATTGAAGCAAAAAATAATTGAATTATCAGTCATTAACATGCTCATCAATAAGCGAAAGAAAATACAATTTCAATTTTGATTTTTTAGGATATTATAAATTAAGCGTGTGTAAGTGATTGCGACGTAAAAAATATTGATTGTTGACTTCGGAATTTTTCTCATGTTATTCAAAGTCTCAAGTCCTCCAAACGATAAATCCAGAGCAGGAATAACTACGCGGGAAATTCAGCGTGTAGCCTGTCTCAACCCTAGAGTGAGACAAGGAAATCCCACATGGGTAAAAACGCGGGATTTCCATATCACATGTGTGAGAAAATTGTATTCTAATTGTTCTTTATTCATGATAAAACATGATTCATGATTTAACTAAATCTTATAGATGAATAAATTTTTTGACACGAAGATTACAATTACTGCTGTAGTTCAGTTAGTAGAGTGTTCGCTCCGTAGGTTGGAGGTTCTATCCTTGGCCTGGATTGACCCAAAAGTTGAAAGTGGGTAGTTACTGTTCTTTCGCCAAGCATTCGACATTATGAAATGAATGTCACGGTTCTTTTAGATGGGAACTTAAAATAAACGAGGTCCCGTGTCACGGTAGGCTGGGCTAGATAAAGAACCCTGACGTATAATTCCATCAGTGCAAAACACAGGCAAAATTTCTGCACCTTTGTCTATAACTTATAACGTCTCGATATATTTGAAATATTTTTGACTGCGGCGTCAAGACCCATTATTCAACTAAGCTCTGAGACTATTAATGAAGCCAATGTTTAGAAACATTTAAACGAATGAAGAAAATGATTGTTTTTACTGTATAGACAAGTGACATTTATATATAGGTGGTCATTATAGCAGGTTGTTCATTTTGAATCTTAAAAAAAAAACAAATTATTCCTGGTACAAAGTGTTCATTTCGAAAAAAACATAGTTTTAAATGCAGCAGAGCTGATATTAAATTTATATTTCATACACATGCATTTGATTATTTATATTTACAATTTAAAAATCACACCTTCTATTGACCTCTTATTTAAGACTTACGTAATGTTCCGTAATAGCATATCAAACGTAATAATTAGGGTTATCAACAAATAGTTCAAATCAAAATTTCTAATCCATTCGTCATCTAGCTGTTTTAAAATAAATAATTCGCAAAATTAATACCCTACATGATTGTGAAGATAAAGACTGACGTCTGTTGATTATCGATTCATCAAAGCACGTCTGTCTAGTAATTCTTTCTGTTATTGAATAGGCAGTATTCGGTATCTCTATATAACTTATTTCATACTGGTTAAGCGTTAACAAAGAAGCTATTTACTTGTATAGTGGCATGTTAAAACAGGCTGGTGAAAAATAATTGTTTTACCAATAGTCACTTTATATGATTTGCAAAAGCATTTTTATCAGTTCATACCTGTGTGGACAATTTTAAAAGAAACATCAATACAAATATGGATTATTTTAAATTTTAATGTTAAATTCAAATTTAGATGACAAACACATATACATGTAGTAAAATATAGAAAAATTTTTAGATAAGAATTTGAAGGTTAAAATATCATTAACTCTAAAAAATTATATAATTATAAAGTTCATTGATGTTTCGCTGCCATGAATTTAAAGCCTGTGTGTGTGTGTGTGTGTGAAAGACAGAGAGAGATAGGGGAGAAATTGAGTTCAAAATTATTTACTTAATAAATGTAGACCGTGACTTTGAAGTAAGTTTACAAGTTTACATCTTTGAAAACACAGCGAGAGAGAGAGAGAAGAGACTGAATTACTGAATCATTGAGTACATTACGATACATTTGTTAAATTTTCTCTTTAAGTCAACTTTATACCATATCAGTTAAAGACTTTAAAAAAGCAATAGTTGAACCGGAAAAAACAGTATGAAATAAAATTCCAAATACAAAGAAACCAAATTAATATCCACCACTGTTGATTTAATTCTTATAATTACTACCCAAAATTTAACATTTTTTAAAACTGACCTACATTTCTGAACTGATCAGCTGATTTTCAGAAAATCGTCGACGTAACAAGGCTGAACTGCGTAGTGATACAACTGTGCATTAAATGACATCTTTATAAAACGATAATATATCCGTTAAAAAAGCTGAAATAGTTTTGAATTTATATCTTTTTATTTATCTTTTAGTTATTTTCAGTCAACATATAAATTATGTTACATTTAAATTCATTGACAAAAAGGGATTATATGATGTCTCGCAATCATGAAAACAAACAACACTTTGTACAACGCCATACGTGACGGCCAAACGTTTGTAGGACAGGCGTGTTTACATTTTGATTTCACCCATAACGCACGAAAAACTGCATAGTTTGAATGAACAGTATGTTAAACAAACTCTGAAACCAACTATTGACATGGAATTAATGTTTTCTTGGATGAATCAATGTTTTACCACCTATGGAATGGGTGTGAGATGAGGGATTTTGTCACCGTTGGTAGCTGTATGGGCTGATCAGGGACATTTTGAGTAGGTACTAGTAAACAAGCGGTAAGGGTGAACATTAGAATGGAACATAGTATTTTATCAATTTTATAAAATTATGATTGACAGGCCTACAAGATCATCAAGATCCAGTTCAGAATCAACCATCTGAATTATCTGCACACTGGCATTCCTGATCCCCGGCTAAACATTGTCTGGAGGAAATAAAAAGTCTTTGCTTTCAAAAGGATGCGTATGTGATGAATTTCAAACAAAATACCCCACACTGAGGGTTGGCATCCGAGAATACCAGGGTTTGTGTCATATTGCTTATATTTAGTAGTCTATAGACAAGTAAAATGCTCGGTGACGATAAAATGTCGATTTTGAAAAATATATCATAAATATACAATCTTAAATGTAAATTATTAAATTCAAATCGGTGAAAATTAATCAGAACATGTTTGAATTAATTTTTCAAAATTTGAATTTATATAAAAAAATCAAAGTATTTTAATGTTTCTGTGTGAAATCGTTCCCGACCTCCCCGTTTGTTTACAATTTTAAAATGGCTGTGCATAGATGGGTAATCCCCGAAACAGGCCCAAAGTAGTTCCGGTAGAAAACGTTGTTATTGGAACATAACATCGTGTTTTTGCAAGACGACAACCAATGAAAATGATCCATATTGTGTAACAACGTGAAGTTTGTAATCATAAAAAATATATATATTTATTCACACATTTGCATTTTAACATTATGCCAACAAATGAACTTTACCTTTTGAGACTTATAAGAATTCAAAATAAGAAAGACTACATTTTGATAAACACACGACAAATAAAAAGCCAAAGATTGGCTTGATAAAGGCCTGGACTTTATCTGTTTGGTACAAAGGACATTTTGTATCTAAAAGGCGATATCCCCTCAAAAAAATCAAAACCAAGAAAAAAATCCAATATATTTTGGAAGCGAAAGTGAGAAGTGAGTGGTAAGATACTAAGGAAAAATTTAAACCAATAAACAAAACTAATTTTGGAAATTCATTTATCAAATGCATACTAAGTTTGTCCATATATCCGTGAACCAAGAATCATGTAACACATTGACAATATCAAATTTCAGAAAATGGTGACATCTAATGGGTATGGATTTTATGATGTTTGGTAACATTTATTAAGACATGTAAAATTTTCCATGGCAGTCAAAAACCAACGGCAAATATACCATTCCAAATTTTAATCACAATTCTAAAAGAAAGTAAAAACAAACATAGTATCCATGTTTAAATCACATATTTTTAAATAGATGTCTCCTTTTCATTCTAATATTCTCTTAACTGCATCATTCGCAAAAGGAACTCTTAGACGAATCAAAAATTAATGATTAAAGTTTGTTGCTTTTTGGTTTTTGTGATTTGTCCAAGTCTGCTTTCACAGTTCACACAACAGAGATTTTATACGTTCTTTTTGGTTGAATTATGAAACAAAGGATCATTAGGCTTTTATAATAGCCAAGTAACCTAAAACCTAAAACCACCTTTGGATTAGCAAAAAGACCTTAGAGCATTAGGTAGGCAGGAAGTATTTATATTTAATAGTGGTTGGTATTACTTTATCAACTAAAACTAGAGCAACAGAGAGGTGACAGAACTAAATCATACTTTAAACATATTTTCGTGGTCCTTGGTAAAGTGAACAATTTGGAAAGAACCAAGGAAAACAAACTTAAATGTCGCAATCTAACTATGTTTGAATACTTTTTGAGAGCACCTTAACTGACAGAGTTAAAAACTATTCAAATATACATGAATATATGAACAGTCTCGCATTATTTGATTATTTGATAAAGAGTAAAATTTGGAAAATATAAAGAAAAAGAAAAGAAGATATTGAAATTTAACCGGTGTTCCATCCCAAAATGTGGAAAATATTAAGGAAAAAAATATATAAATTTTACCAGTTTTCCATCCCAACATTTGGAAAAAATAAAAGAAAATATTGCAATCTTACCAGTTTCCCCTTCCAGTTGGTACAATGACAATTTAGTGTTCTTGTTTTTTTTTCCTTGTATGCACTATCGCTATGAAATCATGATAATGTAAACAGTATGTGTTGTGTGTAAATACATCGATCGAAGGATGTAGATTTGTTTTGCATGATACTCAACCTTTGAAACAATATATTATCTAATACCCGTTACGTAGATTTTTGGCAAACAACATTGACTTGTCAACTTGACCTTTCATTACAAATATTCTGCTGTATAATGTTATTAGCGCAAAGCACAGGCAAAATTTCTGCACCTTCGCCTATAGCTGGTGACGTCTCGATATAAGTGAAATATTCTTGACTGGGACCATTACTCAACTCAACTATTTGAAAATAGTATTTTAATTATGTATTTATGTCCATATTTACATACATGTAATCGTTTGAAATAAATATTAAAATTTTACATTGAAGGACAAGTGCACATGTCAAGGTTGTTTGCTTAAACTATGATAAGTTATATATTTTTATTTGAATATTGATACTAGACTTAAAAGATTTGAGTTCAAAGTTCAAAGCGTAAGCGGTGTTTCAAAATAGATAATAATAAGTCCTAACATATTTTAAATCTTCTACCTATAAAACAGATTCACGTGCACATATAGCGAACATATTACTCGGTGACTTCTTTATCTCCTAGTTTTTATGCATATCATCTACAGTCTGTGGTCAATTTTTTAATTCATTATGATAATTAAGTTAATTTTTCTTTTTCGTGGCGATTTATGCAAGACCTGGAAAATTATCATTTTTCCATTAAAAAAAGAAAAATAATTATCAATAATTAATTCAAATTATAGCATTGTTTTAAGCAGCAAAACAGCATTGAAAATCACTAAGAAAACATCGTTATGGCGTAAAAGGTAAGGAATTCTATGGCCTGTTTAATACATCATGAAGAGATTGAAACCTAATTCTTTAATGCAAAAATTACTGTTTTAGTCATGTACTTGGCATTTAAGAAAACTAAAACATTAACTAGGTCCTGTGAAAGAGACCTATAGAACTGATGTTTTGGCAGGCCTGATATGTTAAAGAACCCTCCTTGTCCTCAGAACATCGCATCAGCTTAATCTATTGCTGGTCACGTCTCGATAAAAGTGAAATAATCTTGGTATGCAAAACTCGATTAAATCAATAAATCAAATATTTATGTCGATGTTGTTTACTTATATGCCTGTTTGTTAAAACTTTTACGGGATAGAGACACTTGATATCTTTAATGGGTCTCTATATGCAACATAAGTACCGTACTGACCTGTCGAAAGTTAAACACTGAGCTAACAAAAGTACTCTAAACACGACTGCTTAGTGGCCAAGATATGGATCATTTGTGATAAAAAAAATTCGTATGAGTGAGACAGCTGCCGAGATATATGGAAACTAAGGGTCAATCTGAGATGCAGATTGGCCTTCTTTGTACAAATAAGTTACCTTATTAAACTTTTGACAGGTCTTTATTGTAACTTACTTCCTGTTGTTGGTGATGGGATAGTTATAGTTGATTGAACTTCTTTCCGCTTCTTAATAGAGTAACTTTACAAGAAAACAGGTTAGATTTTAACACAATTGTATTTAATTATGACTTCGGTTATTTTTATTTTTTTTTTTTTTATTAATATAAATGGAATTGGTTGAACATATTTCCGATTCTTAATAGAGTGACTTTACAAAGAAACACGTAAGATTTAAACACATGTTTAGTTATATTTTTATTATTTTTTTTACATTTTTATGAATATAAATGAATTTGTTTGATTTCTAATAAACTAATTTGCAAGGGTATATTATAATTTAATTTTATTAGTTTAGTCAAATGTTACTGTTTTTATAGATATAAATGGAATTGTTTCGATTTCTTTTCTATTTTTAATAACAACCAAACGGGTTAGAATAGTTCAAACTCAGAGGTTAAATTCTCTTAGGTCCGAGTTTTGAGAAGCATTGGTTTATATTTTGATCCTTAAAATTTTCAATTAAGCTCTGGGTCTGGTGGACCTGTCGTTTTTTACCAGGATAACACATGTTGGACTTTCAAACTTTTTAGGAGCCTTTTGCCCAAAATAAAGTCATAAGGTCCTGGACCTTCCATTACAAAACATAGTTTTAAATCCCTGAATTTTATTTTATTCTAACCTTAATAAAATGGTTGCTTCTTATTAATATAAATGGAATTGTTTGAACTTCTTTTCGGCACTTGATAGATTAACGTCATTTGCAATGAAACATGCTAAATCTTAATTCAATTTTGTTTTAATTTGACTTGAGTAAAATGTAACTGTTTTTGATATTGTTTGAACTTCTCTCCGATTCTGATAAGATTAACTATGCAAGAAAGTAGATAAGAATTTTAAATGTTATTTCATTTTGTTTTGACTTAAATGATCAATATGTTACTGTTTCCATTTTTTATTAATATATTTAGAAGCAGTTGCATTTCTTGTAATAGATTTACTTGTAAGATTTTAATTTTATTTTATTATGACTTTATTAGTAAAACATTGACTGAATTTAATCTAAATGGAATTATTTAAACTCTTTGCCGATTCTTAATATAATGATTTTACAAATAAATATGTTTTAATTTATTTATATTTTTTATTTTGACGGTAGTAAAAGACATTTTTATATAAATACTTTTATCCTTCTTTCAGTTTTTAAAATGTCTACTAGTTGGAATCAGGAAGGAGTTTATGGTCTTATTTGTCATTTGGGGCAACGAAAAGTCCAGGGTAATCTATTAATCTTTATTCATTCATATATCTATTTATTATTTATTTCATGTACATTTAATTTCTTTTTTTTAATCATCTCAAATGCATATTTATTTATTTATACATTTATTATAATTATTTATTTAATGTATATTCAATTATTTTATTTAATTATGTCAAATGCATTTTTATTCATTTATTTTTATTTATTTATTTATTTATTTATTTATTTATTTATAGTTCATATTTATTGATAGTTCATATGCATTTATTAATTTATTGTACACATTTATTGATTTATTTATAGTACATATTTATTTATAATACATACTTATTAATTATTAACTTCTTATTCATTTACTTTTTATTTATTGATTCATTCATTTGTTCATTTATCTATTTATTATTATCAATATAATATCTATTTATTATTATCAATATAATGTATATTTATTCATTTATAATAAATGTATATTTATTTATTAACTTCTTATTTATTTACTTTTTATATATTGTTTGATTCATTCATTCATTCTTTTCAATCTGCCCTCAAGGCCACCTTTATATGTTTCTGTCAGAAGGTGGCAGCCGCAAAGTTTCAAATTGATCAGATTTTATCGAGATTTGGTTTTCATGGAAAACAGCAAATGCAGAGTTGAATGGCGCTGACATTTGTTTTAAGTCCATTCATTATCATAATGGCTCGTTAAATTTAAGTTTCTCAAAATTCTAGAATTTTTGTTCACACGAATAACATGATTAGTCGTGTTAAGTGGCGCTGACGCAATTTTTTTCTCTAGGTGGCCATTTTTTAAATTATTTGCTTGCCAAATTTCCAAGTTATTCAAAAAGCGAAATCAAACCTACACCGAAAAAGCAACACAATGCACAGACATGTCGAATGTTTTACACCACACTAACGCATTAATGCTGTCTAACCAGTTTATTTCGACCCTTCGTTGCCAAAATCGAAACAACTCTCTGCTATTTATCTCTCAGCAGCTTTTCAGGCACTTTCTTACCATTTTTCATGCACTCGGAAGCCGATATTCGACTCTTTAGATAAATGAGTGTTCAATTAACGACAGGCCCGTGCTATAGTGCATGTTTCTGATAATAGTCCAATCGATTAATGATATTTTAAAGTATTGTTAAGTCCATTAGGTAAAAATGTGGACCATTCGAACTTTTACGGAAACGAAATCGTATCAAAACCGACTTTATTAGTATGATTATGAATTAAACGGAAAAGAAAAACATTTTCTTGACGCTGATGCTGCAGCTACAACGTTAACATCAAACATTTGAGTAAAACTTTAATTAGAACGAAAATATAGAAAGGACAAAGTTGATGTTGTAGACACAGGTGTGAAAATGGCCTAATGCGCATTACACTAATTTGACCGAAAACGGAAGTCGTTTCAATAAGTGTGGCACATGCACGGCGTAAAGACGTAAACATGAACTTTACGATCAGATAATTTTAGAAATAACTTTCAATTTTTTGTACTTAACTGGGTATAAAAAAGATTGCGGAAGTTGCAATTCTTCTGAAATTTCAAAGCAAAATACCAACATTATGGAAACGATTTAAATTTGAAAAAAAACGGAAAATGTTTTTACACCAAAAGCACGATGCTGGAAACACAGTGCAGGTACCTATCTAATCCATATAATTGTGATTTGAACGGAAACGGAAATTATTGCCCCATACATCACATGATTGAGATTCAAATAAGATTCGATCGAGTGCACATAATTGTTATTTGAAGGAAAACGAAGGTATTTGCTTCAGACCACATGTCTGCGATTTGAATAAAGCGCAAGTTGTTTTAATCTTATTATATTTACTTCAGTTCCATTGAAAGAAATCCATACAGATGTTGTGGTTAGAGGATTTACAGCGGATGTAGAATCGTCGTTGATATATTACAATGGCAATAACGAACCTGTTGAGACGAAATTTGTCTTTCCAATGACAGATAAATCAGCTGTTTATAAATTTGAGGCACACATTGAGGGCAGACATATTGTAGCGGAGTGCATGGAAACAAAAAAGGTAAGTTTATACATCATCCCCATCAACATCGTCACTATTTATCTCTATCCATTGCAATCACCAATTTTTAAATACGTTTAAATATGAAGCAGAACTTTGTTTTGATGTGGTGTGTGTAGAAATCAAAAACAAACATACTAATCCATGTCGAAATCAAAATCCAGAAGCAAAGTAAAAACTTTGAAACTGACAAGCTAGGTTAGACGCGTGAACTTCCACCAGGGAAGTGAGGCCGGGTGCTCCGGAAGGGTAAGCACCTCCTGTTTAGCTAGTTACACCCGCCACATGTATAATCAAAATTGTGTGAAAGGAACATGAAACTATGAGACGTCAAATATATCTGATAGTAAACGTTCTTGAAGTCCGTGAACCTGCAAACAAAAAATGCTGTTTTTTCAGTTGTATTTTTTCCTTTTTTGGGGGGGGGGGACAGCGGAGCTTTTGTCTGATGTTATCCGTGTGTAGCCAACGTTATTGGGTCTTTGAAGAGCTGCAATTGAACAATGTTTTATTCAAATGCAATTAACCATTTTCTATTTCAATTACGCATAGCAGGGAAGCTTTTATTGATGTGGTTTATATTTGAAAAAATCACAGAGAAGGTTTTTCCGATGTAATGTGTGTAAAACTTATTGACCGCACGAAGAGCTGCAAAAATAAATCTTTTTTCAGTTGCATTTCTTTCTATTTCAATTAGGCACAGACAAGGTTTCTCTCTAAGTGATGCGTGTAAAACTTATTAAGTCCACAGGAGCTTCAAACATAAATCATGTTTTTTCTCTGCAGTAAATTTCTTTTTAAATAAGGCATAGAGAAGGTTTTTGGAGCACATGAGGGCTGCACACATAAATCATGTTTTTCTAGTCGCAAATTTCTTTTTTTATTTCAATAAGGCACAAAAGAAGTTTTTTTTTGCCAATGGGTAGTGTGTGAAAATTCTTGAACATACAAAGAGCTTCAAATTAATCATGGTTTTTTTCAGTCGCGAATTTCTATCTTTTCTATTTCAATAAGGCACAGAGGAGGTTTTCCGATGTTGTGTGTGTAACACTTATTAAGCACACGAAAAGCTGCAAACATAAATCATGTTTTAGTCGTAAATTTCTATTTCAATGAGGCACAGAGGAGCTTTTTCCCGAAGTGGTGCGTGTAAAAGTATTTAACCCACGAAGAGCTGCAAACATAAATTATGTTTTTTTCTGTAGTAACTTTTTATTTCAATAAGGCACAGAGGAGTGTGTCTAAAACTTCTTGAGCACATAATGAGCTGCAAACATAAATCATGTTTTTTTCAGTCGCAAATTTCTTTTTTTCTATTTCAATTAGTCACAAAGGAGGTTTTTCTGATGTGGTGTGTGTAAAAATTTGTGAGCCTACAAAGAACTTTAAACATATATTAAGTTTTTTCATCGCAAATTTCTATTTTTCTATTTAAATAAGGCACAAACAAAATACAACAAAGCGTTGTCAAGGGGACAGACTGCCATGTTGATGATGGAGGACAGACAATCTGGGGATATATTCGAGATTAAATTAGGCAATCTTCCACCTTACACTGAGGCTAAGTTGACATTAGCATACGTTACAGAGCTACCCGTAGAACCTAAAGGAGTTGTTGTGTTCACGCTTCCTGCTGTACTAAACCCAAGATATACTCCAGGTAGGCTAATGGTTTTGTCTCCAAGTCTCACAATCATTCATTTTCTTCCTTTAATTTTATTCAACTTCACTTATTTTTATTCCATATAACTTTAAACTTATCAAATTCGAAATTTTAATTAGTTTGGCAATGTTCACACTTCTCCAGGTTGGTAGTGTGGATTTTGATTTTTATTTCAATCCTTTTTTGATTCTTTTTCCTGCTATTTCCTGTTAACTATTCAAATTTATTCTCGAATATTTGAAATTTGATTTTGTTTATTAAACTAATTGGAAAGTTTCACCAAAATACCACGTGATCTATGTCTTATTACGTTTGACCGGGTACAACGCCTGGGAAATTCAGCTATTCAATTACTACTGGAAAAATTTTCAAATTATCCCTATAGAATATCATAATACCATTCGGATGCTGTGAGAAAGAAAGATAGAGAGAAAAAATTGAACGGTTTTACAACCAGGTCAAGAAATTTCAGTCACAGAGAAGTGTACAGAAAGGGTTCCGTGACATAGGCCATTGTTGGTATTTAAGAGAGAGAGAGAAGAGAGAGATTCTTATATATTGTTACATTTTTTCAGCTGGCTACTCTTCAGCTCCGACAAGTGTTCAAGATAATGCCATTGTTACTCACTTGTCAAATTAAAGAAGTATGCCATGACTTTTCAGCAAGAGTTGTCGGTGATTACGTCATTAAAAGCGTAACCTCTCCAAAAGATAAATTTACCGTTGAACAACCAGATGGCGCTACATGCGCAATCGTAAGTATAGGCAGACAATATTGATCTGTCCTTTTGACGTTTATTTTACATATTTACCATGGATAATGTGCATCTATGTATAGGGAGCACAGGTATTTATTTTGTATACATTATAAGCTATACTCACCTCGTAGAGCACACATAATACTTGTATGTATTAACTTGGATCTTAACACTACCCATACATTCGGTGGATCTTCCTATATGGCATATAAGCGGACAGGTCAATCTCGTTAGCCTATATCTCCTGTGTCATTGTTGGTAAAACCTAAAATTACCGCATTTTATTAACCACAAATATTGTTATTAATGTTTAAATCACAATCACATACTTTTAAAAACATTAGAATTAAGAAAAACACATGATTTTCCTCCAAGGAAGGGTAAACATGTGCTCATCTTGTCTAGAAAAATACACCATCAGTAACGCGTGTAATGGTAACAATATTAACAATAGTAAAAAGCATAAAATCACAAATGTTTGTGGCAATTAATTTGTTGTTATTTTCTTTATTTGATGCCAATGTTTTAAATAAGTCCGTATAAGACTATATTTTCATCAGTTTAATATAACGTTTCATTTTTTTTAAAAACTATTACTGCTGTAGTAGTTATGTTTGTGACAGCAAAATACTCATTATTTTCATACAGTATCAAATCAACTTTAATAAAGATAAAAAAACAAAAAAAAAAAAAAAAGTCCGAATCACAATTCAAAGGCAAAGTAAAAACTTTGAAACTAACAATTTAGGTTAGACACGCGAACTTTAACCAGGAAGTGTGGCTGGGCGTTTTGGAAGGGTAGGCACTTCCTGTTGAGCTAGCTACACCCGTCACGTGTGTAATGAAAATTGTGTGAAAGGAACATGGAACTATGGGACGTCAAATATATCCAGGGCAATCCTGGACACAGAGACATCATACATATCAACAATACTGTGATGACGGCCATTTTATCTTCACTTATTTGTTCTAAGTTCCATAAGGAAATTTGCATGCATATCCACATTTGATACTACAATTAAATGTTACCTTTAAGTAATGATCCTGCCCTGCACAGTGCCCTGAAGGACCGTCAATGTAAAGATTATTCCACTTGACCTATAGGTGTAGACGTCTCTATAGACACGAAAAAATGGGAATGGGTGTTAAACCCTTTATACTTCTATTTAACGTTACCTTAATGTACCCTTTCCTGCACATTTGCCTGAATGACTGTCAAGGTAAAATTCCAATTTATCTATAGCTGGAGACGTCTCGATATAAATCCTTATTTCTATTAAAGGTAACTCTGGCTGAGCCATTCAACTTTGACCATGACCTGACATTAGGAATACAATATGAAGAAATTTATAGACCACAGATAATCGTAGAAAAGGGATCATCGGAATCAGGTTTGTAAAACAGTGGAATGGAATTAGGCTGCATATAATTCAACTGTTAGACCGTTGGATTCTATATCTAGGTGCCATGGGTTCGAATCCTGACGGGGACATGGTAATACCATAATAAACTTACTTAATATTACTATGTATAGTTAGGTTGGATGTAGCACAATTGTTAGACCGTCGGATTTCAGATCTAAAAGTCGTGCGTTCGAAAGCCGACGGAGAAATGGTGAAACCATAAGCAAAATAATTTATGATGCTATATCCAGTTAGGCTCATTTAGCTCAATTATCAGAGCTTCGGATTCCAGATCTAAGGCCGGTGGGTTCGAAAGCCTACGGGAACATGGTGAAACCATAAGCGAGTTACTTCATTAAAATTGCCTATGTCTAGTTAGGCTGCATGAAGCTCAACTGTTTGAGCGTCGGATTCCAGATCTAGGGGCCTTGGATTCGAATGTCGACGGGACATAATGATACCATTAGCAAGTTACTTCATTTCGTATTGCTGCTGAGTTATCAATTAATACTGCATGTAGCTCAATTTTAAGAGGATCGGATTTCAGATCAAGGAACCGTGTGACGAATCTCGACCGGAGTATGATGAAACCATAGGCAAGTTCCTTCATTTAACATTGCTGTAATTTTTCCCGGTATACGGGTAATGGTTCGATTAAACCGCAACCACTGCACCTACTGTCTGGGTGAACATGCATCTAAATGTCGCCCTTAGTTTGCGTTAAAACATGCACATTATACAAAATATGGTAACAACGAGTTAGCCTAGTGCGATCTTGCTTACACTCGCAAACAAATGCAAGGTGCAGAGATTAAATTGCGAGTTTAAGGCATACATATGATGTCTAAGTAAATGAATGAATTGAACTAATTAATTAAATAATTAACGAACATGAATAAATGAATAACTTGGGTATCACGTCTCAATCAAAAATGTTCACTTGTATCGAGACGTCCCCAGTTATAGAGTAAGTTTCAGTAAATTTTACATTTGCAGTTTGTACAGAGCAATTGGTGATTGTTCAATATCAAAGCTGATTTTTCATCCAGTGAAACCTGATCAAATATTTTTTTCTGTTTTGTAGAGGGAATTTTGAAGGAGGATGTGCTGATGTTGAACTTCTTCCCAAATTTTGACAGAGCACCAACGATTAAAGGAGAATATGTCTTTATGATAGATAGATCGGGTATGTGTCTTAACCATTACCGACTAAATTTTATTGATCAATCCTATTCTATATCTTTTTTTCAAAAAAATGGGTTTTAGAAGGAGTTGGTTATATTTCACACAGAATTAGTACCATAGTACCATAGTTTGTGTAAAGATTTTTTCAAATAATAATAATAACAATAAATAGGAATAAATAATAATAATAATAATTGAAAATAATAAGAATTATATTAGTAATATTAATTTTAATGATGATGATGATGATGATGATGATGATGATGATGATGATGATGATGATTAATAGTAAGAATAATAAATATTAATAATAATAATAATAATAATAATAATAATAATAATAATAATAATAATTGAAAATAATAAGAATTATAATAGTAATATTAATTTTAATGATGATGATGATGATGATGATGATTATGATGATGATGATGATGATTAATAGTAAGAATAATAAATATTAATAATAATAATAATAATAATAATAATAATAATAATAATAATAATATTGAAAATAATAAGAATTATATTAGTAATATTAATATTAATAATAATAATGATGATGGTGATTATGATGATGATGATGATTAATAGTAAGAATAATAAATATTAATAATAATAATAATAATAATAATAATAATAATAATAATAATAAAACCTGCAAATATTTAAGAAAGATTTTTAACTCTTATGTACTCAGGAAAAATGTTAAGGACCACTTCAAAAAATCATTTAATATTGCAGAATGTAAATCATGTCATTTCATCTTCACAATTCTCATTATTTTATTAATGAGTTTTGATTCCATGCACAAAAACGTTACTTCATAACATCATTTGAAACAAGCAGGGAACAAGAACAAACTACAGTTGGATATTTTTTTTTTACATCGGCCCCTAACTTTTTGTTAAATATACAGTCCAACCAGCCTTTCAGGCCACTTCAATATAAAAGCGACCTGCGTATAAATTCAGTAGAATTGTATCCCAATTGTTCTTTATTTATATTATTTAAACCTGTATATAAAGGCCGCCTGTCAATAAAGGCCATTTTACTGGTTCTCTTGGGTGGCCTTTATAGACAGGCTTGAATTTTTAATATTTTACTTCATCGAAAGTCTATATAGTGTATATAGTAACAGACTAAAAAGGATTGAATGCTACATTTTTTACATGATTGATTGAATGGGGTTTTACGTTCCAGTCAAGAATATTTCATTTATATCGAGAGGTCACCTTTATATATACAGGTAAACTTGTCGATAATGGCCACAAAAGTAAACTAGTAAAAATGGTATTTATTGGCAGGTGTTACTTAGATACAGGTTCAAATAACACAAATAAAGAACACCTTAAAGGATATAATAGGCCTTAATAGGCAGGTGACTCTTATATAGAGATGACCTTTAAGGCAAGTTGGATTGTTGTTGACATAGCAGAATTTTTTACCTAAGGTCAATGTGCCACGCCTGGCATCATGCCAAAAGAGCATCTCTTTTAGGTCTCTACAAAACGTTCCCCTGACTTCCATTTCTAAATTTCGATTTTTTGGCAAACGAAGTCACTGCTACTTATTTTCAAGTCTTGGTCAGACCTGAGGAGGTTTCGAACTCGCGAACCTCCACATACCTACTGAGCTACCACAGTATTCCCTAAAAATATTTTTCAAAACGTGTGAATTTCATATTATTATTTTCAGTTGAAGATATTTTGCAAAACGTGTAAATTTCATATTATTATTTTCAGTTGAAATAATAATAATGATGATTAATAATAATAATAATAATGAGTATTAACTTAATGATGGATGCATCATTATAAAAAAGGCACCCAAACGAATGATGTTAGTCTTAAAGAAGAAGATTTAGAAAGAGTTATCTACCTTTGTATATATATGTTTTATTCAATTCTGAGCACTTCTAATTTCCCGCCTTTTTCAGTTTCCATGGCAACGACTGCCATTTTGAAATGCATGGCCCCTTTTTGATGGAGATCACACTTTGTGTGTAGTTTGGTTAAGATTGAACCAAATGACAATAATAATAATAATAATATATTAAGAAGAAGAAGAAGAAGAAGAAACGGTTAAAAAAAACTTCGTTTGAGCGCCTTAAAAATATCAATATTAAAATTTCAAAGATTTCAAAATGTATACATGTAGATTCAATTTTGTGATTTTTTTATTAAGTTCTTTAATAAATAGTTTTTTCCATCAGAAGTATATTTTGCCTGGCTTTATTATGGAAAATAACCTAACCATTCCATAAGTGTACGGTCACATGTCATATGTATAGTAACCGATTAATAATGATGTAATTTGACCCCAAGTTGGTAGTGACTGTTCTTTCGCCAAGCACTCGGCATTACAAAATGAAGTCACGTTTTTTTCAGATTGAAACTTTAAAAAAACAAGGTCTTGAGTCACGGAAGGCGTGGCACGATAAAGAACCTTGCTGTTTAATGCCATCAACACAACGTACAGACAATATTTTTGTACCTTTGTTTATAGCTGGTGACGTCTCCATATAACTAAAATATTTAAGACTGGGACGTTTAACACCACTACTCAACTATTTGCATTGTAATTTAAAGTAAAGACTGATCAATCGTTTTTCATTTGTTATATTGTAGGCAGCATGGGTGGCACTAGAATTAGAAAAGCCTCTGAAACTCTGCTGTTACTGATAAAAAGTCTTCCAGCAGATTCAAGATTTAATATCATTGGATTTGGAACCACATTTAAGCCACTTTTTGACAAGTAATCTTTTAATTAAATCTAACTTACTTTAATGTAGCTCGCCGCTGTACCTCGTGATTAATACCTCTAAACGTTTGTGTGAAACTTTTTGAAACTGTTAACGTCGGAAATTGCCGATATAACGTCGTTTTCACTGAAAAGCGTAATCTTATGCGATTCTATATCCACTGGAATATACCATTTGGTCCAGAACGAGGCTGCCGAGTTCAGGAACAAAATCATAAGACCAAGGGTTGAGAATTTCCTATTTCATATGTCCAGTAGCGATAGATTCTTTTCCTCACACCTTATTCTTTACAAAGACCATGTAACAAAAATCCACATGGGTAAAAACAAGGGATTTCCGTGTCACAGGTTTGAGAAAAGGAAATCCAACATGAGTAAAAACAAGGGATTTCCATGTGACGGGTGTGGGAAATAGGTGTTCCGCACAATTGTAAGATGGTATTACATGGTACAGCGATGTACTCCATTATGTATTACTATTAATTTTGCAGCACAAGACAGTTGTTGTTGAATAAAACTGCTTACCAGTAGTGTTTGAACCAAAAGTGATAAAATCCAAATATTTCTATGTTGAAATAAAAAAAAATTGTAATTATTAAATTTTAAATTTGAAACGTCATCTAGAGGGTTCTCTTTGCACAAAAGTGAGGGGAAAAAACGAACATATCAATTTTTGTCGAAACTACAATTCCATGGCAAAGTAAAAACATTGAAAGTGGCAAATTACGTCAAAATACGTTAGAAGTTTGAACCGGTATTTTTGTAGTTTAGATTTTGGATCTTGGCTGGCATGGATAAGTTTGTCTGTGGTTGACTAATTTTGAATTTTGTTTTAGGCATGGACTGGTATGTTTGTAGTTGGTTGTGTTGGGGTTTTGGTTTAGGCATGGCTCATTTTTTTGTGGTTGATGTTTTTGGAATTTTTGGTGTCGGCATGGGCTGGTTTGTTTCTAGTGAACTTTTTTGGTTTTTTGGTAATATCATAGATTGGTATGTTCGCACTTGCCCTTTTTTGATTATGGTTTAGGCATGGATCAGAATGTTTGTTGTTTATTTTTTTTTTATTTCAACAGAAGCAAAAAATACGACGCAGCTTCTTTACGAATGGCTAAAAATTATCAATCAAATATTGATGCTAGTATGGGAGGCACGGAGATACTTCAACCACTGAAGTTCGTGTATTCGAAAAAGGTTAAGTCACCGTACTGCAGACAGGTAAGTATAACAAGCATTCAGGTCCTACAGTTTAACATTTTTATGTTTATATTCCAAATGCAGTTAATGAGGAATCTGACATGGCCATGATTGTTTAGGTTGATGACATTGGTATTTTAATGCCATTTCAATAAAGATACAATGTGTCTTTAATTAAAGAACTCTTTTCTAATGTGTTCTTTGTAAATTCTGAATTTTTATCCCCTATTCTTTATACAAAATTATAAGCTTTTAGTTATTATTAACTTGTATTTAAATTTATCCCTTCTGACTAGTATACGCATGGTAGAAAATTTAGTAAAATTTCGTTTTCAAAATACGACTCATATCTTTGGGTAAAGATTTATCGACTTAATAAACTAATTAAAAAAAAAAAAAAACATACTAATACATGTCTGAATCACAGTCCAGAAGCAAAGTAAAAACTTTGGATCTGAAGAGTCAGGTTAGACACGTAAACTTTTACTAGGGAAGTGGAGCCGGTTGCTCCGAAAGGGGAAGCAGCTTTTGCTAAGCAAGTTATTCCCTCCACGTGTGTAAATTGTGAAAGGAATATGGAACAATCGGAAGCCAAATATATCCAGACATCATTACTCATAAAATCACTAATTCTAAATTCGTCTTGACAATTTTCGAAATAAATATGTTGCTACATATAATATCCTGGTGTTATAATAGATAATCAATATCGGTTGACGATCGGTCTAAAACGTGCGCCTATGGGTCATAACGCCTCTTGCCTCCTAGGTTCGAATTGCTATAAAAACAGATTCTAATGCGTGAAAGTTTGGCAGTTCGCTTGACGAAAGTTCGCGGTTTTCTCCGGAAACTCCGGTTTCTGACGACATCCAAAATCTGACAGCCTCGATATTTGTGAAATGAATTTGACTTAAGAATTAAGGTTATTTTCCCATGCCTTCATGTCCTCTCTTAGAAAAATGGGCTGACCTTTGTGCAAAAAATTGAAAAAGCCCATTATTCTTTGCAAGTTTTTAAAGACATTTGAAAATTACCTTATTTCTTATATTTACAATATTTCTAAAACTAATTTATTGCCATCTAACATTTTCCATGTTAATTTGAAAACATTTTGAAATGCGCTGTTGGTGCACCTTCTCATAAAAATAGGTCGTCTTCTGTCAGTCAGGGAAAGCATATGTAATCTGACGTCAGCGTGTTAAGGAAAAAGTCTCTATGAAGTTTGCAAAGTATAGTCGATGTCAAATACTTTATTTAATCACAGAAATTGCAATTGTAAAAAATTGGGGTTTAAAAACCCATTATCCCACTTCACTCCATGTTTTTTTTAACATGATTGTAATTTAACGAGTGATCTAAAATGCTTGCTTACGGATCACAGCGCTTCTCGTCGAATAAGTTCGAATCCCACTCGTGGCAAATCTTGTTTGAAAAAAGATCGGCAGTTCAGTTGACGAAAGTCGGTGGTTTTCTCCGAGTAGTCTGGTTTATTCAACCATCCTAAAACTGACCGTCTCGATATTAGCGAACGAAACTTGACTTAGACATAAAATAATATTACTCCACTCTCCGTCCCAACGTGAACAGAGAACAGTTCGATATCAATTTAATATACCTTTTAACGTTGTCAAGGTAGTATCATTTTTTAGATATTTTTTCGCTTTTCCCTATGTTTCTTTAAACGTTATTTAAATTGATTTTTTAGATATTTCTGCTAACTGACGGTGAAGTGGCAAACACAAGGGATGTTATAGCGTTGGTAAAATCGAACGCCAAGAGCACGAGGTATTTATATCTATAAATTTATATAACAGGGTCATCATTTTGCAAGAAAAACTCTCCTAACATCAATATCAAAAGCTGAAGAAGAATCAGACATGTTTAAGGGAACCATTAAAATACAACACATTACAACAACACATGACCACAACACATCTTACGGCAAAGGTATGAACTCCTAGTCGAGCCGATCCTTGTGTGAAAAGCTTCGACAGTTCCCTTGCTGAAAAGTCCGTGTACCCTCTACATACCAAAAACTGATACATGTATAAGTTAAAGCCGATAACACTTGGGCAGAGACATTTTGGAAAAAATATTGTACCATTGTTTGTTGAAAATGCGGCATGTAGTATGCTTACATCAACAATTTTTTTTGTAAACAGTTTGCTTCGCTCTATGAAGCTCCCGTCAGCCGTAGTAGGAACAAGCTCTTATATCGAAAATGTTTAATCAGTAATTTGATGGGTTTTTTTTAAAGCCTAGGGATTTTTGGGGTATCTTTTCAACATATCGGTAGAAGAGGTTGGTTTCAAAATGTTGGTCCAAGCACTCCTGATATTGAATGTATTCCGATACGGTCGTTATATATATGCAATGTTATCCCAAAACGACCCTTTATTATTGCAAAATTAAAACGTGTTTGGTAATAATTTGTCTGTTTTAAATCACTTTAATTAGGGTATTCACTTTTGGAATGGGATCAGGTGCCTCATCATCATTAATAGAGAACGTAGCTGCAGTCAGCGGTGGTAAGCCTACTTTTGTCAAAGACAGTGAAAGATTACAAGCCAAGGTAACCATTTGTATTAATTGTTAAATATGCTGATAGATCAGATCCAAAATGTTGTTAGTCCAGCAGAATCGTGAAAAAATATTTCTGTAAAAAGCATGAAATTTGGCATGATTGTACATGTAGTTCATGAACTGAAGATTATTTCAGATAATTTGAATTTTAAATTATCAGCTGATAAATGTAAATATAAAATAAAATGCATTTCTGCATGTTTGTGGATAAAATGCACAATAACAAACTTTAAATGCATTTTATATTATTTTGGCGGCGATCTTGTCCGCCATAGTGGAGATTAAATTGTTTGGTCTGATTTTATCTGAAAATAAGCTTCAGGTAATGAACTGTAATCATGCCAAATTTCATGCTTTTATCAAAAGAAACCCACAATTTCTTGCACGAAAATTCTGGACTATATCTATCTTTTGAGACATGTTTGTTTGATATTTTGATATTTTTTCACATAATCATCATCATGATAGTACGTATTGAGTTGTAACTCTAAATTTGAGATATAATCATATATGATATTCTTTGATTTCAAAAATAAGAACAGATGACTATCACCTGATCTCCAAATTTAAAATATTACGCGATAGAACTAGATATTATTTATTTTTATGTAAACTTTGATTTTTGGCATCATTCTACACAGATTTAACAAGGTCCTGCATAAATTGTCATTCAAACGAATAAAGAAGCAAATTAACAAGCAATGGTGCACAGTTTGTGACCAGTGGTATATCGATTGTTTGTTTAAAAGTTATATTAAATAACATTACAGATATTTTGTCTATAAAACGCTTTCAGTTAAAAAATATGCTATACTGTAAACGTATATATTTTCGCGGTGTACTAATTTTCGCTTATTTTGCGATCGTTTTGCGTGAAAATTAATACCGAGCGAAAGTTATATTGTCCTTATTGTGTTATGATAGCGAATATTTCAAAAACGCGAAAATTTAACTACGTGGATATGTCTCAATTTCATATAGCGCGAAAATAAAACACACGAAATTAAATACGTTTACAGTAAACAGAGGATTTTGCGTTAGTGATTATGTAATATTATTTTCATAAAACGAGTTGAATAAAATTGTATGCATCGGGTGTTGAGCATAGGCATTTCATTCAACGAGTTAAATAGTTTCGAAAACGGCCAAACCTGACTTAAATAACACCCCGATAACAGGGTAACCTGATTCTAAAAGACGAGATCATGGGATCGAACCCCGATCGAGACTGACCTAAGACTTGAAACTGGGTAGTGACTTGTTTGCCTAGCATTTGGCATTATGAATAAAAGTAGTGGTTTTTCGGATGGAATAAACGAGGTCCCGTACGCGTGTCACAGTATATAAAGATCCCTAATATATATAATGACAACAGCTCAACGCAGAGACAACAATTTCCACACCTTTTGGCTTACATCTTGCGACGTATCAATATAAGTTAAACGTAAAACACCATTACTCACCTCGAGTTCAACTGCTTCTAAACACCAATAAAACATTATTCCAATCGCTCTGTATTCTTCTCATTACAACCTGAATATAAGCTTCACCAATAAAAATACCGTTTCTGTTGGTTCCTTTGTGGTCTTTATAGACAGGTTCACTCTTCTATATATGCACGAATATATGATTCTGCTCATTGTAAAATATAAAAACATATTGAATTCCATAAGATAATAAACAAAATGGCTGCAAAACCACAAGTCAAAACTCTTTTCAACTTTTATTTTTAACCTTATTTATTTTCATAGGTCATGTCGGTGATGAAATGCGCGATGCAACCATGCGTTACAGACGTCACCTTGCAATGGCAACTACCAAAAGGGGTAGATATAATCAACTTGCCAAGGGAGCCACCTGCTATATTCAAAGGAGAGAAGCTGGTTTTATACGCAATAATAAAGGGAAAAACAAAAAAGGTAATGGAAAAATTGAGTCATTCTGAATTTCTATCATGTCAATTATTGAGATGGTGTTAACGGGAATTTTTCAATTATATCGGGGCTGTCAGCTCAAAACTGGTGGGTAAAACCAGAGTAAAGCATACCGACCTCGGAATGCGAACATACAAACTCTCCCACAGTCGGATCTGTCTCGAGTGGGTTTCGAACCTAGGTGGTAGAGGCGTTGTAATCCGTTATCGCATTTTACACCACTCGGCCACCGAAGCTAGCATGCGTATCTACTTATATCGAGGCGTTATGTACTTGGGTTTCAAAGAAACAAGAGTACTTAGAAGAAAATGTCGACCTTTGTCAATTAAGTTGAGTTGAGTAGTGCGGTTTAATAACGTTCCAGTCAAGAATCGTGCCACATCTGCCTTGACACAGGACCTCGTTTATTTTAAGTTCCCATGCAAAAGAACCATGACTTTCATTTCGTAATGCCGAGTGGTTGGTGAAAAAACATTCACTTCCAACTTTCAATTCTTAGGTTAGACTCAGTCGGAATTCGACCCCACGACCTTCCACTACAGAGCGAACACTTTACCAACTAATATAAGCTACCACACTGTTTTCCTTTGACAGTGAAATAAAATAATGAAAATGCAAATATATAACAATCAATGTAATCTTATTGGTTTAACATGCGTGATTCATCAGTGTGTTGAACACGTGGACTCCTACCAGGGAAGTGAGGTCGGATGCTCCGGGCGGAAGTTTAAACACCATTTGTGTAGCTAGCCAGACCCGCCATGTGTGTAATCAAAATTGAGAATAATAGAAACATGGAATAATGTAAGATCAAATATATCCAGATAACTTTTTGACATCATACCTTAAGAACTAGAAAAACTGTGAGCCACAAGCTCACAAAAATACCCCCGCTCCTCCCACATAAAACAAATCCATCAGATCAAATTTTTAAATAGAAGGTGCACATCTACATTATATCACAAAGATTGTGTGAAAGTTTTATGAAAATCCATTGAAGGGTTTAGGAGGAGTTGCGGATAAGAGATATGTACCCTAAGATGTAACGGAAGGGCGGACGGACACCCCTATCACTATATACACCCCACTTTTTAAGCAGGGGTATAAATATGTTTTTAATTTATCAATTGTGTTTTAGCTTGAAGATAGAATATCGTCACTGATTATAAGGGGCCAAATAGGAAGTGATAATTTGTATTTTAAGTTGGAGTTTGATATCAAACAACAAGATATATGTGTCAATCTTCCAATCCATCGCCTTGTAGCTAAGGCACAGATTAAAGATTTAGAAATTAATGACAGCACAAGTAAGTATAAATGAATGATTTGCATAATGATAAATGATAAATATCTGTCATGGAAACAAAAGTGCTAATGTCATATTCATACAGACAGTCTTACGTCATAATGACGTTTAATTTGTACCTTTCTCAGCATTTTCAGATTGCTGTATAGTATGGCTATGTATGTGAGATGTATCTATAGGTGAGTAAAGGAATGTGTGAGAATATGTTGTTGTTGAATGGTGCTTAACGTCGCATCAGCAATTTTTCAGCTATTCGCGACGAGAACTATATTATTAATCTATGAACAATTTTGTGTATGCATGTGAAGTGCATGTGTGTTGTATGGTTTGCCTTGTACTAGCGCGCACTCAGGGCGACGTTACCGTGCTAGCTCACAAAGTCAGTACGCCACAGACAAGCGTACCACTCCCCCAGTCCATTATACTGATACCAGGTGAATCAGTAAAGGCCAACGGTAAGAAAAAATCACTTTCCCTCATGTGGTCCGAGCGGGACTCGAACTCACAGCGGTAAGAGACCATGGATTTGAAGACTGGCGTCCTATCCATTAGGCCACCGCGCCCTCGTGTGAGAATATGATGTGTGGTTTGTGACGTTCTCAGCTTTTTCAGGTTGATTATGTTTATGCGGTATTTGAGATGTATATAGGGGTGAACAAGTGTGTGAGAATATTCCAATTAGTTAATGTTTATTTTACATAATATGTAAAAAAAATATACTCTGTATTTAATGTTTGTTCTCTATGACTTAAATTTACTAATTCTGAAATTTGCAACTGAAAAAGTCTATTTTGCAACAGGCAACGCCAACAACAACACAAAACAATGCAAGCAAATGATAAAACAAACAAGGAAAAGCATATTTGACGATGTTTGACTTGTCATAGGCTCTTGATCAAATATTCATTATTGATTCAGGGACTTTGCAAGCCAAGGCTTATCAATGTCTGCAAAAAGTGTTATTACTGCCATCACAGTATTGTTGATAAGTTTGATGTCTCTGTGTCCAGGATTGAAGTACCATAGTTCCATGTTCCTTTCACACAATTTTGATTACACACGTGGCTGGTGTAGCTAGCTAAACAGTAAACAGGAGGTTTATTACCCTTCAGGAGCATCCCGCCCACTTCCCTGGTGGAAGTTAAGGTGTTTAATCTAACTTGTCAGTTTCAAAGTTTTTACTTTGCTTCTGGATTGTGATTCAGACATGTATTAGTGTGTTTGTTTTTGGTTTTAATATTATCTCGCTTTCCTGGTGAAAGTTCAGGTGTTTAATCTTAACTTGTCAGTTTAAAAGTTTCTACTTTGCTTCTGGATTGTGATTCGGACATAGAATATAGATTAGTTTTTTTTTTTTTTTTTTTTTTTTTTTTTTTGTTATTGATGTGAGGGCCAATTCGGGTAATATTGGCTGTGTATTGTTATTGCTGCGTAATATGTTTTGCTGGTGCAAAATTCTATTCAATACAAACAATAAAGGACATATATATATAGAGACAACTTGGTTTCAAAGACCAGTAAAATGTTATCTCAATTGCTCTGTATTTATGCTAATTGCATTTCTATATTGTTTAAGAAAGATTCGCGTTGAAAATATGCGCGATTTTCATGGTTACTTTTATATCGCTAAAATATCTTCTCAGCGAAAATTTATTATGGTCCTTGGCACACTTTCCTAAGAGTCATAACCGTAAAAAATAGTTTAGAACGTCGAAACGCAAGAATTTCCTATGGTTACTGTATCCTTGTATACAGTATGAGCACAAACTACCGATAAATGTCGCTTTCAAAAGGCATCTTGAGTGACTTATATACAAGTTTAACTGTACTGTGTAAAAAAGGAACTTACATCGGTTACTTAATGCGAAGCATTGTCGAGTTTATACTGCCTTCGCTTAGAATAAGGTGGTCAATTCATGGACGATGTACGTAACCAGAGTGCCTACAGACTGAGTTTGTCCATCAAGTGGGATCCAAATCTAGGCAGTGAAAGTCACTGTGATACGTCAGTAATAATACAGTCATTGAGTTCTTAAATAGGCCGCCCAACCCTGGTGGAGATTTACGCGTTAAACTTTTCAGTTTAAAAGTTTTTACATTTGGATTGTGGTTTCGACGTGGATTGATCAATAACTATTCTACAACCGAGATAATATGTAAACGTTAAGACGGTGACATTAAATTCTAGTTTTCATCCGTCCGTCCCCCGAAATTTGTGTCTTTGCACATTTTTGCAAAACTCTGAAACAATATTACATGAAACTTGGTGCAAAACATCAACATTGATAGGATATTGTTAATCCGCGTTGGTTTGCTTATTTTTCTTGGAGTTATTGCCCTTTGAACATAAGTGCAAATCACAAAAAAACTGCTATCGGGCTATCATTATTCACTTAATTTACTTTTTAATTACGTTTTATTTCTTACAGGCATGCATTCTAAGTCAATGTACAAAGATCTGATTATTTTACTGAGTACTTCAGCCAACATTGTGTCAAAATATACAGCATTTGTCGGAGTGGACAAAAGTAAAAGAGATAAAAAGACAGATTTATTTTGGGTAAATAAATTATGTTTATATAGAAACAGATAGTTGAGTTGATTACTGGTGTTGAATGTAAGTCCGGAACATTTCAGTTATATCGAGACGTCGCCAGCTATAGGGTATTTCAGGACCAACATCCGGAACACATGTTGCTATGCCTCCGCCACCACCCCCTCCGATTAGGACACAGTATGGAAGAACATATATACATAATATATTCTTGATTTTTTTTTTAATTTTAGTTTTGTCCCGTTAAGGTTTTAGCCGAAAGAGACTACCTGTTGATGGTAAAAGATTTTACAAACTTCCCCACGCCAGGATCTCCGAGTCCGATTCAAACCTAAGCTTAAAGAGGCGCTGGGATCAGTCAGTAGGGAGATTAACATTATTATTCCGTCAACAAATTACTTATTTCAAACAATCACTATACAAACATAGTTGCATGTTTTTGCTTTATGTTCTGAATTCACTCAATGTTCTATTTATTTTATAGCTTTTAAAAAAGCTACACCAAAAACAAAATGATGCCTCGTACAATGATGACTCGTGTAGTGATGACGACAGCAGTGGTGACGATTCTGATGATTGGGAAGATGATTGCAAATATGGAAGTGACGATGCTGATGTTGTTACAATGAGTGGGCGTTTTATCCTGATAAAAAATCACCTTCACTACACATGTTAATTGAAGCGATTGATTGATTGATTGAATGAATGAATGAATAAGTGAGTGAGTATGTAAATGAGTGAGTGAGTGAGTGAGTGATTGATTGGTTGATTGATTGGTTGATTGATTAGATTTTTTACATCTTAGTGAAGAGTACTATATTTATATCGAAACTTCACCAGCTATAAATGAAATTACCGATTTTTTACTTTTGTGGGGTTGCGAATAATACTAATATCTCTGATACCTGATACATTGCTAATGTAACGTAAAACAACATTTAACCTATTTAGCAATCAATCAGGTAAAAAAAATGTATTTCAATGCTAGTTTAAAAACCGCCTATATTAGAATAATATGATCAAAATGTAATACCAATTATAACCGGTTTTTCTTTATCTCAAGGCAATATACATCGGGCATATCGACATATCGGATACGCTCCCACTCCCCCCATTCCTGGTTCAGGACCAACATCCGGAACATATGTTGCTATGCCTCCGCCACCACCCCCTCCGAATAGGACACAGTATGGAGGAACATCAGGACCACAATCGGCATTTTTGAAGACCAACAGCAAAGGATCGTCGCCATTGAAAAGATGTGGTAAGTATAGCAAACATAATAAACAAACCAACTAATATATGTCAAAATTACGAGCAAAAAGCAAGGTAAATTCTTTAAAACTGACAAATCAAGTTGAACATTTTTTACTTCCACCACGGAAGTGAGACTGTTGGTGTTCCAGAAGCACAAGCACCTCCTGTTTAGCCGGTTACACCCGCCACGTTTTTAATAAAAATGAGAATGACATAGAACTATTGGACGTCATATTTAAAGTAATATAACCAATATCGTGATGACGGTCATAAAACTTCGTGAAGATCTTAATAAGGCTAAGCTTATCTTAGCCTTCCTGTTGGTCCTTATCTCAACTATATGCAAGCAGCTTGCTTCGTTGTATAAACATCCCGTACGTTTTAAGCAGAAGAAGCGGGTTGTTACTTTTTGTTAGATACCTACATCGGGTGATTTTGGCGGGTGCAAATTTTGGCATATTTTGGCAACGACATTGAAATCGCCATAATATAAATCGTGAAAATCAGTTAAAATTTACGTCAACTAAAATTAATGACAGTAATTATACGCCATAGTTATATGTACTGACTGGTCAACCGTGAGTAAGCTAGTTAGTTTTTTTTTAGTTAGCAGTTAGTATTTATCTATTACTATAAGCAGTAAAGCTGTGCCGGCATGATTGTAATTTTATGACATATGAACTACTTTTACAATTAGGCCTAGTTACGTACAATTTTGTGGTAAGTTTATTATCTCCTTCAAATTGGATTTATAATATATAACTTATTTCATGAGATTTCCATTGACGCAAATTTTTGCCAAAAAAAGTCGGCCAACTTTCTTTTTCTATTTATAGTGTTCACCTAGTCAGTCAACTATTTATGGTATTTTTGAGATATTTTGTATTTGATATTACCATATGTGACACAAAAATTTACCAAACAGAGAAAAAGAAAACATTTAGTCATAAACTACAAATCAAAACAAACCCACATGTTTTCGGATTTTCTCTTTAATCATGTTTATTGGTTTCATCATACTTGTCCATTATAAAAGAACCACAAAGTTGAAAATAGAAAAATAATTCACTTTTTCATATTATTCATTTACATGTTCCAGTCGACAATTCCAACTTAAGAGCAGGTACTGCGCCACCACCACCACCTCCTCCGCAATACAGTGTTTTCCCTGGAGAATCACAGTACCCAGACATTCCCCCACCTCGACCACCGCCACCGCCACCAGCACCAGGAGGCAGAAGCAGCGGTCTTCCGCATATGGCACCATCATCAGCGCCGCCACCGCCACCACCACCTTCTTCCAATGTTCCAGGAACTTTTTATCAAGCCGTTCGACCACCACAACCACCACAGATCGGCTTAATCGGATCACCACATCGTAAATATACAACTTTAAATTGGAACTTAGCCTTTCCTTTTCAATGCTATCATTCCACTATATTGTTTATCAAATGTTGCAGCCTAACAAACAAAAAACTTATGTTGTCAAATAGATAATTTCAACCTCCAAAGTTCCATGTTTCTTTTATGCGTAACTGGTGTAGATAACTAATCAGGATGGAGGTGTTCGCCTTTCCGGAGCACCTGGTCTCACTTCCCTAGTAGAAGTTACCTTAATACTTAATTTTACAGCTATAAATGACTTTTTCTGTCCGATTTGAACATAGACTAGTATGTCTGGGTTATTTTTAATTTAAAATTTACATTTCCGGCACAAGGCTCATTCATTAGTACATTTTAATTCGTAAATTTATTGTACCATTTGTTTTATTTCCATAGATATTTCCGACAATCTCAAAACACAAAAAATATTGGAATTATTGACTTTGAGGAACTTTTCTTGCATTCAGACAGTCTGTCGTCGCCCGAAAGTAAAAATACTGGAGAAAATAGATCATTATGCCTCCCGAGATCTGACTCTTTTCTGCAGTTTTTTCAAATGACAGCTTTCCTGTTTTTCAAATACATGTATACTCAAAAACAAGCACATTAATCCATGCCCGAATCACAATCAAGAAACAAAGCAAAATCTATGAATGTGACAAGCCAGGTCAAATACGTGAAGCTCCACCAGTAAAGTGAGGCCGGGTGCTCCGGAAGGGAAAGCATCTCCTGTCAAGCTAACTACATCCGCTACATGTGTAATCAAAATTGAGTGAAAGGAACATTGAAACTATGTGATGTCAAATACATCCAGGGCAATCATGGACACAGATACAACACACTTATCAACAGTACTGTTATGATGCTCATAAACTTTTTGAGGGCCTTGATAATCCATACAAATTAGTTATATTAATGTATTGAACATTAGCGCATAATTTATTTATTTATTTATTTTTTTTGGACAAACGAATATTGTCTTACGTGTAATGACAGCCAATACCAGAAACATAAGCATCCCCTGCTTAGCTAGAAAATAGTTTTACTTTTTATTGTTTTTAAGTTTCGGTCTCAATTTTGGTTGCATACGTGGCATGTGCTAATGCTTACGGAGCAACCGGTCTCGCATTCCTGGTGGAAGTTTGCGTGATACACTTTATGTTTGTATTTTGCTTTGAGATTTTTATTTGATTAGTATGTTTTTTTATTTCTAGGGACATTGATATCGAAAAAAATTGAAAACTGGTTTATTGTTTAAAATTATTTTCAGATATTATGGATAACGCCATGATGTCACTGATTGATATGCAAGAATTTGATGGATCATGGAAATATGACGATAAAATGCTGCATTTATTAAATCGGTCGGCAGAAGGAATTAAAAAATCGAGCAAAACAGAGGTATGTTTCAATCCCGCAGCACAAGATGGCCACCTCAAAACAAACATCCCAGTTACCAGTTTTCAGTTCTAAACTATGGAAATCAAAGATGTCGAAATGAAAAAAAATCGTTTCCAGCATCAATTTTTACCTCTGCAGTGCATTCCTTAACGTATCACGTCTGCTGTGACAATGGGAATCGACTTTTAAGTTCCCGATCAAAGTACCATGTGACTTTCGTTTCATAAATTCCGAGCGTTTAGCGAAAGAAAAAAACACCATCAATTCTTAAGTTTGGGTCAAAACCAGGCCGGAGTTCGAACCTGCGATCTGCCACACACTAATTATTGACAGATCATTACTATGGAAAAGACAACATGCAGTAAATCACGTCAATATCGAAGCTTTGGGGATTGTAGTTTTAACCTCGTTATTAAGCGTCTTCGTTATATTGGTCTAAATTGAATTATATAGAGGAGCGGTCGGCCCCAATATTTGACTTCGTGCTATCTATGTATTCGTTATAAGCGCGTTCGTTATATTGCTATAAATAGACATATAGAGTTGCGGTCGGGCCCACTATTAGACTTCGTTCTATTTATGTAAACGTTATAAACGTGTTTGTTATATTGCTATAAATAGACATATACAGTTGCGGTCGGGCCCAATATTAGACTTCGTTCTATTTATGTATACGTTATAAACGTGTTCGTTATATACGTGTTTTACTGTATAATATATGAATTAATGACCGACTGTACATGTTCTACCGTTTTTGTTTCACTTCACATTTATGGTGTTCTATGATTCTGCGATTACGATATTCTCTCAGTGAGATACAAAGTATTTTGAAATATCTGTCATGTTTAAAATACTATTTAAATTACTGTTTACTGTATTAAATATAGGCGGGGTTGTTTTTTTTTTTTTTTTTTTTTTTTTTTTTTTTTTTTTGCCGTTTCATTGGGGTAGAGTAATGTTATTTAAATCTAAGACACGGGCTTTATTTACACATGTGGCAAGTGAAGCTAGCAAAAAAGCATGTGCTTACCCTTCCAGAGCATCCGCTTTTCCTTGGTGGAGTTTTCGCTTTGTGGTATCAAAGTATTTACTTTACCTTGGGATTGTGGTTTGGACATGAATTGGTATGTTTGGTTTTTTTGTTTCAATTTTTATACAGTTAATACAATGATTAATAAATTTTGTTAACTAACAGCTTCCAAAATATTGATGTTCAAACAAGTGAATAAATTTTTATTTACAGAATATAGATGTTTGGATAACAGCGTTAGCAGTGGCATGGTTACGGATTTATCAGGGCAATAAAAAAGATGAATGGGAATTACTAGAACAGAAGGCAATTACCTGGATAACATCACAAATAGCAGATAACATAACTGCCGAGCAAATCATAGATTCTGCCATTATTTACCTACAAAAAACTGATTGATTGCAGATTGTTATACTGGGAAATACAGCGAAATCATTGATTTTGGTAGAGTTCCGATTTTCGTTGATTTTGTAGACACAAATGTATATATCAATTAATAAGTATTTATTACAAACTCATGTTTCCATTGCAAACCACAGACCACGAATTTATCGCCCGTAAATGTTTTTTTTTCTGAGAACCATGAAAATAAATAAATAGTTCCACACAAATATCGTTATATAGGTAAAAATAATGACCTGTCCGCTTGACCTTTGATTTAAATAATTATCGTAGATCAGTTCATTTATTTGTAGGGATCTCATGTGTCCATTCTGTCTACTGCATCATAAGTGATAATCACTTTATATAGTAGGCACGTCCTCTGTTTGTATTAACTTGAATCCTAACACTACCCGTTTATAAGATGGATCCTCCTATATTAATATTCCTAATGAAAGGTCAAGTGGACAGGTCAATACTGTTTGCCTATACTACAGATATCATGCAAAATTTCAGCTTCTGTAAACCCAACTAATACATATTTAAATTGGAAGTTGTCTAAATTTACTTATTACTGTCACCTGCATTTTAACCAAAATTCTATTACAAGAGATAACTAATGGCACTTTTAATTTAAACAACATCGACAAAGAAGAGGATTTTTTTGTTCCGAGTTATATTTATACAGAAAAACCTCGTATATAAACTACCTCGTCAACATTCGGTTGTATAAGGAGTTGGTTATTTTTCACACATAATTAGTACCATAGTTTGTGTAAAAATACATTAACCTGTCATTCTATAAACAAAAACAAACATACTAATCCATGTCCGAATCACAATCCAGAAGCAAAGTAAAGACTTTGGAACTGACAAGTTAGGTTAGACACGTGAACTTCCACCAGGGAAGTGAGGCCGGGTGCTCCGGAAAGGTAAGCACCTCCTGTTTAGCTAGCTACACCCGTCACGTGTGTAATCAAAATTGTGTGAAGGAACATGGAACTATGAGACGTCAAATATATCCAGGGCAATCCTGGACACAGAAACATTAAACTTATCAAGAATACTATAATGACGGCCATAAAACTTTTTGAGGGTCTTGATAAGCCTAGGCTTGCAATATCCCTGAGTCAACAATTTATTTGCAAGTAGCCTACTGTCCACATTGCAAGGAATTTTATACGATAAAGAAAACCTCTTAGAAATCAATTATTGACTGGGCTGGGAGATCATGCGAATCAATGTTTATGAAGGGCCTGAATTTTTTTTCGATGACCAACATCATAAAACTAATAAAAATTATTATGCCTCTTTGTCCGAAGTTACATTCGACGTCTACTGGTTCCATGTTTATTCTATTCTCAATTTTAATTTTACATATGGCTTGTGTAGCATGAAGTTCACGCAATCGCCTCCATAGAGGAAGTTCATGAGGAAGTATTTTGCCAGTTTCTGCTTTGCTTTAGACTTGCAATTTCATTTCGACTAACATGTTTGTTTTATTGCATATCTGAAGTTATATTTTCGTTTTTACCTCACCTTTACATTAAGGCCAAAAAGTACACATGGATTATGTCCTTCAAAAATGTGGGTCTTTAGACTGGTGGATTTATATCGCTTGCATTACAAACAATTATGAGGATACTGGATTTAATGTTTCAATAGATAAGTGGGGAAAATATTAAAATGCTTGCCAATGCTAAGTTTAACCCAAAATATTGTGACTGTAATTCCAAAACAATTTATGTTACCTAAGTAAATATAATTGAACATTTATGTATATAACTTATAACTTATTTATTCATTTATTTATTGTATTTTTATCATTTTTATCAATGTTGTTAAACATACTAAATAAGAAGAAATATAAGTGAACAATAAACTATCTTTAAGACTTTAACTTTGTTTTTGAATAAAATATTTCAAGAGCAATTTACGGCTGAATGGCAAAATAATAAATACTTTCCAGACGCATGTGATAAAGGGCGTCGAGTTGCGTTCTGGTATTTAACGTCCCAGTCGAAAATATGTCACTTATAATATGACGTCGCCAGCTATAGGCGAAGATGCAGAAATTATTCAAGTACGTTGCATTATGGAATTATACAGCAGGATTCTATATTTTGAAAAGCATTACCTGATACGGGACCGAGTTTATTTTAAGTTTTCCATCCGGAAGAATCGTGACTTTTATTTCGAAATACCGAGTGCTTGGCGAAAGAAACAGTCACAATCCACTCTCAAGTTTAGGTCAGACCTTGTCGGTTTGAATCCACAACCTTCCACATACGGAGCGAGCACTCTACCAACTGAGCTACCGCAGTTATTAACAAACGACATATTGAGACTTCGACTTATGGCGTATAATGAATCAACTTACTTGATACTTAGACCAATAATTGCAACATTTTCCCTCAAAAATGACGCCGGGTTTCTATTATTTTGTAGCATCTGGCCTCATTTTTCTGGTAAAAGTTTACGTGTTCAATCTAATGTGTCAGTATTAAAGTTTCGAATTTCTAAATTGATATTTGGACATGGATTAGTATGTCTGTGTTTCATTGTGTCCATCGGATGTTGGGTTTTGAATTATACTTGGAAATAAAAAGATAAATATACCATACATGTCCAAATCACAGGTATATGTAGAGAACTTTGATATTTAAATAAGCAGGATGTTATCACCACGTGTTTTTTATACCCGTATAACCATACGCGTGTAACTTCATACATCAATTGAATAGGCCTAAACAGTCCAATTTTGAATTAAAACAAAATTTATTGATATTTTTAAAAAAAAGTTGCTGTCTAAATGATCGATGATAGATCTTTGATCGTGATGAACTGCAAAAACAAAACGATCCTATCGTATGACGAAAACAAAAAGGCGGATCTAAAACCGCATTTACGTTTTTTATCAAAATAATTTATTAGTTGACATAAATATGACAAGTATCTATTAATTTAATTATCACTAAATTGGTGTATTTATAGCCAATCAGAAAGTTATAAAGCCCATGATCATGTATACCATAAAATACGGGTATGAAAAATACGTGGTAATTACATTGTTATTGACACGTACAGGGCAATAACACTTCGATTTGAACAAGCAGGATAACTAGACCCACCCAAACAATGGCTTCGGATACATAAAACACTGTGACTCAAAAACGAAGTAGAGGATCAAAGTACCTCTGACCGCCTAGATGGTTGGAGACTAATTGTTCTATTTTCTTTTTTACTCTTTTTTTGTTATATTTCCACTTTTCGCACGCGTGTCCAACCTTATTTCTCAGAGATGTGTCACTCAATCTGAATAAAACTTTATAGCAACAATACATGAATCATGCAAATGTGCACTACGCATTTCCAATTTTCAAATGGCTGCTGTTACCATGGAAACAGGTAAGAGTATCAAAACCTTAAAACGCATTATACTCGTAAGTGTTTGTCAAATTTTGATAAAAATTTATAGGATTATTTCTTCTAAAGAGTAATCGATTCCCATAAAAAGAAAAAAAATAATGTCGCTAAAAATCTAATAATATGGCCGTCGTTGCCATACAAACAAACAAAATTTATTCAAACTTACTGAAACTTTTTAAGATTGTCGTCCACCTAAAGTTGATTATCACCTGGAGTTTCTAATTTTCAAATGCTTTCCGTTGCCATGGGAATGAGTATTTCATGTATAAATGTATTAGCTTTTCATAAACCTTGTATACAAGTAATAGCTCTTCCAAACACGTTAAATAAATGACCCTTTTCAAATTCCAACCTAAATAAAGGGGAGTAGGAGACTATTGTCAATGTTGCTTTATACAATTACAATTCTAGTTCAATCAGCTTTTAGAAAGTTACTCTTGTTTCTTACTATTTGTGATCTGACCTACGCGATATATGTTGAAGAGTTCATAGTCAACCATCCCCTAAAGCTTAAGCACAAATCATAACGCTTAAGAAGTTTAACATCAATTTATCTATTACACATTTAGCATCGACAACTAATCTTAATTATTTTTTTTAATCCTATAAAATGACAAAAAACGAATTTGCAGTAAAAAAAACCTAAAATAATAGGAATAGGAAACTGCGTAGAATTTATGAACATTTTAGTGTCACGTTCCTGAACTCAATTAAGATATCCTCCTAATAAAAGATTTTGTGATAGCCTAATCAGTTTTGTTTACGCACCGAGACACGGGACTTTGGTTTTCAGTCTCATCCGAATGACCTACTGATTTTTTACTTACAAAGGCAGTCTAATATGGGGAAGTCTGAACCGAAGTCCTCATCACAAACCACTGACGGCATGCTAAATATGATATGTGTATATCTATACAGGTATTACAAATCTCATTCTGGACCATGTCTAGGGGGACATAATTTTTTTTTTTGGATAGCAAACATGAAATATCATACTTCGATATAATTGTATTATAAATCATAATACAATATGCAGATTTTCTGCACGGTTATTCAGTCTGTAAGTTTTCTTTTTTTATATTCAAAGTAAATTGATAATGAAGGGGAATAAACGCAATCTAGAAGTTATATATGACATTGTGTTATAGCTAAATGTTATAGAGGACATATTATTGACGCTGTTGTATCAAGGTGTGATTAAAAGGGATACCCAGGTAGAATCGCGTGTATATTTTAAATAATTCATTTCAATGCCAAGACCACAGTTAAAAAACACACTCCCCTTGTTAACTGTTTTTTAGCTAAATTCGGTTAAATATATTTGGCCATTGGATATTATTTTCAAAAATTTTTAGTTCCACAATTTAGGTCCAATCACTACTGATAAGGAATTGTTTCCGAAACAGCCGTCTAGTGCTGTAAATTAACACTGGTATTAAACTACACATATTTAGTCTTCATCAGACCCGGTCGGTTCTTGAATCTTTTTGATATGGAGCCAACACTCTACAAATTTATTAACTGCAGTAGATGATTGTAAATGAAGAACATCTTAAAAATAGATCTATGCTTTTTAAAAAAAATATGATTAAAATCATGCTGGTATATTACAGATTAATATTATTAAAGCTAAGTGAAACTTTGAAAACTGGCAAATCAATTTAAACACAATATCTTCTTCTAAAAATGTGATTGGATGATTCAGTAAGGTAAAAGAGAGTGGAAGGAAGGGAGTGAGTGGGGTCAAACTTAAATCAAAATCAATATTAGATGTCATTTATCTGTTAACTTTTTATTCTATGTAAAACGAATATATACTGTACAAACACAAGTAAAATTATATAATATATAAAGTATATCTACAAAATGTTTTTTATCAGACCGCTCTTTCTAACTGACGGAAGTCGGGTAAACGAGGATTGCGCGGGAAATCACGTATTGGTCCTATGGTACGGATAGAAGGTAATGTAAAAGGTGGTAATGTGAAAGGTATTCTGGTTGGGTTTCCTCCAAGTCCGATTGATATACCATTACAAGTACTCTTGGTTGAAACACCATCACAAGGTTTGCCACATCCTGGTTGAGGTTTGGGATTGTCACAACGCCTCGTCTGTATGCAGGGCATAAATCTATTTGGTACCCAGGCTGACCATCCACCATGAACACATTCACTCCAATGTTGGAAGTTAATTTTTCCAAACGTGTTGCATCTTTTATTTAAATTGCTAAAACATAAACAAAATAATTCATATTACATTTATTGTACATTTTTACTATACGCTTATTGTTCATGCATTTATAACGTTCCATCAGCGAAAGGGGCTCTTAGAAAAACCCAATTGTAATGCAGAAGACAGATATTGCAATACATGTAGTCTGATATGAAAAATTGTTTTTTTCTGGTTTTTTTTTTCGTTTTTTTTTTCACAATTTCTCCATAACTATTTAGATGATTTCACTTTCATACCCAATGTTTATAACCTAATGTAATAGCTTAAAACTATAGCAGAAAGTGATAGCAATAACCTAAAGGTCGTTTTGCATATGGATGGTCATATACAATATTGGATTGAATGACTTCTAATTCTTGCTTTATCTAATTTGACAGGCTTTTTTTTATTTTTTGCATCCCCTAATAGGTGTCATGTGTTCCTGGCTGTTACCAAGTTTTATTCTCATATTTATGACTCCAAAATAAACAATCTATGTCCAAATCACATTGAAAACTTTAAAAACAGTTACTGGCAAAACAAGTTAAACATATTAAATTCCACAAAGGAAGTGAGGCCGGGTGCTGCAGAAGGGTATACAACTAGATGCAGCCATAACGTGTGTAATCAGAATTCAGAATTAACGGAACATTGAACTATTGAATGTCAAACAAATAGGGATTTTGGATACATAGACTCCATACTTATCGACAATATTGTGATTTTAACCATAAAATTACGCTCACCGCATGTATATACAATTATCATGAAATTAAAACAATAAAAATACTACTGTCGAAAAAATAAATATTCATGTGGTTAAAAATGTGGGGTTTGTTTGAATCTTTGGGAGATATGTCCTACGTTTTTAACAATAATGCTCATTCATGAATTCCATAAGTTAACATTAAATAGTGTGGTATTTATTAAAACACGAAAACGTGAAAAAAATAGAAAAATAGAAAAATATAGATTTCTTTTTCATCGCGAAAGATTTATTTACGCATTATTTCTCGAAGACTCTCGCTCGCGAATTCATGTCTCACGCGAATATTCCCAGAATCGAAAAAAATAAAAACAAATTGGAAAACATGTCGGGAATCGTTCATGACCGTGGAATGTACAATATATGTAACAGGACAAAATGTCATATAAAAGGGAGATAAATGCCTATCGATCGCGAATTTTAATAATTACATGGATTGTGGTCGCAAATTTACATGTACACGAATTAACGCTTAAGGGTTGACACGCGAATTGTGATACTCGCGAATCCAATGTAATCTTCAGTAGTTAAACTATCCATATGTATGTACATTATATGTCTTGATAAGTATATCGACTGGCCTTAAAGCAGGGGCGACTGTATAACTTTTACTTTACCTCGGAAATTTCGCTTTTCTAAACACATTTCTTGGTAATTCGTCTGTATTGGTATTGTCACATATTACACGTGCCATTGAAGTTTTTCTAATTTCTGCCAACTGCTGTGGAGTAAATTTTACATTTGCGTTGTTGCTTTCATAAAAGAACCTATCTCCATATTTCAGTGCTTTAAATTGTAGTCCGATTACACAAGCAAATAATGGTCCTACTTTACCACCTGGTATAGGTATTTCAGATACTCCACCCGTGAAGAAATCAATATCATCTGGATGCCTGCAAAATAAAACGAATGAGTATAATTAAAAAGTTTAAAAATACTAGGTTGATTTGAGCAAAGTTGTTTAACGTCCAAGTCAAGAATATTTCACTTATATCAAGACATCACCAGCTATAGGCGGAGATGCAGAAATGTTGCCTTGCGTTGCGCTGATGGTATTATACAGCAAGATTCTTTATCATGCTAAGCCTACCTTGACACGGGACCTCGTTTATTTTAAGTTCCCATCCGAAATAACCGTGACGTTCATTTCGTAATACCGAGTGCTTGGCAAAAAACAGTCACTACTAACTTCCAAGTCTTGGGTCAGACCCTGCCGGAAATCGAATCCACAACCTCCCACTTACAGAGCGATCACTCTACCAACAGAGCTACCGCAATGGTTTAAAAATACTAAATTATTTCCTTCTTTGATTTTTAAATTCTTCAAAAAACCATGAAATGCTTAATGGTTCAAAGTATTGCCTTTGTTCATTCTATTGTTCTATTAATTAGTGGTTTATATCGTATAAGGATGGTCAAAATGATGCCAAAATCGCCATTAGGAACCATGACCCTTAGGTTAACGCATACTGTAATATAGGTAATCGGATTCTAAGTGGAATGGTCAATCAAAAAACATACTAATACATGTCCAAATCACACTCTAGAAGCAAAGTGAAAACAAATCAGGTTAGACACGTGAACTTCCACCAGGGAAATGAGGCTGGGTGCTCCGGAAGGGTAAACGCCTTTGTTTAGCTCAGTCAAATTTAATAGCTTAAAATGATATTTATTAATGTGGTAAGCCAACGTAATAACTTTATTGCTTTAAGGGTCGTTATATAATTATCAAGTTTAGCTTGTTAGCACTACGGGAACTTTATACAACGAAGCAAGCTGCTTATATATAAGTTGTTCACCCAGGGATATTGCAAACTTATCAGGGAGATGAAAAAGTCATCTCAGTACTTTTGATAAGTATGATGTGTCTAGGACTACTGTGGATGTTTGACGTCCAATAGTTGCATGTTACTTTAACTCAATTTGGATTGCACACGTGGCGGACGCAGCTAGCTAAACAGCACCCTGCCTCGCTTCCCAGGTAGACGTTCACGTATTTAACACAATTTATCAGTTTTAAAATTTTTACTTTGTTCAAGCATTGTTAATTAGATGTGTATTATTACGTTTGTTTTTATATCTTAGCATGCGAGTTTTTTTTAATTCGATGGTGATGGCAAAGAGGTAGCGTTCGAACGAGCGGACAACGTTGGGGTATCCAGGAAGAAATGTTCAAATTATCATATATACTATTCACATACTTGTATACATTTGAGAGGGCTTTAGCAGCATCTGCAGTGTGATCCAAAAGTCCTCTATGCTGTTGTGCTTGAAATGTTGAAGCCGGTTTTAATCCGCAGACCACTCTCCAGGTGTTGTAGTTTGCCATCCCGTGATCCCGACCTCTCTGGATATTGGTAGCAGCCAGATCACCACCGAAACCAGGTCTACGTTCGAACAGATGATTGGTAACCTGCGTAGTGAATAACCGATCTACGGACTGTGATGCCGCCTCATAAAGTCCTCTGGTCACAGCTTCAATGCCACCTAGCGGACTGTAAATCAGATCTGGTCTCAAAAATGTTTTAACTAGATACTCTTGTCTTGTTGTCTGTCCAGTTCTTCTGTAAGCAACTTTATCTCTAATCATGCTATGTCCAAATCGAAAAGCGGAAACGGAAAACGAGTTCCGGATTTGCGGTTTAACATTCTTATTGTAATTTGTGAAATATCCAGATTGCCTTGGTTTTAAATCAAAGCCCTGCAACATCTGAGTGCCAAGAATTTCTTGCAGATACTCGTTGTATGTGATATGTTGAAGTTCAGCTATTACAATCTTTCTTGCCTCTTGGAACAGTTTTTCATCATTCCAATGTGGGTTTATTTTCGCAAGTTCAGTCGCTATACGGTTATGTTCTTTCATCCATATCGTGTGCAATGACATAAGCATTGGTTGCTGGTTTACTCTGACGTCACCTGAAAAATAGTTACATATTACATCAGTTTTAACTTTAAAAATGGGTGAATGGTCTTCGAAATCAAGGATTGTGGGTTCGAACCTCATTCGGGACTTAGAAATTTTTAGATGATTTTCATCTTCTGTCCATACTAGAGCTATTAAAAGCTAAAAGTACTAGAAAAATCTTTCGAATGAGACTGAAAACCGAAGTACCGTGTCTTGCTGGACGATAAAGATCGAAAAAGAGTCGGCCGCCACCTGTAGCCGCTACAGAGAGCGCTTACAACTAAAACCATTGAAACAAGACTGAGCAATAGACAGTCGTTTCAAAATAAAATTGTGAATTTCAATCCCCCCAAAAAATATACAAAGGAACAAAATATATTTAACCAAATTTACCTCATGAAATAATGAAATAATTTGTATGAGGGGTTTTACCTTGGTTTTTTTAAAGGAATTTTATGTTTTATCTGGCGGCATTTTTAGGCAATAGTATATTTTTGACAATAAAAACTATTGCATAAGAAGTGCATGATATCCTCGTGGATGCTTAGTCCGTCAGTAACGATACCGCCCAGTCGTAAAAACTACATATTATATGGGTGTAGCAAGCTAAGCAGGAGATGCTTACCCTTCCGGAGCACTCAGTCTCACTTACCTTGTGAAAGTTCACGTGTCTAACCTAACATGTCAGTTCCAAAGTGTTTGCTTTGCTTCTGGATTGTGATTCGGACATGGATTAGTATGTTTGTTTTTGATTATACTAAGGTTGAAATTTGTTCATAAAAAGATGCCAGTTTGTCCGTGTATACATGTGTAACAAGCGAAACACAAACATACCGGCCAATGTTCAAATCACGATCTAAATACAAAGTAAAAAACCTGAACTACTTCCAGAGAGACATGGTCGGTCGCTCCAGACAAAAAAGGTAGCTATCTACAACCGCCACGTTTGTAATCAAAAATTGAGAATGAAAGAAACATGGACGTCAAATGTATCTAGGATAATTTTGATACAGGGAAATTTTACTTCTCAAAACCATTGTAATGATGGCTATAAAGCTTCCAAAAATGTATTATATCATACACGCTTACTTGCCATGGTTTTTACACTTGCATCAATTTAAAATTTCCCGACAATTACCTGAAATAATTATATTTTCCCCTTACACTCATAAATGCACTTCAAAACAAGAATGCTGCTAAACATTTTACCACTAAACTGTTATTAAGATTGCAATGATGGCAACGTCCAAAAGACAAAAGGACATGAAATATTTAAGAAATGCCGTGTTCTAAACCATAATATGTCTTGTTTTGTACAGTAGTGTATAAGGAGTAGGTTAGTTAAGGAAAAACATTTCAAAAGGAACAACTCTTGAGAAAGAAATATTAAATTCACTGATCATTCCTTGATATTTCCTTAATTTTTAAGAATAGAAACACCCTGACATCATGCTCATATCGTGAACGACTTATTCAAGCCAAGTATTTGGGAAACTTCGTATACACATACAGTCTAACCTGTCTATAAGGGCCACTCGGGGGAAGTTGCAAAAGTGGCCCTTATGGACAGGTGGTCTTTATATAGAGGTTTGTAAATCCAGTTATGACATCACTATAAGTATAAGTTGGAAAACTAGTGAGCTGTTCTAATTTATCAATTTTATTTGTTAAAATTTCTGTTACAAAAAAGGCATTAGCTAATTTTAACAGAATAATTTCTTTGAAAACAATTAAAGAAAAATCTTCTGACCACACTATTTATCAATCTTTGAAAAAAAAAACCTTAAAAATCACCAAGTATATACACATATCTTAAATAAAGACATGTTTTCTTTAATAGGTAGAAGCCAGTAATGAAAACAATAGAAAATAGTACATGTATATGTATCATAATTAATAATGAGTAATAATCTATCCTTAGTGCTTTATGGCTTCATTTGTCGACATGAGGATAAATGACTTAAGACTTTTTTTTAAGTTTTTAAAAAAGTTTCAAAAATATACCTTTTAAAAATTCTTTTCTTATCAACATACAGATTTGGTTACATGTACTTAGTTTAATGATCAATGGTTTAAAGTTAAATAAATAATGTTTAAAATCTGATTTTAGCTTCAAGATTTTCAAAAAACTACATGGCTTAACATTTTTGCACAAATTTTTAGAAACTATAACAAAACTTGTCCCCAAAATACGAATAAAAAGTGGCCTTTATAGACAGGTTCATTGGCCATTTTGTACAAAAATAGGGTGGCCTCTGGCTCAGTTGAACAGTGGCCCGTTATATAGAGGTTAAATAAAGAGTAAAATGGCTCGGGAGGAATTGAAAGTGCCCTTTATAGACAGGTGGCCCTTATATAGAGGTGGCCTTTAACACAGGTAGGACTGTACGTATATAAGAATATAATAAATGAAAGGTCAAGCGGACAGGTCAGTATTGTTAACCCATAAAATCGCCCTACCTGCTATGAAGCATTTATGAAGTGGGTTGGTCAAAATACAAGCTGCTCTGTTGGTGTTATCTTGAGGTAACAGGTTCCCGCTGTTTGCACTCTTCAGTTTCCCTGAAACAAATGTGTTCAAATATTATTTGAAATTGAATATTAACATTTTACTGTGAAATCAAATATTTTCGTCGTATTAAATTGTCGAGGATCTAAGAAAAAAACCTTTTCAAGGGATAATCAATTTAATTTCCCTGAAACAAATTATTTCTAGTATTAATTGAAATAGAATATAAACATTTGTACTGAAAAATCATGTATTTTCGTCGAATTCAATTTCAATTTAAAAAAATAATTTTAAGGGCTGATAAATTCAATTTTCCTGAAATGAATGAGTTCAAGTATTATTTAAAATAGAATATAAACAGTTATACTGTAAAATCATGTATTTTCGTCGTATTCAATTTTCGAGGGTATAAGAAAAAATAATTTTGAGGGTTGATAAATTTACAGGTCTTTTCTTGATTCCTGATATAATCATTTCAAAAATCCGCGAAAATTACACTTAGTGAAATATTAGGAAATTCAAAAATCCCCGAAAATTTGACCACGTGAAATTAGGTACGTTTACGGTTAAAGAAATATAGTCAATTTCATAAATCCGCGAATATTACACCCCATGAAAATGTCGGAAATTTGAAATACTCCACAATTTGACCACGTAAAATTAATAAAGGTAATGAAACACGCTGTGTTACCTAAATCACACAGTCTATTAGCCCAATGTAATATTCAACTTAAAGGTCAAACGACCAGGTCAAACTAATCGCACTATATATACCTCCAGATTTTAGCCTTAAGCTGTCCATGGTTCTTTTATCAGATCCGTAAATATGTGATCCATCTAGAAAATGTGATACTTGATTAAGCTGTTCCCGTTGACCTGAAATTGAAATAAAAAAATTAAAATTAAAAATACCAATTCGTTTCCTAATTACAATTCTAAATCAAGTAAAAACTTTAAAATAGACAAATAGGGTTTAACACGTGTACTTCTACCAACCGGAAAGTGAGACCGGTTGCTTCGAAAGGATAAGCACCTTCTGTTTAGCTAGCTATACCAAAAAAGCAAAATATTTGGCGATTTCAAATACGTGTATATTGCAACAGATTTTAGTGATATAACGGAGATTAATTTCCACTTAATAAATTTAATATACTTATCTGAAACTACATTTGTCAAAGTGTATCCAAAGGATAGTCTAAAACATAATCTAAGACATTCGATGAACTGTGAAAAGCCATTTAGTAACATGGACAGAATATAATTGCATTATCCTTATTACAACTTCGTAAGTTGGAAGTGGTGGGTTCGAACTCCAACCGGGTCTGGCCCAAGACTTGAAATTTGGTGATTGTTCTTTCGTCAAGCACTTGGCAATTACAAAAATGAAAGTCAGGATTCTTTTGGATGGGATCTTAACATAAACGAGGTCCCCTGTCACGATAAAGAATCCTGCTGTATAATTCCATCATATATGGACGTCACCAGCTTAAGATGAATTGGCAGAAATTTTGACCTTAGTGCACTTAGGGCAATGGACAGAGAGGGCAACTCCTGTCATGACAAGGAGTCTCAGTTTTTAAGTTCTCTTCCAAAGGACATATTTAAATGCCAAGTGATTGGCGAAAGAACAGTCACTTCTTATTTCAACTTTTGGTCAGAACCGGTCGGGGTTCGAACCCACGACCTTTCACATTCGATGGTGGTATTGGAAACCAGAATGAGAAAACCACCGACCTTTGGAAACAACATGGACAAGTTCTTTTTCACACAGAGATTTGTCCCGATCGGGATTCTAACAAGGCGCCGTAAACAACTTGAACAAGGAGAGTCCTGTACTACAACATTTAATAATCAATGGTTTAAATATAAGAAATAAGAGATTGGCCCCATGACCCCTTCTGAAATGAACACTTAATATAGTCCACTAAATCCTTAAAAATGGGGTCGTTTGGTTAAATAAGACACGTTGTCTCATGTTGGTATAAAATGGTACAATGTGATCACAAACCCATTTATAAACATGAAAGATATTAGAGCGGAAACGAAACGATAAACGAACGGACAGACGGACGGACTACCAGACTGACGGGCAAGGCCGATTCCGAAATTCTACACTTCGTTTTCTGGAGGGGTGGATATAATAATGACAATATGTTTACCGAATGTGCATTCTAAATTTGGAGTTGGCAATGCTCGAACCATATTCATGCAAGTTCTCCTAAATCTGCTAAAATGAGGATCATTAGCGTCTATCGGGATAGGAAAGCAATTTCTCCTACAAAAAATAGAAACAGGAAATCAGTAATTGAATGAAACAACGCCATGATTTTGTTCAATGAGTTTCGCCATAATTATACCACATGATCAATACCCTTACCATTTAAGTCATACGTTTTGGAAAAAAATGAACCCCAAAATGTTTGTGTTCAAATGAACGTCTACCGTTTTAGCAAGCCATCGCCAAAAAGGAATTTTCCCCATTTGTCTATAGATCAGGACAATCCCCCGATTTTACTTTAACCCGTATAAAGACACTGCAGTATAACACCGTTTACCGTTGCCTAGCATTTATACTTTCAAAAATCGCCATCTTATTCGATCCCATATATAATTTAGTTAAATTTATTGCTGAAATACAGTTAAAATAATTAAATATGACAAGATGAAAACAGTAAATGAAAAAGAAAACAAGAGGTTCAAGGGCCTTTCTAACGATCACTTGAGAGTATGTAAATTTCTTAAATGTTCCACACAAACGTTATGAGGTATCACGTGGTATTAAGGTGAATCCAATTAAGAGAGATCCATACGGTTAGCATGAAAACATATATACTCAACAAAAAATGTATCGTAAACATTATCTTTTTAATTTTAATCTTGATTGGATGCAAAAAAACACATATTATTCTAAATGATACACGCACACACGTGACCATGAACCTACGTTTCCTCAGTGATTCTGTAGGCGCTGAACGCCACGTATTCGTGAAGACGATAGATAGATAGATAGATAGGTGAGAGAGAGGTAGATAGGTAGGTAGGCAGGAAGAGAGAGAGAGAGAGAGAGAGAGAGAGAGAGAGAGAGTAAACTATTGTATGAACTCCAATTTGCTAAAATCGTTACAGGTCGAGAAAAAACCCAGGTGTTACAATAAGATTCTGAAAACCTCAAGCACATACATAGTGGACAAAGACGGTGTTCTTGTTAAAGATACCTAGATTAACTGTTAGTTTCAACACTGTCGGTTTATTTTTAAAAAAGTAAAGCTTTTTTATGTCTTTATGGATGTGTGTTCCATTCCGGAGCACCCAGTCTCACTTTCCAGTGGAAATTAACAAAGCTGCAACTATGTTTTGAGGCCGAGTGCTCCGGATATAGTACGCACATCAACAAAAATGAATGAAACTCATAACTCACCTAGTAGGAGTTCTACAACAATCCATGTTTGATCCTCTATAACCTAAAAAAATCAATAAATTGATTTATCTAACATTAGACTAGTTTTTATATCTGATTTGACGAAATACACGTTTGATCGAACACGTATGATACAGAATTGGTAAAACAACATTGGCGATAAAGAACACGTGCATTATTCATTGTGACGTCATAACTACAGAACAAGTCATAACATGGTTCAGTGGTTTCTGTGCTAAAGTGTATTTTTTCACATAAAAATAATAATAATAATAATGACTATTTTTCGAGGGTTGCTTATTTGGACTGAGCCAATCTTACATAAGGCCCTCCAATATGAGTGATTACATACTATTAATACAAAATAACATTTCTTTACATGTAGTAATTAAAAATAATTAAAATAATAATCACGCAAAATATAAAAAACATATGCTAAGTATAAAACTATGTACAAGTGTATATATATATATTAAACAACCAAATGTTAAGATATTATAATATCATCGAATTAATATGTAAAAAAAGTACTTTGATATAACTTTTTAAAATTCTTCAAAGATGTCGCATTTTTTTTATTGTGTTGGTAATGAAAAAGTAAAGTATTGTTTTTTTTATTATTTTAAATAACCTAATTGGAAATGTTAGATAAAAATATCATATACACAGTGTGTATGTATAACCCTTCGTATCAGGTCTCGTCCTTTTTCCTGCGCGACTCGTCGTGATACAACTACGAAAAAAGGATTCGACCTGATACTGATGGTTGTACATACACATTGTGTATATATGTATTTACCAATAGAATCAATCAAAATATTTACCAATAAAATCAATCAATAGATTGACCAAACAATGTATTCACCGACAAAAATAATCAATTCGCCCTCTCTCTCTCCTCAATTCTCTCTCAGGTTTTCTCCATTAGAAGTCTCAATGCGAGTATATTTTACCCTATTTCTCTATTTTCCTATAGTGACTACATAATTTAATTAATATACAAAAAGGCAAACCAAAAAATGGGCGTGGTTACACCTTTTGATTGAAGTTTGTAAACTACTCTTATTAAAATATCTAACACTTACCCCTAGATAAAGCGTTTCGTTGGATATCGTGGCTGACAAACTGTCCAAATTCCATGGCGAAATGGCTGACGTCATCCATTTCATGTGACGAAGTGCTTGCACTGTGAACTGTGACACTTATTTTTCTTGCTCCGGGAAGTTTTTGTCCGGTTACGGCAGAAATTTCCCTAGGCGACTGAATACCTGAAAATTATAATTGAAACTATGAAAAAAGAGTGAAGCGGAGTGATGGAGTTTTATGCAACAAGAATTTTTCCACTACATATCAAAACGGTCAATTTAAGAATGGTTGAGGATGCCAGGATGCCCGTTAAAACACCAACTTTCGGTTTAAAACACATACTAAAAGTCGCAGCTTTAGAACAATCAGACACAAACAAACTGGTCTATTTTTAATTCAAAATCTCAAAATCCAAAGTTAAATCTTAGAAAACTTATTAATTTTATTAACCGCGAAAATTTCCACAAGGTAAGTGTATTTCTGAAAGAATAAGGACTTCCTTTTGGCTAGCTACAGAGGCCACTTCACGGTAAAGTCACAAGTGAGTATTGAAAGGTACAGTGGGAAATCGAATTTTGGATACAGCGACATAGTTATCAACACTAATGTGGTGAAGCCCATATTTTTTAAAGACTTCATGTGCATATGCTGTAGCATCTTGCGTCAATAATCTATATGTCAGCCGCATGCTTTGTTTTGTAAAGTTCTCGTAGTGGGAACAGGTTCCACCAACGTGTATTTAAAAGCAGAGCCGGATATCAGTGATAATGCTGCATTTAAAAAGAAAATTTGACAATAGAAAAGTATATTTTAGCTTCGTACAAATAGTCCGTGTCGGATTACGAAAATTTCTTTTCCGTTTTCATTCCTGAGCTCGATGTTCAGTCCATACTGGAAACTGAGACAATTCATCTGTGACCAGGACTTAACTGTAAAACAAATGCATCACAACCCGGATGTAACACATAACAATCCGGATGTAATCCATCACAACCCGGATGTTAGACTTCACAGACTCCAAGTATGTATTGGGATATTAACTTTAGTGTCATCACACGGAACTGATTTCTTAAACTTTTCTCTTCCTGGTTTTCGTTTTAGCTTACAATTAAGAAACGTGCGATATTGATTTATTTCAACATCAAATTATTTAGGAATTGAATTGAAATATTTACGTTTTAGTTAAAGATATGGGAAATTTTAAGTTGAGTTGAGTTGAGTAATGGTGTTTAACGCCCCAGTCAAGAATATTTCACTTATATCGAGACGTCGCTAGCTATAGGCGAAGGTGCAGAAATTTTGCCTGATGGTTGCGCTGATGGCCTTATACAGCAGGGTTCTTTATCGTGCCAAGCCCATCGTGACACGGGACCTCGTTTATTTAAAGTTCCCATCCGAAAGAACCGCGACTTTCATTTCGTAATGCCGAGTGCTTGGCGAAAGAACAGTCACTATCCACTTTCAAGTCTTGGGTCACACCCGGCGAGGGGGAAATTTTGAGATGTTGTACAAAAATATATTATTCGGAACGTTTTATCTAGATATAGGGAGGTCCATGTAGGAACACTACAGGACTGTCGAAAGTTTAACACTAAGATACCGAATTAGTGTCTAATTGGCAGTTCATCTTTGGTCATCGTTATCAATGGCGCTGACCTGTGCCGGAAAGTTTAACGCTGAGCTAATGAAAAGAAACCAAAGCTTTATTTTGCAGTCTCGAGATATGGATAGTTAATGACCAAAGGGAAAAAGGCAGCAGCTGAAATAAATACGTGATACAGGCCTGTCGAAAGTTTATAAAAATCTAAAAAGTCGAAACTCGGTTGCCAAGTGATCGATAACAGATCGCTAGTGACTGAAAAGATGATGGAAGATGATTTCTAGCCGGTACGGCAAAGAGACAGAAGTATATCAGAAAAGTGTTTCATGTATCATTTGCTCGTTAACATTTCATTCAATAAATAAATAAATAAATACTAGTGAATAAATAAATGAATAAATAAATAAATACTAATAAATAAATAATAAATAAATAAATACTAGTGAATAAATAAATGAATAAATAAATTAATACTAATAAATAAATAAATAAATAAATACTAGTGAATAAATAAATGAATAAATAAATAAATACTAATAAATAAATAAATGAATAAATAAATTAATACTAATAAATAAATAAATAAATAAATAAATACTAGTGAATAAATAAATAAATACTAGTGAATAAATAATGAATAAATAAATTAATACTAATAAATAAATAAATAAATAAATAAATAAATAAATAAATAAATACTAGTGAATAAATAAATAAATACTAGTGAATAAATAAAAAAGATTATAAATAAGTAAATAAATTGTAGCGGAACTGAGCTAGTCGTAGTGTCATATACCATTTTTTGAATTTAATCATATACCATTTTTTGAATGTATTTTTTGATTAAATTCAAAAAATGGTATATGACAGTAGTGTTGTGTTGTATTGAGTAAATATAATAGAGTGATTTACTGCCAGACTTTCTGGTCCGGATCTTTTAGCCTTATGGTAACGCTCGCTTTTCACCCGAGAGGACCGCGTTCGATCTTCGGCCGGGTACTTGGTGAGGAAGTGGATTTTTCAGGTGTTACCTCCCTCCGTTTCAAAATAAATAAATAATAAATTTAAAGTACAAACAGTCGACTTACCATCATCATAGAAGCCGGGTATAAATCGTTCAAAGGGCGTGTTAGCTCTGCCCCAGAGCGGGTGTCCTAGGTTGTTGCACGACCCATCGGGCTGACGATAAGCATAATTTCTGTTACAAAGCACACTTGTCCGAAAGGGGCATCGTATCCTGTCTATTACAGGTAATGCTATGCGCTTTAGCGATTCTCGGGCTGCAGTTGGTGCGATTCCTAATCTGAAAAAAATGACACAAATAATAGTTATTATTATTATTATTATTATTATTATTTGTGCGCAAGTGCTTGGTTTATTTAGATTGAACACTGGGATATTCGCAATGACATTTCGTTCCATTAAATTCCAAATAAAATTATTGTATATTATTTATTTATTTAATCTATTTATTGTTGTTATAAAACATCTATCGCTTAGATGTTAAAGTTATTCTTTTTTCAATTCTTGGACTTCTCGGCCTTTTTTCAGTTCTCAGTCTATTTTTCATTTCTCGGTCTTTTTCAGTTATCAACCTTTTTTGCCCTTTTGATGAAAATAAAAAAATAAACCAAGTCAGACACTTGAACTCCCACTACGGACATGAGGTCAGATGCTCTTAAAGAGTAAGTAAGCATCCCCTGTTTAACTATCTATCCCCTCCAAAATTGAGATTTCAGTTTTCACATAATGGCCCTCTTTTAAACTTTTTAAAATTATAATGCATAGTGTATCGTAAGCTTTCATTAATTTATCAAATGGGTGCGTGGCCGATGACAGTTTTCACCACCAGTTTAAAAGTTAAGAATCTGAAGCCAAGAATGTACCGGCTCAACAAAATTTTGAAATACAGTACAGACCTGTCGAAAGTTTAACACTTAGCTATTGACAAAAAGTGCCGAATTGGAAGTTCATCCCGGCGGCTCGTTATCTATTTTTTTAGGAGGGGGGGGCGGAAGCTTTTCGGTTACTACCAATCCATATCTCGGTCACTCGGACGACGAGTTGCGACTCCTTTTCGTTATCTCTGTGCTAATTAACTTTTGACAGGTCTGTACTGGTTGAAAAGTGTCGATGTGTAATGGACAAGTGGAAGTTCATCAAAAACAAACCTACTTATCCACGTCCGAATCACAATCCAGAGGCAAAGTAAAACTTTGGAACTGACAAATCAAGTTAAACACGTTCACGAATTTACAACAGGGAAGTGAGGCCGGGTGCTCCGGAAGGGTAAGCACCTCCTGTTTAGTTAGCTACAACCGAAAGAAAGTGGGAGTGGCCACATTCATTTATCGACTGGGTTGATTGGAATAATGGCATTGATTATTGACTAGGGCTCAGACACAATCATGAGCACTCGGCCATTTGCCTGATAATGATTTGTAAGAATTATTGACTTACTTTTTCATGGTAGCTGACGCAGTTTGGAGAAACACATCACCAATCTGACCGATTTCCAGAGCCATGTCATTAGTGAAAAGATGAGGACCAAACATTTCCGCCTCAGTATTGGATTTGTCCACGCCTGAAATAAATAAATAAATTATAAAAACATAAATAAATATATAATTAAATTATAAGAATATAAATAAATAAATAAATTATAAAAAACATAAATAAATATATAATTAAATTGTAAGAATCTAAATAAAAAATGAATAAATAAATAAATAAATGAATAAATAATTGTATTTTTTACAATAAATTTAAAATGATTATTTTTTAAAGAATATTTGCCTTGCCTTTCCCCTAAATAGATTGTCAAAAAGTCAACATGTAACTGCTAACAATTCAATGGACATTATAAAGTGTCTCCCCCCCCAAAAAAAAATAAAATTAAAAGAGAAAAAAAATGAAATAGAAAATAAAAACAACAAAAAATATATCTAAAGTGCAATCGAACCGAACAATTCCTCGTATGATGCATGTTTGTAAGCTTTGTTTAAAACTGTCAACAAATTTCGCTAAGTGGAATGGAAGAATAAGGATCAAACCCCATCTGTTATAAAAAAGCATCATCGTCCCAATATTGCTGAGATGTTTATTTCTAGTATTTGAACATGTGACTTTGACCCGACCTCTGCACGTCAGCTTGGTATACTACGCATTCGACGTTTGACTAAAATTAATCCATAGACATGGAAGATATAGAGTGGGTGTTTATTGGGCTTAAGAAATGACAAGTATATATATATGTATATACAAATGTATATGTGAACAGACGGATAGGGAAGTGAACGGACAGAGGTGCTGGCTGACTGGGTGATTCCTATACCCCTGGGGTTATAATTTTGACCCACCGCTTCTCTGTTGCTGTTGGTCAATGTTGTCCAGCTGTAGTGACGCTGTTTTGGCCGCTTGTACTGCCTGGTCTATGACTGTCTTGGATGGTACGATAGAGGATTCGACGCTAGCAGTTTTAGGTGCCAATCTCCGGTCCGATACACCAGTTTCCAGTAATCCATTTAGATTGAGTTTAACGCTTTGAACCGACAAAGCACAATAAGTGTTGTGCAATGTTGAGATTAAAAACAATAATATGATGATCTCTCTGTAAAATAAGAGATAATGAATGAATGAATGAATGATTGATTGATTGATGGAATGAATTAATGAATGAATGAATGAATGAATGAATGAATGAATGAATGAATGAATGAATGATTATTTATTTATTTATTTATTTATTCATTTATTTATTTATTATTATTAATTATTAATTAATTTATTCATTTATTCATATATTAATTTACTAGGTATTTATTTATTTATTTGTTTGTTTGTGTGTTTATTTATAGTTTGAATGGTGTTTTACGTCTCAGTAAAAATATTTCACATACTGATTTATCGAGACGTCACCAGTTATAGTTGAAGTGACAGGAATTTTTACCTTTGCAGGGCGTTCAGTGCAATATGCATTGGTGTTAATTTAACGTTTCAAGCCTTAGAAGTTTTATTTCTAAATGCCGAGTGCTTGGTAAATACCAATAGCTACATATTTTCAAGTCTTGATCACTCCACGGCCGGGGTTTGAGCCCCCGACCTCCCACATACGGAGCAAGCACTCTAATAATTGATCCACCGTGGTTGTAAATTTATGTATGACGTATCATGTTAAAAATCAGTGATATCCGTTTGCGTCAAAGCAACGTTCAATAACTTAGAACGTCAACAGGCTCCTAGGAAAAGGGGATGGGCGGCGCTGGTCCCAAAACTTTTTTTTTTTTTTTTTTTTTTTTTTTTTTTTTGCTTAAATTTCATTCAGTTTCTAAGATATGTAATTCAATAAAATTCAGTAGATATTTCTGCAAATCGCAGTATAATTTAATACAAATTATTAATTAATTAAGGAGAAACTTCCGGTCAGGTAAAGACAAGTTGTTGTCTGTATCGGCTCTACAAAATGATGTAATAACTCAACACACATTGATGCAAACGAGCTACAGATTCTAAGTCATATGCATAAGGTAACCAAGAATCAATTTAATACCAAATGCAATCTTGAAATTTATTGAAAATGTAGTTATTGAAGATTTTTTACTGAACAATAGACCTGTTAAAAGTGCTCATGAACTTAGTGTATACTGTATACTGTAGTGTACCATATACTGACCTTATACACCTGTATTACCTGTATTGTTATCATAGTACCTGTAATATATTGACTGGCTAATACATATTATGTCTGATGACGAATTGGAGGACAGTATCTCTCAAATAAATAAACGTCAACGCCGCTTCACAGACCATTCACCTTCTACGCCAGCACAATTCAAATAATACCAATAGCAATATGAGCAACATCAACACTCCAATGGAAACATTCGCTTATATGTCTCAACCGCCTATCCTCCACAGGCACATTTTCAACACTTTCAAACATCTCCTCAAATGCAAATCCAACCAAGAAGTAGCAATTTATCTGATTCTGACATTGAACGCATCAATTCATCTATGAGATCTACTATTCAAACTGAAATGTCTGAAGTTAAAGCTTCTATGAAGTGCATGTTTGAGGGTTTGTTTCAAGAATTAAAGGATGAAATTCAACAACTCCGAATCGAAAATCAGTCGTTGAAAAAGGAGAATTCAGAACTAGGGCTTAAGCTGGACGAACTTGAGCAATATTCAAGGAGGAATGCGATAAGAGTTTCAGGAATAGTTGAAAAAGGTGAAGAAAACACTGATGTCTTAGTCCAAAAAGTTTGCAATGATATAGGTATCGAACTAAAGGATGAGGATATCGACAGATCACATCGTACAGGAAAACCAATGTCTGGTAAGAACCGACAGATTCTAATTAAATTTACCAATTACAATATCAAAAGGCGCATAATGAAGTCACGATCAGCATTATATCGAAATTCAAACTGTAAAAACGTCTACATAAATGAGGACCTTACAAAACGCCGCGAGAACATCTTCAAAAGCGCAAGAAAATTAATCGTAGATAAGAAAATATCTAAAGCCTGGACCTGGGACGGCAAAGTTTTTGTTACTGATGTGAATGGTAGGAAATTTAGGATTGACAGTCAAGAAGAACTCCGTAAATTTAGTGACACACAGCAAACTTCTAGGTCTGGTCAACCCACAACATAGTGTGTGAATAACATTGTACAACATAAGCCGTGGTACCACACTGTGGTCATTACCTGGGACTGTCAGGTGGCTTGTTGTAATAAGGTTGACTTTTCTCAGTGTCGACCTTTTCAGAATGTTTTTTTGGACTTTGTAATACATGTACTATATTTTATTACTTCATGTTCTTGCACATCCAAGTTCGTGTACTTTGCAAGCTCCGTGTCATATTTTGCATTACCGATACTTTTTAATTGTATACTAGCTGGTCTCCCAAAAACCTCGTTTGAATGATAAGTAATGCAGAATTAGTTTATCTCTGTATTTTTCTTATAATTATTGTAACAAAACTTGTCGGGCATACTTTGCTGCATTGCTTATCGTTCAATCCAGGTTCTGCATTTATTTGACATGTTATAGATTCATACACGAATAATTGTATACACGTTACCTATGCCAATTCCGTTATAATCCATTAATTAACTTGTTTGGCATCAATTCATCATCAACATTTTTGTTCATGTTTTTTCTTTTTTTACTATTATTGTTTATTCTCTTTCACTGTTATTCTTCTTTCTACTTCTATTTGCCTTCTTCTACTTCTTTTTCATCAACTATACGTTACTGTTCATATCATAACACATACTATGTTCAGTTTACTACACAGTGTATTTGTGCATTTGTTCTAGCTCGTGAATATATATCTTGTGATCAAGGTATAACTTAATTTTTTATTCTAATGCCTGTATCAGCTTTTGTTCATCGAGCTAGAACTGGTTTATTTAACTGTCGTTCTATGATACTGTTCACACATACTAAACAAGCTTGTACTCCCAATACATTTTTGAAGATGCTGACAATTACGATAAGCCTAGTAATGCTTATTTATTACACATTTTGTTTTCATGTGTTATTGTATTGTTTCTACATAGTTGTAGTGCATCATTATTCTCAATGTCTACTACATTGTTTTTGATACCGATACTTTTTACATGTTTTACATCATTGTGTGTATTATTAACCAGAGATAAGTTTGGTTTTACTAAGCAATATATGTATATAGATAAACTTGATGTGTACACACTAAATACTCGATTTTTCACTTATATGTATATAGGTTTTTCACATTTTGTTTTTGGATTTGTTGTATGTTATTTGATACTTTTTGTTGTTGATATTTCGATATATTTATGTGGTGATATTGAAACAAACCCTGGTCCTACTTCCCATGTGTCAAGTACTTCTACTGAAACTTCAAATTTATCACCGGAAGCTTTTTTACATAAATATCTCAGTATTGTTCATTTAAATGTTCAGAGTATACTACCAAAACTAGACTTAATTTCATATGAACTTAAAGCATACGATATATTACTCTTTACTGAATCTTGGTTACATCCGCATATTGACAATTCTGATTTATCGATTGAAGGTTTTTACGACCCCCTTCGATGTGAGCGTTCTGACAAACAAGGGGGAGGGGTCATAGCATATATAAGTAAAGCCTTATTTTTTCGACCGCGTTTTGAGCTAAACTGCATGGTATCGAGTCTGTTGGTTTGAAATAAAAACAAAAAGTAAATCTCTACTAATAGGTACTTTTTATAGACCACCGGATGCGGAATAGAATATTGGAATAAAATTGAATATTCTATTGATAAAGCACTAGACTTAAATCCAGATCATTTAGTAATTGCTGGCGACTTTAACGATGACCAATTAAACCCATCATGCAAGAAAGTTAAACAAATAATACAAAATTTCAATTTCGCTCAAATTATAAATGAACCAACACATTATACTGAACACTCTTTCTCCCTTATAGATTTATTTATGGTTAGCGAAAAAGACATTGTGTTGAGCAGTGGTGTAACTGAACCCTTTTTCGATGTTAATCTACGATACCACTGTCCAATATTTCTTATTTTAAATGTAACTAAATCTAATAACTATACTAAAACAAGAATTGTCTGGGATTTTAAAAAGGGGAATTATGACTTATTGCGTCAGAACATAGTTCAAACAGATTGGGATACTATATTAGACTCTTCTGATAATAATTATATAGCCGAAACATTAACTTCGAAAATTCTTGATATAGCAAAACATTCCATCCCCAATAAAACAGCAACAATAAGACAACGATAAAGTGTGGATGCATAATAAAATTAGAATTCTTATACGTAAACGAGGCAGAATACATCGTAAGGCTAAAAGAACAAATTTACCAGAACATTGGGCAGCTTTCCGTAAAATAAGAAATGAATGTATATTAGCGATTAGGAAATCTAAGCAGAATATTCTAAGAAATTGACTGAAAAATTAATGAATGGCAATTTAGACTCTAAACATTGGTGGCAAATAGCTAAATCTTTCTTAGGAATAAATCAAACCCGCACTATCCCAACTTTAAATCTTGACGATGTTATTTATGAATCCGATGAAGATAAAGCTAATGTTCTAAATAACTATTTTAATTTAGTGAACAATCCTCTATACACGATAAATATGCGGAATTACCTTCTGTTGCTTTCAATACAAATTTTATAGACAATATCGAAATAACTGAAACTCAGGTAAAGGATATTTTAAGTACACTTAACACCTCCAAATCAACAGGACCTGATTTACTTAATCCCATAATTCTTAAAAACTGTTCAAATGAATTAGCCCTTCCGTTAAGCAAATATTTTAATAAACTTTTAAATGAATCCCATTTTCCTGATTTATGGAAACAAGCTAACGTTACACCTGTGTACAAAAAAGAAGACCCCAAAAATGTAAAAAATTACAGACCCATATCTCTCTTAGTATTTTAGCCAAAGTCATGGAACGATGTGTTTACAAACATGTCTATAATTTTTTATTAGATAACAACCTAATTTCTTATCTTCAATCCGGTTTCAAACCTGGGGATTCTACAATTAACCAGCTTCTTTTTATTACTAATGACATAGGCAAAGCCTTAGACGACGGTAAAGAAATACGTGTAGTGTTCTGTGATATTAGTAAAGCATTTGATAGAGTTTGGCATAAAGGACTCATTCATAAACTTTATTCTATCGGGGTTAGGGGGAAATTACTTATGTGGTTTAAATCATACTTGTCTAATCGTAAACAACGCGTTCTTCTTAGAAATGGTTACTCTTCGTGGAAAGAAATAAATTCTGGTGTCCCTCAGGGCTCTATACTTGGTCCTCTTCTTTTTCTTATTTATATAAATGATATAGTTTTAGATATTCAAAGTAATATACGATTGTTTGCTGATGATACATCACTTTATTTGATAGTTGAAGACGCTTATTCAGCCGCAGAAAAACTTAACATTGACTTAGATAGGATACATTCTTGGGCAAATAAATGGTTAGTTACTTTCAATCCACAAAAAACTGAATCCATGATAATAAGCAGAAAAAGAATAAAACCGTTTCATCCACAGTTATATATGAATAACGTTCCAATAAACGAAGTTGAAATACATAAACACCTTGGTATTTTTTTTACTGAAGACGGTTACTGGAAATATCACGTTGACCAAATAATAACAAAGGCATTGACAAGAATTTCTCTTTTCCGTAAAATTAAATTTAAAATTGATCGATCCGCTCTTCAAAAAATTTACTTTACTTTTATCAGACCCGTTCTAGAATATGCCGACGTAATTTGGGATAATATCAGTTGTGAACAACAAAAACAATTAGAACAAATTAATATTGAAGCAGCTAGAATTGTTACAGGGGCGACCAAATTTTGCAGCATCGATTTATTATACAAAGAAACTGGGTGGGAAACTTTAAATTATAGGAGAAAGAAACACAGACTTATTTTATTTTATAAAATGTACCATGGACTATCTCCAGAATACCTTTCAAATATAGTACCTCACAGTTATCTAGAAATACACTCTTATCCAACTCGAAATAGAGAAAATCTTCATACGTTTCTATGTAATTCAACATCTTTTTTTAATTCTTTCTTGCCCTGCACCGTTCGTGACTGGAATTCAATACCTACTAACATTCGCAACGATGAATCAATACAAGTTTTTAAAAAATATATTGACAAGCGTAATGATGTTCCAAAATACTTTCAAAGCGGTTCACGTCTAGGACAAATTTACCACGCTAGAATAAGAATGGAATGTAGCACTCTCAATGCACACTTATTAACAAAAATATTATTGACAACCCTTTTTGTAGATGTGGTCATATTGAATCCTCTAAGCATTTCTTCTTAAAATGCCCACTTTATAGACAATTACGTCAACAAACCATTTTCTCTCTACCCTATAATATAACTATAAATTTTTTATTATATGGTGATGTTGTAAACCTTACTGTTGATGAAAATATCTATGCTTTCGAAGTTGTTCAAAAATTATATTATTATCCATAGATTTTGTCAGTAACTCTCTCTCTCTCTCTCTCTCTCTCTCATATCATCTAAATTTAACAATATTATATGCAATATTTAATTCTTCAACTTGTTTTCCTGATCTTATAAGTTTATGTATTCTAAGCAAAGACTGTGGAGACGAGTTAATATAAGACCTTGGTCTTGTTCTCGAATCCTTTTCTTCATGTATATGTATGTTATTGTACAATTGTATTGCTTTTTGCGAATAAAATATTGTTTAAACTAAATTATTAATTTATGTTGACGATACAGTTTCTGGAGCATGTTCAGAATTCCATCTTTCTTCGTACTACATTACATGTACATAAAGCTGTTCGTGTGTTCCGTTCAAAGATATTTTTTAGAAAAAGCTAAATTCATGAAAAAGAACTGATTATTTTCCATAACCAAATGCAATTTATTTTTCAATTATTAGTTTTTGCACTGATTAATAAAAACAATAAGAAAACTCGTTTGATTTACTAATAATATTTAAAATTCAAATTTAGGATCTAAATAAAAATTAATTGACTGCTGTGAAATTGAAAGACATTTTATAGATAAACTTCAGTGTGTGTGTGTGTGTGTGTGTGTGTGTGTGTGTGTGTGTGCGTGTGTGTGTTTGTCTTACCTCATTTCTCTTCAATTTCAAAAACAGAATTAACCAGGTGAAATAACAATGACTACCTTATATACCAAAAACTTATGTGACGTAATTACAAAACCTGTTCTTGGTTACGTTATGAACAAAGAAAATTCCGGGTTCTAGGAATAACTTATCCTTTATATGCAATGTTTACGTATTGTCATAATTTTTTGATTGGTTTGAAAAATAATTTTCAATGAATAATTTATGCGGTTTTGAGGTCCCAACAAAGGGATAATCCACCAATGATTTTTATTTCTTTTGTAATCATACAAATTTAAGTATTTCTGCTTTTTAACGAACATTTATCATGCGAAATAAAACAGGGAAAACGGATTTGAAAATGAATTATAAAATATTACAATCCACACTTCATTTTATGACAATGCTAGTTCCTTCATTTTTCTCCGAGATCATATCCTGGAGTGAAACTATTTCAATCACGTGACCTCAACGACCTGCCAATCAAAAACGTCGTTCACACCTGACCTTTCCTAGGTAAGAAAGTTGTATTGCGTATAGGAATTAATTATTATTTTCTTCATGTATATTAATGAGTTTTTAGGACCTATTTATATTCCAAACAGGTTTAGAAACTGATAAAAAATATATACACGAAAAACCACAACATAATAATGCACAAAAGTAAACTCCTGATAAAACGCAGACCAGTCGAAAATTTAACACTAAGCTTACGGAAAGGCCGAGTTCGGATGCCGCCACGGCTGCCGAGTGGCCAAGATACGGATAGCTAGTGGCAGCAAAGCCACCGAGAGATAGATTACAGCATTCGGAATATGTATAGCTGTCGAGGGACAAAGTTGACCATGATGAGCTGCAGATGTGCAGTAATTCGTTATATATATAATTAGCTTAGTGTTTGTTAAACTTTTGACAGATCTGTACTGTGTACTAGCTTGTCAAGTTTTACGAACAAATATATTTACAGTTATATGACAATTCATCATATCATTTCAAGTAAATTTAAACATAGGGACAATAATGCGAATTAAGATTTATTCTCGTTTTACAGGGGAGGGCTTGTTGGCCAAGTGGTCTTAATTTAAAAGAGCGCCAACTGGTTCCCTCCACCACAAATAACTGACCGCCCAGATATAGTTGAAACAATTAATATCTTGACTGGGGCGTAAAGCACTATTTTGCAACTCCCGTAAGTAGGAGGTCGTGGGCTCGATCCCCGGCCGGTCCGATCAAAGACTTGAAAGCGGGTAGTAACTGTTCTTTCGCCAAGCACTCGACATTGCGAAAAGAAAGTCACGTTTTTTTGGATGGGAACTTAAAATAAACGAGGTCCCGTGTCACGCTGGGCTTGGCACGCTAAAGAACCCTGCTGTATAATGCCATCAGCGTAACGCATAGGCAAAATTTCTGTCCCTTTGCCTATAGCTGGCGACGTCTCGAAATAAGTGGAATATTTTTGACAAAACACCATAACTCAACTCAACTATTTCACCACTTCACACCACAATCCATAAAATGACCGACTCGATATAAGTGAAATAATATATATAATTTTGCCTGGTGCTTAAAACACCATTACTCCACTCCACCAACCTCAATGAAAGTGAAAAAATCTTGAATCTTGACTTGGATATAAAACACCATTACTCTACCCCACTCCACCATCCATGATTTGGCTGTCTCGATATAAGTGAAAGGGTCGTGACTTTGGCACAAGACACCATTACTCTTCCCCACTCAACCATCCATGATTTGGCTGTCTCGATATAAGTGAAAGGGTCGTGACTTTGGCACAAGACACCATTACTTTACCCCACTCCACCATCCATGATTTGGCTATCTCGATATAAGTGAAAGGGTCGTGACTTTGGCACAAGACACCATTACTCTACCCCACTACACCACCCATGATTTGGCTGTCTCGATATAAGTGAAAGGGTCGTGACTTTGGCACAAGACACCATTACTTTACCCCACTCCACCATCCATGATTTGGCTGTCTCGATATAAGTGAAAGGGTCGTGACTTTGGCACAAGACACCATTACTTTACCCCACTCCACCATCCATGATTTGGCTGTCTCGATATAAGTGAAAGGGTCGTGACTTTGGCACAAGACACCATTACTCTTCCCCACTCCACCATCCATGATTTGGCTGTCTCGATATAAGTAAAAGGGTCGTGACTTTGGCACAAGACACCATTACTCTTCCCCACTCCACAATCCATGATTTGGCTGTCTCGATATAAGTGAAAGGGTCGTGACTTTGGCACAAGACAGCATTACTCTACCCCACTACACCACCCATGATTTGGCTGTCTCGATATAAGTAAAAGGGTCGTGACTTTGGCACAAGACACCATTACTCTACCCCACTACACCACCCATGATTTGGCTGTCTCGATATAAGTAAAAGGGTCGTGACTTTGGCACAAGACACCATTACTCTACCCCACTCCACAATCCATGATTTGGCTGTCTCGATATAAGTAAAAGGGTCGTGACTTTGGCACAAGACACCATTACTCTTCCCCACTCCACCATTCATGATTTGGCTGTCTCGATATAAGTGAAAGGGTCGTGACTTTGGCGCAAGACACCATTACTCTACCCCACTACACCACCCATGATTTGGCTGTCTCGATATAAGTAAAAGGGTCGTGACTTTGGCACAAGACACCATTACTCTACCCCACTCCACCATCCATGATTTGGCTGTCTCGATATAAGTGAAAGGGTCGTGACTTTGGCACAAGACACCATTACTCTTCCCCACTCCACCATCCATGATTTGGCTATCTCGATATAAGTAAAAGGGTCGTGACTTTGGCACAAGACATCATTACTCTTCCCCACTCTACCATCCATGATTTGGATGTCTAGATATAAGTAAAAGGGTCGTGACTTTGGCACAAGACACCATTACTCTTCCCCACTCCACCATCCATGATTTGGCTGTCTAGATATAAGTGAAAGGGTCGTGACTTTGGCACAAGACACCATTACTCTACCCCACTACACCATCCATGATTTGGCTATCTCGATATAAGTGAAAGGGTCGTGACTTTGGCACAAGACACCATTACTCTTCCCCACTCCACCACCCATGATTTGGCTATCTCGATATAAGTGAAAGGGTCGTGGCTTTGGCACAAGACACCATTACTCTTCCCCACTCCACCATCCATGATTTGGCTGTCTCGATATAAGGGTCATTCTCAAAAAATGTAGAAATTCCACAAACCAAAATAACGATAAAAAAATAATTGAATCCCGTCATTTCATTGGTTCGAAATCAATATTTGAAACATAAAATTTCATTCTGAGAAATATGCACACAAGACATTGGTTCTTTTTGACAGAATATCAAATTGAATTTAAAATTGTGCTTCATAATGTCCTCTGGAGTAACCATCATTTATGTTTTTGAAAATATCTATATTTAAGTAGATTTTAAATATAAAACCTATTTCTATACATGAATAACAAACTAGCTGACATATCATTTAAAATTTGAGACTGTATTTTTCATTTTAACACTTAAATAACAATCTTAAAATCTCGAAATGATAAACTAAAAATATTGCAAGAACGGAATTTTATAATAAGTTACTGCCTTTTTTGTGGCACGCGTTCTTTACTGGTTCATAGAAAAGTACTTAATACGTAATTTATAATTAATTATAAGTTAACAAAATTTATTTACATTGTGCAAATTAATGAATGAATAGACCATGGCAACACCACAGACATTTAGAAGTTATACCAAAGACAAAAAGAATAACACCAAAGACAGCCATTTAAAATACTGAAATTCCAATGCGTGTTGGGGAACAAAAGTAAGACAATACATCTTACATTATATTCTATCTCTCAAAAATGGAGTTTAAACAGATATTTGAAAAGAAAAATTTACATTCCTCAAGATTATCCAATGTTTACCAATTGTTTTGTTAACACCAGAGACACCTTTGTAACACCAGGGACAATATTGTAGTATTTTGATTTGATGATCTTTTATTTTATCTTAAAACTCGCGATTTACCTAGTAAATTAAAATAAATAAATAAACGATTGAAATATAATAGTTCCTTGTAAAATTTGTACCATTTGATGTCATTTTATATATTGGTAACACCACAGACAACACCAAAGACAGTTGATCTGTCGTATACCACTTTTTTAATCATAAAATACATTCAAAAAGTGGTATATGATACTGTCATATACCACTTTTTGAGTGTATTTTATTATTAAATTAAAAAAGTGGTATATGGCAGATCTACCAAATAAAAATGCTAAAGTACACTTAAAGTGCACGCTCACAGATCACAGTGCTTCATATCTCACAGGTTTAAATCCAACTCGGACCAGGCACTCTGGTTTCCTCCAGAAACTGACCGCCTCGGTATTATTTGAAAGAATATTGACTGTGAAATTTCAAAATGTAGCAAACATCAACAATCACAGTAGGATTTAACGAAAGTATCAGCAGCTATATCAATCATCAAACCTGCTGTTGGGTTATGTCTGCTTCTCGGTAGCTATATCTGTCAATGGGTCTGCTTTAGGGTCATCTATGTTTCAGTATCTATATCTGCCAATGAGTCTGCTTTCATCTGTCTGTTTCGCAGTAGCTATATCTGTCAATGAGTCTTATATAGGAAAATCTGTCTATCTGTAGCTATATCTGTCACCGAGTCTGCTATAGGGAAAATATATCTGTACCGGTAGCTATATCTGTCACTGAGTTTGTTATAGAGAAATATGTTGTTTATCCGTGACTATATCTGTCACTCAGTTTTATATGGTCATCTGCCTGTCTATCTGTAGCTATATATGTCACTGACTTTGCTATAGGGTCATTTGTCTGTCTATCTGTAGCTACATCTGACACTGAGTCTGCTATAGGGTCAACTGTCTGTCTATCTGTAACTATATCTGTCACTGGGTCTGCTATAGGGTTATCTGTCTGTCTGTCTGTCTATCTGGAACTATATCTGAGTTGTGCTAAAGGGTAATCTATCTGTTTATCTGCAGCTTTATCTGTCACCAATTCTATTATAGTGTCGCCTGCTATATCTGACATAGAGTCTACTAAAAGGTCAGTCTGTTCAACTATTGTTTGATCTGTCTAAATATGTCCTTTGGTCTCGTGTAGCCACATATTTCATCGCATCTGTTGTGGAGTCATCGGTCTGTACAAATTCTCCTAATTTTGTATCAAATTCTGTAGTAGGTCTATTTTCAGTGCATCTGTCTTAAATATTGAATGCCCCTTCGCAACGACGCGTCTGTCTGAATATCTACTGTGTGTCCTACTGTCTGCGTACTTACTGTGGTTTTATTTGTTTTAGCTTTTTAGGTCCACCCTAAGGATCTGTTTTACTCTGTCGTAAATCTATTACATTCTTTCTCTTTCTTATTATATCTTGTCTGTGAACAACTCGGTGGCTTTACTTGTTTGACTCTGGTGTTACTTCATTTTCAATATGATATCTCTGACAACATAGCGCAAAATCAATTGTTCATGGTAAGCGAAGACCCATATATGAATCTGGAATATGTGATAGCCACCGTGATATAACTCAGATTGTATGTATTACATAAAACAATTTAAAATATATACCAGTAGTCCATGGTGTTACTAATTGTGTCACTGGTGTAACTAACATTTCAAAATTTAGGAATATACAAATCATTTATTACTTTTACAGCAAAAGACCAATCCAAGAACCTTATTTACATTCAAAAGATCAGTCAAAATAAAGGAAACTTACGTATTTCTGACAGTGCATATAGTATTAAAAGTATAATTAATATAAAGTCCCTGGTGTTACATTTTTGTCTTTGGTGTATCTAAAAATTCTCATCATATATTTCTGTAGTTCGACGAATTATAACTAAAGGATTGGTCAGTTGCTATTGCTCAAAATATACATAGTTATTGTTTGCTAATTTCTACTAGGTATAGGAACAATCTATAAAATAAAAGTCCCTGGTGTTACCGTATTCAGTCATTGGTGTAACCAGAATAGAATAACAGTATGATAACCGGTCATCTAATATTTTCTTTCACCATAATTGTACAACTAAAGGTGTGCCAATGTCTTTTAAACATTTGTTTTCAATATTTTTGACAAAATTACAAAAAATCCACTTAATTAGTTTTAATGTCTGTGGTAACACTAAATTTGTCTCTGGAATAACCAATTTCTACAGTAATACCAAGGACAGTTACACAATGGACATATTTTCAGATATTAACGCATAGTTTAAAAAATAATGCCTCCTTCAGCATAAACACATGCTACATCTGAATTTTGAACGTTGCCAAAACTTTAGAAAGGTGTATTTTTCTTATTTCTTTCTTGGTATTGTATACACAACGGTAACACTACAGACTTAAAATAAATCTACTGTTAAATGTAAACTAATCTTTATCAATTTTTACTAATTACGTTTTTACTGATGTTTGATTTTTGTCCAGATGCTGAATACATGATGTCTGCAGACTAGGGAGCATATACCATCTTTTATATGCAAAGAGCAGTAACTCGTATATATGCACTTTTAGTGTTTGGTAACACCAAGGACTGTGCAGCATTGTACACACTATTTATCCAAGAAAAATATCATTCGTTGACATATTAAACTGAATAATTCGTCATATTTAGTCAGTATACGTGATTATCTAATGGCCAAAATCTAAATTTGATTTATAAATCAACAATTAAATAAAGTATTTTGATGACAAACAAAAAACTTGTGTAGAAAGACAGTAACAAAGTAACAGAATCACACCTCAAATGATTACATAATTTTATAAAGTATAACTATTTATCAAATATTTTAAGAACATTTTACAGTTCCGAACCTGTACAAACTATTTTAGCCTTTAAATTGATAAAATTTAAAACATATCTGCATGTTTATTGCTGGTGACATGAATTTCTACATTTTTTGAGAATGACCCATTTATGTAAAAGGGTCGTGACTTTGGCGCAAGACACCATTACTCTTTCCCACTCTTTCATCCATAAATTGACCGTCTCGATATTTAAATAAACTTTATTGGTGCCACAGTGGTCAGTCTCGTATTTTTAAAAAAAAAAAATACCACGTACTTATGGGTATTTTGGAACTGAAAAAAATATTATGAAACAGGCCTCTGTGATTGGGGGCGTAAAAACCATTACTCCACTCCGACATGCATGAACTTACCGCCTTAGGCTGACCAATCAAATCTATTCATTGTCCAGATCGGTACAAATAAGTTCAGTTCAGTTCAAAAGTTCAAAATATTTTATTTAAGTGTCATATATAAAAGCTACAATATACATCTAAAATAACTACTACATAATTGCTATATATAAAAGCTTTTACATTTAGCCTAAAAGACTTATAAGACACATCAAACATCACTTATACTATTAAAACACATCATTAAAAAAAAGAAAATGTTTTACAATCTGTTTAAAAAGTAACTTCTTCTATTACTCATATTTAAAATACATTTTGCTAAAAAAGGTTGAATATTTATATTATTCATTAAAACAATAAATTTATCTTCCTCACTCAAGTCATTAAAATCTGTATAAAAAGTATTCATTTTACTGTTCAACTCATATCTAAACTTCCTCATAAAAGTTACAACTCATTAAAAAATGTCTTTCATCTTCTAAAACACCTATATTACAGTAGTGCGCAAAGTTGCCGTTTAGGTACTTTTTATCGTTATGTGTTTGGTTTTAGTACAAAGTCCGGATTTTTAGTACATTTAATTAAAAATTAAAAAAAACCGTCTAATTTGACCTTTCAAGTTATTTTATCCGCCCGTTTATCCGTTTTTATGATAATTGTATAAATCATTGCCGTCAAAAACGGATAAATCCGTCGAATTGATAAATGATTTATTTGTTTATTTGTTTTTTCATTTAAATAATAAAAAAATAAATAAATAAATGCTGCTAACAGCTCCATGTCCCGGCCAACAGCCAGTATGAAAGCAAGTTACAAATCCGTATCAGTGTTAGTATCGTTTCCAAGTCGTGTTCTATTATGCATTTCCGACTTCCATGTCCCATGTGTTTTTTTCACCGTCACCTATCACGTCATGTGTTTATCATGGAGATTATTGCAGATGTTTTTAAAAAGACAGTGTTGACAAGACCTTGGTGCAAATTTAGCTGATGAAAACCTCAGGCATTTCAATTGTAGGCTTAGTTTAACTTGAATTAAGGTGGATTGACTTTTTAAAAGCTTAACCCAGCAAATTGCCATGATTTGCATAATTATCAGATTATCGAACTTTGACTGAAATATGTAGATGTTACTTGTAGCACATCTAGATCTTTTTGCATCATCCAGTGCTCTAAAATCACCAACAACCACCATTATCTTTCAGCTTAGTATTGGCCACATAATTTTTTATTTATTTTATTTAAAATATAATATAATCGAGATATCTAATTTGATATGTTACCAGCAAAAGAAGTATTTCAGGAGTTGCAGTACCAGCATTATTGGTGTTTACTACACCCGTTTACAGGACAATGCCTGTATTTGTTTGTAATTTTCAGGCCTAAATAAACTCTGTTTCCACTGACCTGACTGACTCTAAATTTTCATGCCTACGACGTTCACAACAGTGAAAGCGTACATTGCTATGGGTAACCCGAAATACCGGATCGGCCCTAATTTACCTGATCGACCATGCGATTTACCGGATCGGCGCCGGATCGACCCTTATATGTGGTTATATGGCCACATAGATTGAATGATAATGTTGATAAGATGTAATCAATCTTATTTTGATTTTATCTATGGTGTATTGACACACAATCATTAAAAAAATCTTATTATAGTCAAGGGGAGATAAATCTTATGATGATTATTAATTGATTGGCACACTTTGATTTATATTATATATTGACAAATTATAATCAATACGTCACTTTTCTGACATGTACACTCTTTTCCAATAAGTATATTATTGACTGGGAATAAGTATAATCTTGACGAGGAAGTACCAATCATTCGTTAAATGCAAAGGAAATAGCATTTCAGGACTATAAAAAATAAAAGTAATTATTGAAATACAAATTGACACATAAACTCATTTATTTAGACAACATTAATTAAAGTAGCAAGTATAAATATAAAATTATGGAAACAAACGTAACTGTGATTATTTATATACATCGCCAGGAAACAAATAAAATACATCATTTAAAAATAAAATATAATCGGGCACAAAAGTTAATCAGACAAAATATAATTAACGACACGGCTTATTGATATATGTTTAAGAAAAAAATTGACTGGGACATATGTATCTACATTTAATAAAATGGTGAATATATACAAAACAACGTAAAACAATATCAAATTACCACACCCCAATAAAATCAATGCATACAAAACGTAATTCAACAAACATAAAACAAGGTCGTATTTAGTATTTTTTTCCAGAGTTTTATAATAATAATAGTCTCAATCAATCTGGTCTCAGAACGCAGTTTCATCAAGGTAACAAAGTGATTGGGTACGAACTCATCACTATATCTTTTGAAAGACCATTTGTGTCAATATATAACCGTGGGTACTGGTGAAGCTGACTTATTTACCTACAACTTTTCTGGGGTGGTGTTCGGAAAAAAAACTCAACGGAAAGTTGGGGATATATGATCTGATAGGATGTTTAAGAGCAGCAGTCAACAGGTCAAGGCATAATTTAAATCCATCATGATTGCAAATTTGTCAGTTTTCCTGGTTTCTTTTACTAGGTCGTCAAAAGGAATCTCAATATGATTATATTGTACATGTATTAGACCTTTGTTGTATTAAACCAGTTAAAGGATAATGGAGTGGTATAAATGTCTTTGGAAACATGGCCCAACGACCGGGGAAATTACTTATCAAATCGGAATTGCTATGTTAAATGTTGTCAAAAGAAAGGGTTTCTTATTTCAGATTCCCATTGTTTCTTTCTCTGTTATTTCAGTCTGAAAAATAAATCATTAAAACAGTGAAAAAATCATGACTTAATATAAATTAGTTCCAATTAAGATAAATTCAATGAAAAACATTATTTATCTGTGTAATGTAATTAAATATAAATTACTCTATCTCTCTCATTTAATTTCAAATTAAACATGAACAAAGTTTCACGCATTTTTAAAAGAAAGAATTAAAATATTATAATAATTTTAAATAACCAAAACTTTTAAAAAGTTAACTTTTTGTGTCTAAATATTTTTATGACGTCGGGCCATTATTTTATCTGAGCAACATTATGTCAATAATAACTTTTTACGGACTTCATGGACAAAAGGCCGCCGCGTGCCGTCAATCACCTAAATAACGCCTCCTATTATTACCACTGATAGCGAAGCCCTGTTGAGTCAATTAAAGACATTGAATGGAGTTACCTGTTGCGTCTTGTAACAGATCGACTTCAAGATTTGATTGATCCAAAGTGTTAAAGGAAGGCGGTCCTTTTGCTTTGGCATGTCATTTCTTATTACAACATGGCGATTTGCATAGTATTGAACCTTAACTAAATAATAATGATATTTTCGGGCATCCATGATTAAAACAATTAATAATAATATATATTTTTCATCATTGATATCGTACAAATCTAATATTTGACCTCATTTTGACTCTATGTGACAATATCAGGGTCGATCCGGCGCTGATCCGGTAAATCGTACGGTCAATCCGGTAAATTAGGGCAGATCCGGTATTTCGGGTTACCGCATAGCTATCGCTTTCTCTAAAATCAGGCTTCTTTACTATGAAACAGTATGAAATAGTACGCATTGGAAATAGTGTGCCTGGTAAATGAGAGTAAAATTAAGTTTTGCACCGAGTCAAGCTAGATTCTTTCACTTATATTGAGACAGTCAGTCTGGTAAAAGAGATAGAATTCTAAGTAGTCGGAGAATTAAAACCTATGACCTTCAACAAAAGAACCCAAAACTTTCACATACTAGGCTTTGTATATAAATAACATACTTTATCAGGGATTCATCAAGGGCCTATTTAGGGCCAAAATTTATCGCCATTCTCAATGAAATAAATATTGATTTTTTCCCAGAATGGGCTGAGAAAGTTCCCAATTGGAAAATTGTTTTGTTTTTAAACGAAAACGAAAGTAAATTGTGAAACCCCCCAAATCAGCAAAATCAAGTAAAAGATTCTAGATTATTTTAAAACAACATCTGCAAAGGAAGATGAAGATACCACTTCTACATCAAAGGCTTCTGATGTCTTGAGCAAACCGACTTCTGACATGCTGTCAAAGTTTTCCCAAAATGAGCAAAAAAGTTGATAGTTTTCCCAATTTTAGTTTAGGGCCTCTTCTCAAAAGACACCATTACTCAACTCATTTTCCCAAAAGATACTGATAAATCCCTGTTTATATCAAGAGGGATCAGTTGTGGGATGGTGAAAAAATCAGTTCTCTAGAAGAAGCTGCTGTTAGCATTTGCAAGCACTGGACAAATATTTCACTTTGAAGGATTACATATATACAAGTACAATTTACTTGATGACAACTGTAGATGTAGATCCCTCTCTTTTGTATTATGTCCAGGGACTTTTAACCACTATAGTAGCTCAGTGGTAGAGAGCTCACTCCGTTTATTGGAGGGCATGGGTTTGAACCCTGGCTTGTGACCAAAACTTAAAAGAAGGTAGTGACTGTTCTTTCACCAAGCGCTTAGTATTTAGAAATTAAAGTCATGGGTCTTTCAGACGAGACCTAAAAGAAAGAGTTGTTTTTTTTTAATTTTAAACTTTTGTCCTGTCCATTCTTCCATCTGTATATCTAGACATTTCTTGTCTGGAGCAGTTCTCCAAAACTTAACTATGAAGAATAGTTTACTAAACTTGCCACAAAACATTAACATTGATAGGGGATATACATATCATTCCTCCTAGTTAGTTTGCTCATTTTCCTGAAAGTTATGGCCCTTTGAACATAATTGCAATTCACAAAAAAGCACCTACTGGAGCAGGAACTTCATTTAATGTATTTTATGGTTTTTGTTTAATTTTAGAACAAGACTGATGGCAGACAGAGACTTTGAACCCGACATAGCTGTGTGGGCGAGGAACTTAAACAAGAGCTATGGAAAAGGAAAAAACAAATTATCTGTGTTGAATAATCTTCAGATGACAGTACATAGAGGAGCAATGTAAGTGACTATACTCGAAGATGAGGAGATAACTTAAGAAATCATATTTTTCACCCCAGTCATTTGAAAAAAAGAAGGGGGGTTATTAATTAAGTTTCCGTCCGCCCTTCCTTATGTCTATCCATCTGTCTGAAATCATTTTCTGCATTAATTCTTCAAAACTATGAAGCACTATTTTATGATGCAAAGTATCAACATAGATAGGAGATGCAGATATTGTTAACCTGAGTTGGTTTGCTTATTTTCCTCAAAGTTATGGCCCTTTGAACATAAGTGCAAATCATAAAAAAAAACTGGCTGAGGTGAGGGATCCTAATTCACTGAATTTGCTTGTTCTTATTTTAAGTTGGTCATTCCTGAGATGGTGTGATGGAGTAATGGTGTTCTTTATCCCCAGTCAAGATTCTTTTACTTATACCAAGACAGTCACTTCTGAAATGGTGTGGAGTGGAATAATAGTGTTCAAGATAGTTTTATTTGTATCAAGTTAGTCAGTTCTGTGATCATGGAATGGAGTAATGTTGTGTTGTTTTGCCTCCAGTCAAGATTATTTTACTAATATCAAATTGGTGAGTTCTGGGATGGTTGAGTAGAGTAATAGTGTTTTTGCATCCATTCAAGATTCTTTCACTTATATCAAGTTGGTCATTTCTTGGATAGATGGAAAAGAGGAGTAATGCCAGCTTGTGCAAATGTTGAGTCAACTTGGAACAACATTTCACAATATCAGTTAAACATGTTCACTAACCTTAGATATTATTCAGTTTTCTTTGCACAGGAGTGGTAGTTATAGCACCATACACAGCATTTCTAGACAACTTAATGATTAAACATATTAACAATTAATTCTTGTTATTCTCACTTAAATTGAAAACAAGATAAACATGATAAAGTTCATTATTTACTTTTATCATGTTGATAGATATGGACTTTTGGGACCAAGTGGATGTGGAAAAACCACTTTGTTAAGATGCATTGTGGGAAGGCTGTCGGTGGATAAAGGGCACCTGCTCGTGTTAAGCGAGAAGCCTGGCTGGCCTGGGCATGGAGTGCCAGGTAGACTGGTTGGTTATATGCCTCAGGTAATTTATACAGGGTACTTGTCTACTTTTGTCTGCACTTAAGAAATACCATGACGGTAGCTTAGATGGTAGAGTGTTCACTTTGTATGTGGGAGGTCATGGGTTCAAACTCTGTCCCAGTCTAACCAAGATTAGAAAATAGGTAGTGACTGTTCTTTTTCTAAGCACTAAGAATTTAGAAATGAAAGTCACAGGGTCCTTCTGAAAGAGAAAACAACGTTAACCAATGCTTTGTGTCACACTCTGTGATTTTCTTACATGGTTTTAAAAATTAAACTACCTTTTGGAAAACTTTAAGTTCTGAGCTTCTAAAATACAGCAAACCGAGGTTCTGCGATTCAGCAAATTATATTTTGACGTGCTTGCAATAGCTCAATATCTTAAATACAATGATGTTAAATTGATACAATATCTTACATTTTGTGAGTAAACAAACTAGATTTAATTTACATTTTGTATATCACTGATGCATGTGATGTTGTTGGAGTTTTAATGGTCAAATTGTGAAATCTTTGTCATTTCCCCTTAAAAAAATTCTCAAAAATAATTTTTTTTTAAATTTAGAGAAAAAATTGGACATTTGCTGGAATATTTAGACTTTTACCGCAATAATCAGTCTTTTGCCAGAATAATCAGACAAGTTACCGGAATAATCAGACTTGTTCCCGAATTTTTAGAATCCGTAATATTTATCATAAAGATATTCTAATTATTCCAGATTTTGACCAATTATTCTGGATTTTGTCTGATTATTTCGGATTTGGTCTAAAAATTCCAGATTTGAATTAAATATTCCGAATTTTTGCAAAGATTACGGAAAGCGTCTAACTATTCCTGAATTTTGCATTTATTCCGGTAAAACCCCCTTCTAGTGGTAGCTAATGTTTTATTTAATTCCTTATTTATTTTTAGGAAATGGCACTATTTAATGACATGACAATTGGAGAGACTTTGAAGTATTTTGGTCAGATCCACGGTATGCCTAGTGTTTATATTGGTCAGAGAACAGAGTTTTTGTTGCAGTTTTTAAGCTTACCAAAGAAAGAGAGACAAATCAGTGAACTAAGGTAACTAGCTATAGTACTACCAGTAAATCTAAATTATTATTTCTCTAATATCGGACAAAAAATTTTAACGTTTCAACAAGGTGAGATTTTTTTGTCTCTCCCGAAGGGTAAAAATAAGCTACACATGCTTTGACATCACAATATCATTTTGATTGTGATGTCACCAATTTAGATTGTGATGTCATTGATTGCAAATGTACATGTAAAACATTTAAATTTTTTTCATAGTTTTAGAATTATAATTTTTACCATAAAACCTTTACAAAACGAAAATATTGGATATGGAAGAAAGAAATCATCCCATTTTGTTGTGAAGAAATAGAAAACTCAACAAGCAAGCCTCAGGCAAATGTCAGATTTGTAAATCAAGAGTCATATCTTTTAGGTTTCTATTTCTCACACATGAGACATGGAAATCTCACATTTTTACCCATGTGAGATTTTTCTGTCTCACCCTACGGATGAGATCACTTTTCTCAACCAAAAATTTCCCAATGTCAAAATCACACATGCCTAATTAATGATGTCATAATCATTTTACATGATAACCTTAACAAAAATAGATTACGACATTTTCAGAAGAAAACGGATGGTGACATGAAAACTGAACATTTGGTGCAATATTTTGTTTACAAATAATGTTTTATGCTGCAAAGTTAAAGAGTTTAAGAATCCTACACTAGTAACAGTGTAAGAAAGAGATTTGTCACACATGAGACATGCAAATCCTGCATTTTTACCCATGTGAGATTTTTCTGTCTCATCCTAAGAATGAGATCACTTGCCTCAACCAAAAATTTCTCAACGTCACAATCACTTACTCACACTTAATTGATGATGTCATAATCATTTTACGCAAGAACATCAACAAAATTTGATGATGTCATTTTTAGTAAGCATGGATAATAGTATAAAAACCGAACATTTGATGCAAATATTTGTTTACAAATCACGTTTTTATGTTGTAAATGTGAAAAAAAATCATACACCAGTTACAGTGTAAGACAGAGATATCTCAAACGAGGGTGAATATATTCCAGTCTAAAACAAGCTTTAGCGAGTTCTGGACATTGAAAATATTCACCCTTGTTTGAGATATCTGTCTTACACTGTTACTGGTGTAAGATTCTATTATACAGGCTATATATGACATCACAATATAATTTTGATTGTGACATCACCAATTTAGATTGTGATGTCATTGGTTGCACATGCAAAGAATGTAATTTTTTGCTTAGTTTTAGAATAATTTTTTACCATAAAACCTGTACGAAATAGGAAACATTTGTATATGGAAGAAAAAGAATCAACCCCTGTCTTGTAGTTAAGAAATAGAAATTTCAACAAGCAAGCCTTGGACTTGTAAATAACAATGAAATTGTTTAAGTACTTTACAGGTCCGTCAAGAAAGTTTGGAGCACCCTTAAAAATGGTTTATAGCTAGGCACAAGTTCTATCATGAATAAAGAATCGTATCTAGATTTCTCTCACCCTTTATGTGAATGGGACTGGGGCCCTTGTAATAGTGAAAAAAACATCATATTGGTCATTTGAAAAAATCCAAATATGCTGGGTGAAAACATAATTGTGCAAATTAGCAAAATGTTTGTGAAGAAACTTAAGATTTTGAATTGTGAATGGGACAGAATATCGGCCCCAAAAATGACCCAGCGAGAGCCCTGCTATGTCTCCACTACAAGGCAGGGGAAAGCTTGTATTAATCTCTCACAATATATGTATTGTCACTGAGCCATGACCCTTGACCTATGCACTTAAAATTTGTGTGCAACACATCATCTCATAATGGGTTATATTTGTTCCAAAGTTTGATCATAATCCATGCTTAAATATAGATATGGAGAGAAAGAGAGAGAGTCCTTTTTATAACAACAGTTTTTATAGTTGTGTGTGGTATTACCGGTATACCGGTTTACCGTGGTACTGGCCAGGTACTAGTAATACTGTTGTAAAGTCTTTGAATACTGGCATTTTAATAAACAATATTATGTTGATAATTGTTGAAATAACAGTTTGAATTTTCATGTGTTCATTTGAATTTTGTTAAAATTTTTGATTGACAATAATCTTATGAGATTTTGATTTCAAGTTTTGAATCAACTTGGTTGAAGTACAGACAATTCTGTGAATTGTATTGTGTGTTAGCATCCTTGATATTCTCAAAATATCCAATGCCCAAATTCCTTAGCTGTTATTTTAGATAGGAATAGATATACTACATGTATTTCGAATCTTAATGAATGTGTGGTATACTGTGGTAATTTTTTTCTGCGGTATCCCATCTCTCATTCTTTATAAAAACATTAACACCTACTGACAAAAAAAAATGGAGAGAAGAAACATGCACAGTGCAATTTGCCCTATACCTATCATAAAGGCTGTGATGAAGACAGTCAGGAATAACAAATAATGCATGACCCAATTAGCTGCTCATGCAGTTTGCTATTCTTGAATTTCTTCATACAAGCCCAAAAAAAAAATTTTCTTCACAAGTTTGGATTCTGTCCTATCCCAAATTCTGTCACACCTCTCTTTGGTATTGGGTCCAGTGACTTTTAACTACTATGTATGGTAGCTCAGTGGTAGAGTGCTCACCCTATAAATTGGCAGTCATGGGTTCGACCCCTGACTGGGTCTTTACAACAACTTTTACATCTACTGACAAAAAAATTTGAGAGAACAAACTTGCACAGTGCAATTTGCCCTATACCTATCTTATAGGCTGTGATGAAGACAGTCAGGAATAACAAATAATGCATGACCGACTTAGTCACTCATGCAGTTTGCTATTCTTGAATTCTTCATAAAAGCCTGAAAAAAAAAATTCTGCATACTGCAAATGTCAAATTTTCGTCATTTCAAACAACGCCGGTGACATCTCTATATAATTTTGGATTAATTCAACATTGTTCAAATTTGAAAATATCAATAACCAAAATATTTGGGGGAAAAACAGTTATTGAACCCAGATAATGGGCCCAATTTTTGGGCCGCAGATTGAGCAGATATTGATCTCATCTCGCGCATGTTTTATAACCAGTGGTTTTACAATTTGAATATTTTTTCAAGTGGAGGTCAGAAGCGGAGAGTGTCGTTTGCAGTTGCTTTACTTCACGAACCTGAATTACTGATCCTTGATGAACCAACTGTAGGTGTGGATCCCATCCTTAGAGAAAGGTATGTGCTGTTATTTATTTATTTATTCATTATTTTTTGTGGTAATTATTTTATTTATATTTATTTTTTAAAATTATTTTTAGTAATTTATTTATTTATTTATTTATTTATTTATTTATTATTTTGTGGCAATTATTTTATTTATTTATTTTTTTAAATTATTTTTAGAAATTAATTTTGTTTTATTTATTTATTTATTTATTTATCTGATTATTTATCTATTTTTTGTAGCAATTATTTTCTTTATTTACTATATTTATTTTTTGTAAATTTTTTGTTTATTTATTTATTCTGGCAGTTTTATTATTTATTTATTTGTTTGCTTATTAATTAATAATTTATTTTTGGGGCAATTATTTTCTTTATTTATTATTTAAAGTTATTTTTTGTAATTTATTTATTTATTTAGTTATTTAGTTATTTGTTTATTCTGGTTGTTTTATTCATTAAATTACCATTAACTACCTTTTAGCTCATAGGTGGTCAGTTCAAAAATCATGGAGAAAACCAGAATGCCTTAGTCTTTGAGAAAACCACAAACTTTAAGCAACTGACAAACTTTCTCACACTGGGCTCTATCCTGGGTTTGATTCAAACCTGTGTGATGAGAGCTAGGTCCTGCACACCCTTAAGATAACAGGGCCACAAGGCCCTTAGTTTTTAGCTTACCTGAGCCAAAGGCTCAGATGAGCTATTGCAATCTATCACTGTCCGTCGTCCGACGTGCGTCGTGTGTCGTGCGTCGTGTGTAAACTTTACATTTTAATCTTCTCTTCCAAAACTACTGGGGCAAATTTGATGAAACTTGGCGATTATCATGCCTTGGTAACAGCCTTTAAAAATTGTGTTCGGGGTTTGGCCACGCCCAACAAGATGGCCACCATTACTAAAAATAGCAAAAAGACAAAAAAATCTTCTTCTCTGAAACCAAAAGGTGCAGGCAAATTCTGATTAGATATTTAGATTCAGCATACCTGGAAACATCAAAATTGTGTTTTTCATGAAAATTGAAAGAAAAAAAGGTTACACGTTTTTTGCGTAAAATTATGTAATTTTGAAAATGAGACATTTATTGTTATAACTCAATAACGGCTGAAGATAATTGTATGGAGTTTTCACTGTTGATCTTGTCTTGCTATTTTCTTCAAAAAGATGTCAAGGTCAAAGGTCAAGGTCATGTCCCTGATTTTGACCTTTGATAAAAAATGCTATTTTATAAACATTTCAGGTGATAGTGGCATGGGATTTTCAGTTAATTGTAGGTATTGACATGATGATCATTTTGATACATAGATCAAGGTCATAAGTTCAAAGGTTAAGGTCAAGGATGCACAACTATTACCGTTATAGTTGATTATCTGCAAAACTATTAACTTTTTGTATAGACATGTGTATTACAATATTGTAGGTAATGGCACAATGGTCATTTTGATATGTAGATTAAGGTCATGAGTTCAAAGGTCAAGGTCACAGATGCAAATCAATACCTAAATGGTTAATTATCTCGAAAACTTTTAACTTTTTGTATAAACATGTATATTCAAATATTGTAGGTTTTTATTCAATGATCATTTTGATATATAGATTAATGTCATGGGTTTAAAGGTCAAGGTCACAAATGCGAAAGAATACTGAAATGGTTAATTATCTCAAAAACTATAAACTTTTTGTATAAACATGTATATTAGAATATTGTGGGTTTTGATTTAACGATCATTTTGATATATAGATTAATGTCATGGGTTCAAAGGTCAAGGTCACAGATGCGGAAAAATACTGAAATGGTTAATTATCGAAAAAACTATAAGCTTTTTGTATAGACATGTATATTACAATATTGTAGGAATTGATTTAACGATCATTTTTAAATATAGATTAAGTTCATGGGTTCAAAGGTCAAGGTCACAGATGTGAAAGTGTACCAAAATGGTTAATTATCTCGAAAACTATTAACTTTTTGTATAGACATGTATATTAGAATATTGGAGGTTTTGATTTAACGATCATTTTGATATATAGATTAAGGTCATGGGTCCAAAGGTCAAGGTCACAAAGGCAAAAGAATACTGAAATGGTTAATTATCTCAAAAACTATAGACTTTTTGTACAAACATGTATATTAGAACATTGTAGGTTTTGATTTAATGATCATTTTGATATATAGATTAATGTCATGGGTTCAGAGGTCAAGGTCACAGATGCGGAAAAATACTGAAATGGTTAATTATCGAAAAAACTATAAGCTTTTTGTATAGACATGTATATTACAATATTGTAGGAATTGATTTAACGATCATTTTTAAATATAGATTAAGTTCATGGGTTCAAAGGTCAAGGTCACAGATGTGAAAGTGTACCAAAATGGTTAATTATCTCGAAAACTATTAACTTTTTGTATAGACATGTATATTAGAATATTGGAGGTTTTGATTTAACGATCATTTTGATATATAGATTAAGGTCATGGGTTCAAAGGTCAAGGTCACAAAGGCAAAAGAATACTGAAATGGTTAATTATCTCAAAACTATAGACTTTTTGTACAAACATGTATATTAGAACATTGTAGGTTTTGATTTAATGATCATTTTGATATATAGATTAATGTCATGGGTTCAGAGGTCAAGGTCACAGATGCGGAAAAATACTGAAATGGTTAATTATCGAAAAAACTATAAGCTTTTTGTATAGACATGTATATTACAATATTGGAGGTTTTGATTTAACGATCATTTTGATATATAGATTAAGGTCATGGGTTCAAAGGTCAAGGTCACAAAGGCAAAAGAATACTGAAATGGTTAATTATCTCAAAAACTATAGACTTTTTGTACAAACATGTATATTAGAACATTGTAGGTTTTGATTTAACGATCATTTTGATATATAGATTAAGGTCATGGATTCAAAGGTCAAGGTCACAGATGCGAAAGGATACTGAAATGGTTAATTATCTCAAAAACTATATACTTTTTGTATAGGCATGTATATTCCAATATTGTAGGTAATGGCCTAACAATCATTTTGATATATAGAGGAAGGTCATAGTTTCATACTTTTAGCTGTTTATAAATAATGTTTTGTAGCTAGAATATATATATATATATAATATATTAATATATTATATGTAGCAATCTCGGGACAAGGTATGATTAATTTGCAAAAATCCTTGCATTTAATTCTGCCTTACTGCTGAAAATTAGGAGTTCTCTTTAATAAATGTTATTGACCATTGAACCTCTGTATGAGATATATACTTAGCCTCAGGTGAGCGTTAAGGCCCATGGGCCTCTTGTTTTATATACACATACATATTTCTATCATATACAGTATGACCTGCTGTAAAGTCCACCTCTGTATAAAGTTCACCTGCCTACAACAACCAGGATTAAGTATACCCAATGGATTTTATTATCAAGTCCAGCTGTCTAATGCAAAGACCACTTATTTAGTCCTAAATGATCCCTCAATAGGTCTAAAGTCCACTATTTCTATCAATATTTTATACAGCCCTGCAAACTAGTTTGAGAGGGGGATATATAGGGAAAAATGCAGGGCCTGACCATGGATAAAACCCAGGACCTCCCACACTAAAGGCGAGTGCTCTACCACTGAGCTGCCAAGACCACTACATTTATGAATCCTCCCTTCCTTTTTTTGATTCAACTCCCTTGAATCGAAACCACCAGGTTCCACCCTGGGACCAACCTGTTGTTCAGCCACTTCCGATGGTCGGACAAGCCCCCATATGTAACAGGAAAGAGAAATAAAGCAGGGTCGGATTGGGGATCGAACCCTGGACCCCCCCACTATAGGCGAGTGCTCTACCACTGAGCTACCCAGTCCACTACAAATGTATGATATTTATGGAGGGCAGTGTATAAGTAAAACATGTTTATTGTTTATATTGTAGGATATGGGAGCATCTAATCAGTATAGCCAGTCAGGGAGGAAGTGAAACCACCATTATAATAACAACACATTACATAGAAGAGGCTCGCAAAGCTGATATGGTGACTCAACTTTTTTTTATGTTAAATATCAATTTATTAATGATTTAAAGAAATTACTCTAAAACAACTTTGACTCAACTTTTTTAGCTCACCTGAGCCAAAGGCTCAAGTGAGCTTTTCTGATCACAATTTGTCCGTTGTCTGTCGTCGTCGTCGTCGTTGTCCTCGTCGTCGTAAACTTTTCACATTTTCATCTTCTTCTCACGAACCACTGGGCAGATTTCAACCAAATTTGGCACAAAGCACCACTAGGTGAAGGGGATTCAAGTTTGTTCAAATGAAGGGCCACACCCTCTTTAAAGGGGAGATAATTGAGAATTATTGAAACTTTGTTGGTATTTTTCAAAAATCTTCTTCTCAAAACTATTCGGCCTGTAAAGCTTAAACTTTTGTGGAGGCATCCTTAGGAAGTGTCGATTCAAGTTTGTTCAAATCATGGTCCCCGGGGGTAGGGAGGGGCCACAAGAGGGGGATCAAGTTTTACATAGGAGTATATAGAGAAAATCTTTAAAAATCTTCTTCTCAAAAACTATTAGGCCTGAAAAGCTCAAATTAAAATGGAAGCATCCTGAGGTAGTGTAGATTCAAGTTTGTTCAAATCATAGTCCCTGGGGGTAGGGTAGGGCCACAAGAGGGGGGTCAAGTTTTACACAGGAATATATAAAGAAAATTTTTAAAAATCTTTTTCTCAAAAACTATTAGGTCAGAAAAGCTCAAATTAAAATGGAAGCATCCTCAGGTAGTGTAGATTCAAGTTTGTTCAAATCATAGTCCCTGGGGGTAGGGTGGGGCCACAAGAGGGGGGTCAAGTTTTACACATGAATACATAGAGAGAATCTTTAAAAATCTTCTCCTCAAAAACTATTAGGCCAGGAAAGCTCAAATTAAAATGGAAGCATCCTCAGGTAGTGTAGATTCAAGTTTGTTCAAATCATGGTCCCCGGGGGTAGGGAGGGTCCACAAGAGGGGGATCAAGTTTTACATAGGAGTATATAGAGAAAATCTTTAAAAATCTTCTTCTCAAAAACTATTAGGCCTGAAAAGCTCAAATTAAAATGGAAGCATCCTCAGGTAGTGTAGATTCAAGTTTGTTCAAATCATGGTCCCCGGGGGTAGGGTGGGGCCACAAGAGGGGGTCAAGTTTTACACAGGAATATATAGAGAGAATCTTTAAAAATCTTCTCCTCAAAAACTATTAGGCCAGGAAAGCTCAAATTAAAATGGAAGCATCCTCAGGTAGTGTAGATTCAAGTTTGTTCAAATCATGGTTAAATAATAGTGTATTTTCCATGCTGTATTCTTTTATATAAGTATTTTGATATAAAGTTAAATATATTGTTCATGAGAAATATATTAATTGTACTTGTATTTAAAAGCTAATTTTTAATGTAAATCCTGCTGTATTCTATAATTTCTATTTGCCATTTCCCGATTACAGTATTCGGCCTATGCATTTTCTCTCTTTTGAGATTGGTAGATTCCATGATGAAAATTTTTTTTAAAATTATTTCATTGGTTGAAATGCTGTAAGAAAAAGGTAACGGAATAAGCCGAGGCTTGTCGAAACATCAACCTTTTACGGTACATAGAAATACTTACAAATTGTTTAGTGAAAAGCATCGGTAGGAAGTATAGATTTCAGTTTGTACAAAACCTCCCTCCCCTGCACTCACTTCAATACTGAACTCATTTCGGCTTCTACCTAGCAAGTTGCTCAGGTGAGCGATGTGGCCCCTGGGCCTCTTGTTATGTTAATTATTAATTTATTAGCTCACCTGTCCACAGGCCATTTGAGCTTACGGCATGGTGCAGCATGCATACATGCGTGCATCAGTAAATTTTAATCTTCTTCTCCAAAACTACTGGGCCAATTGAGACCAAATTTGCTGTAGAAGAGTCTAACAGTATAGTTTATTCAAATCATGGTGTTTGGACATCCAAGATGACCTCTGTTACTAAAAATAGATAAAACCAAACAAAAATTCTTCTTTTGAACTGCTCATTGGAGGCAAAAAATGATGTGATATTCAGTTTCTACATTGTCTTAACCTTAAAGTTTGCTGTGTTGAAAAATAAGTTACGCGTTTTTGCGTTAAATTATGTGAAATTTGAAAATCCATTTAAATTGCTATATCTTGACTATTAGTAAAGATAATGACATGGGGTTTTCAGATTTGATGTTATCTTGACATGACTTTTAAAATGAGCCTAAAGCTAGCTGAGCTTATGGCATGTTGAAGTGTTTGTGCATCCATGCATCAGTCGTTGTGTGCATAAATTTTAATCTTCTTCTCTGAAACTACTTGACCAAATGAAAGGTCAAGGTTGCATGAAAACATTAAACCCTTGTAGATGTTTGGGTGGGGGTATTATTAGGACTTTAATAGACAGTTCGCTTTTTGGATTTGGAATGCCTCCCAGTTAAGCCTGTAGATGTGTATGAAATATGGTTTGAATAACCCATAATAATAATATGAAATTTAATAATAATAATAATAATAATATTATTTTGTATGGTTTACATTACAGGTTGGTTTGATGAGAAATGGAAGATTATTAGCGGAAGCAACTCCAAAATCTCTGATAGAGAAATATCATATTAATGTGAGTGAAATCTTCTCAATACATGTTTTTATAAAACTCAAATTTAGTAGGCCATTTTGTCAAAAAATTCCAAAGGTCCATGGTTTTTTCTGGGTACTCTAGTTATCACCCACTTTTCGACGAAAGAAGGTGATATAAAATTCGAGTTTTCGTCCTTTCATCCGTCCGCCCGTCTGTCCGTTCTTTTGTATTTTGTACTTAATGCATTTTGTAAAAAAAAACAAAATTAGGTACATTTTTTCCGATGATCATATTATTTTTAGCTCACCTGAGCCAAAGGCTCAGATGAGCTATTGAATCTATCACCGTCCGTCGTCCGTCGTTCGTCGTGCGTCGTGTGTAAACTTTACATTTTAATCTTCTCCTCCAAAACTACTGGGCCATATTTGATGAAACTCGGTGACTATCATGCCTAGGTAACAGCCTTTCAAAATTGTGTTCGGGGTTTGGCCACGCCCAACAAGATGGCCGCTGTTACTAAAAATAGCAAAAAGACAAAAAAATCTTCTTCTCTGAAACCAAAAGGTGCAGGCAAATTTTGATTGGATATTTGGATTCAGCATACCTGGGAACATTAAAATTGTGTTTTTTATGAAAATTCGACGAAAAATGGGTTACACGTTTTTTGCGTAAATTAACGTAATTTTAAAATGAGACATTTATTGTTATAACTTCATAACGGCTGAAGATAATTGTATGTAGTTTTCACTGTTGATCTTGTCTTGCAATTTTCTTCCAATTGATGTCAAGGTCGAAGGTCAAGGTCATGTCCCGGTTTTTGACCTTTGATAAAAAATGCTATTTTTTTAACATTTCTTGTGATAATGGCGTAGGATTTTCAGTTATTTGTAGGTATTGACATGACGATCATTTTGATACATAGATCAGGGTCATGGGTTCAAAGGTCAAGGTCACAGATGTCCAAGAATACCAAAATAGTTGATTATCTGCAAAACTATGAATTTTTTGTATAGGCATGTATATCAGAATATTGTAGGTAATGGCACAATGGTCATTTGGATATATGAATAAAGGTCATGGGTTCAAAGGTCAAGGTCACAGATGTAAACAAGTACTGAAATGGTTAATTATCTCAAAAACTATAAACTTTTTGTATAGGCATGTATATTGGAAAATTGTAGGTATTGGCCTAACAATCATTTCGATATATGAATGAAGGTCATAGGTTCAAAGGTCAAGGTCATAGATGCAAATGAATACTTAAATGGTTAATTATCTCAAAAAGTATAAACTTTTTGTATAGGCATGTATATTGGAATATTGTAGGTATTGGCCTAATGATCATTTCGATATATGAATGAAGTCATAGGTTCAAAGGTCAAGGTCATAGATGCAAATGAATACTTAAATGGTTAATTATCTCAAAAAACTATTAACTTTTTGTATAGGCTTGTATATTGGAATATTGTAGGCATTGGCCTAACGATCATATTGATATATGAATGAAGGTCATAGGTTCAAAGGTCAAGGTCATAGCTGCGAACGAATATTTAAATGGTCAATTATCTCAAAAAGTATAAACTTTTTGTATGGGCATGTAAATTAGAATATTGTAGGCATTAGCACAAGATCATTTTGATATATGAATGAAGTTCATAGGTTCAAAGGTCAAGGTCATAGATGCAAACTACTACTTAAATGGTTAATTATCTCAGAAACTATAAACTTTTTGTATAGGCATGTATTTTAGAATATTGTAGGTATTGGCCTATTGATCATTTTGATATATGAATGAAGGTTATAGGTTCAAAGGTCAAGGTCATAGATGCAAATGAATACTTAAATGGTTAATTATCTCAAAAACTATAAACTCTTTGTATAGGCATGTATATTGGAATATTGTAGGTATTAACCTAATGCACATTTTAAAATACAGATGTTTTAGCTGTTTATATTATATATTGTAGCTAGACTTTAAATATGTTATATATAGCATCCTTATAATTATAATAATTATTATAATTAATTTGCAAAAATACTTGCATATTATTGGCCCTTACTGCTGAAAATTTTGATATTCTCTTTTATTAATGTCATTGACCATTGAACCTCTGCATAAGATATGTACTGTTCCTCAGGTGAGCGTTAAGGCCCATGGGCCTCTTGTTTTAAAGTAGAACATTGATTAAAAAAGTTAGATTTTACAAACATGGTGTCGATGTCTATGTTAATTGTATTAGAAACCAAATATTGTCATTAAAATAGAAGAGAAAGAATCACTATGAGTTTATCCATGTAGGATAGTCAAGCCTTGTCTCTGACTGAAATGTTCGACCCTTTAGACATGTTAGATGAGATTTCCCAATCCTTCATGAATATCCATAATTGATTCTTATATTCTTGCACTAGAATCTGACTGATTATCTTATGCTAGGATCTGTCCAAGTTTTTTATGCAAATTAAAACAAGATCCACTTGTATTTCTTTTCAGAGTTTAGAAGCAATTTTCTTGAAACTGTGCCACACTGATAAATTATATGGGGAAGATGTTGAATCTATAGAATCCAATACAGTAGTACATAGAATTACAACTCAGGTGAGGAGATGTTATAACTTTAGTTTTACCCCCTGCAACAAATTTGTGTGTGTGTGTTGGGGGGGGGGGGGTAACCTGGAATCTCCCTGTCTGTCTGTATGTCTATTGAACCTATTATAGAATCTAATACCATAGTACATAGAATTACTACTCAGGTGAGGAGATGTTATAACTTTAGTTTTACCCCCTGCAACAAATTTGTGTGTGTGTGTGGGGATGGGGGGTGGGGGTTAACCTGGAATCTCCCTGTCTGTCTGTCCATCTATTGAACCTATTATAGAATCCAATACAGTAGTGCATAGAATAACAACTCAGGTGAGAAGATGTTTTAACTTCAGTTAAACCCCCTGCATAGAATGGAGGGGAAATAACCTGGAATCTTTATTTCTGTCTGTCTGTCCGTCCATCTGTCTGTTCATCTGCCACTAGACACAATTTTGTCCTGATGTCTATTCATTTATCATGGTTATGTCTAATTAAATTTTTTGTTGTTGAAAATTTGTAAAAGTTCAACATTGTGAGAACTTGCCATTTATTCATGTTATTGTACTCTAGGGAATATCAGTTTGTATAATCCGATATATTTTGAAGAATTATTATCTTTCCAGACTTTTCCAGAATTTCAGAATTTTTCACACTTAGACAATTTCGCCAGAAATACAAGTTTGTTTATTTGTTATGTATGTAATTATTCTTAAACTATGCGCAGATGTTTACCATCATAAGAACACATCACCTGCGATCAATTTTTTTCCATCAACATTGAGGGGCTGGAAAGTGTTTTAGTTTGCAGTGAGCTTGTATAGTACAGACAATTGACGTATCACCGGTCATGCATTTTATGTTCCGACCTGGCCGGCATCACAGTACCAAAATAGCCTCACTGCAACTAATGACGTACTAGTGTCAGTGACATCATGAAATGGCATGATTCAGACCAAGTTTTCATTCTTTTTGTGTGTAAATTCAAGGATGCCGGGCCTTTATCGAAACATTGTGGGCATGGCCGGCGATCCATCAATTACAGTTACAAATAAAGTTTTAATGGCATTATTTTCGAATATAGTCAACCTATAGATACAGAATAAAATTCATTTTAGCGTGTACAAATTTTCATGCAAATTATAGTTTGGGTAAAGTCACATGAACTTAAATAAGTGTAAATCTCAAGGATCACCATGTGCACTATGATCATATTTAGTTTAATGATGGATCGTATGACTAGTTTGCTTTGCACAGCATTATGGAAGTTATAGCACTATAAACGCCATTTCTAGACAGTTCAATGGTTATATTTACATTTCGCATTTTTTGAAAATCTTATTTTTGTTTTTGAATCCTGAAATAAATTTAAAACACTGTCGTGTACGACATGCAATTCCAATTCCTGGAACAGCCTATCAATGACGTCACGGGCATAGGTGTCAGCAAGAAATGAGTGACGTCACATTAGCAAATGTAATTATAGTCCTATAATTTTAGTTGGTGTGAAGCAGAGTTTAATACAGTCAAACACCATAAATGTAAATATACAGATTTAAAAAGTATGTGGTAATAACATCCGCTTAACTTTTTTTGCAACTTGTCCTTTTGGACAAGGAAACAAATTTTTGACTTGTCGGGAAAAGTAAAAGTAAAATATAACTTATCCAACTTGTACATTATTTCAGTACAACTTTGTTTTTCATTTTAAATCTTGTAAGATACTGTGAACATATTTAATTTTGTGTGTATTTATTTTCGCTGTATAGAAAATTTAGACATAAACGCATTGTTAAATTTTCACATTTTTTTTTTAAATATGCACTTTAACACAATAGGCATAATATAATTTTCATTTGGTATTAATTTTTGCGCAAAACAAACAACCACAAAATAAGCGAAAATTAGTACACCACGAAAATAAATATGTTTACAGTAACTTGTTCATTTTACACATCATTTCACATGTTTCAGTACAACTTTGTTTTTCATTTTAAATCTTGTAATATATCTTAATCATGTGACTGAAGTCACTGACTGTGTATGTGCTTATAAATTAAAACAAATTTGATTACATACTGTGACTGTGAATAAGATTTTAATTTTCAAGAAAATTTGTGAAATCCATCGCAAAATATCAACTATGATCATCCTTCAAATACTTTGAATATCAATTTTAGAAATTCATTTATGCCCAATGTTGGCAGTGATGGTAAAGCACCCCACATAGTCTTGATATATTACTTGTCGATTACAATTACATGAAATACAGTAAAACCTCGTTATAATGCCCCTCTATAACTTTGCCACCTCGCCTATGGCCACATTATTTTGGAGTCCCAAATTCATTTTGTTTATGTTTTTTCTTATCCGCCTCCCCCAATTTATCGCAAAAGCTCTTTATAACGCCAAAATTTGACTGAACAAATGGTGGCGATGAATCGAGGTATTATTGTATACCCATTCCTTGAGCTTGTTTACTTGGACGATGAATCACAATTAACTGGACAAATTGGTTCATAATCAAGTTTTAATTTTATTTTTGCAATAATGCACTTGTCCCGACAGACAAGTATTAAGACTGCTAAACTTGTCTGTCAGCTAAACCCTCTGGTACTGGACAAGCAGACAACCTTAATGTACCAAGCACTCAATTTCAATGTACTGAACTTGTCCGTCAGCTAAACTCTCTGGTACTAGACAAGCAGACAACCTTAATGTACTGAACTTGTCTGTCAGTTAAACTCTCTGATACTGGACAATCAAACAACCTTAATGTACTGAACTTGTCCCCCAGCTAAACTCTCTGATATTGGACAAACAGACAACCTTAATGTACTGCACTTGTCTGTCAGCTAAACTCTCTGGTACTGGACAAGCAGACAACCTTAATGTACTGCACTTGTCTGTCAGCTAAACTCTCTGGTACTGGACAAGCAGACAACCTTAATGTACTGCACTTGTCCCTAGCTAAACCCTCTGGTACTGGACAAGCAGACAACCTTAATGTACTGCACTTGTCCCCAGCTAAACTCTCTGGTACTGGACAAGCAGACAACCTTAATGTACTGAACTTGTATGTCAGCTAAACTCTCTGGTACTGGACAAGCAGACAACCTTAATGTACTGAACTTGTATGTCAGCTAAACTCTCTGGTACTGGACAAGCAGACAACCTTAATGTACTGCACTTGTCCCCAGCTAAACTCTCTGGTACTGGACAAGCAGACAACCTTAATGTACTGCACTTGTCTGTCAGCTAAACTCTCTGGTACTGGACAAGCAGACAACCTTAATGTACTGCACTTGTCCCCTAGCTAAACTCTCTGGTACTGGACAAGCAGACAACCTTAATGTACTGCACTTGTCCCCAGCTAAACTCTCTGGTACTGGACAAGCAGACAACCTTAATGTACTGAACTTGTATGTCAGCTAAACTCTCTGGTACTGGACAAGCAGACAACCTTAATGTACTGAACTTGTATGTCAGCTAAACTCTCTGGTACTGGACAAGCAGACAACCTTAATGTACTGCACTTGTCTGTCAGCTAAACTCTCTGGTACTGGACAAGCAGACAACCTTAATGTACTGCACTTGTCTGTCAGCTAAACTCTCTGGTACTGGACAAGCAGACAACCTTAATGTACTGCACTTGTCCCCCAGCTAATCTCTCTGGTACTGGACAAGCAGACAACCTTAATGTACTGCACTTGTCCCCAGCTAAACTCTCTGGTACTGGACAAGCAGACAACCTTAATGTACTGAACTTGTATGTCAACTAAACTCTCTGGTACTGGACAAGCAGACAACCTTAATGTACTGAACTTGTATGTCAGCTAAACTCTCTGGTACTGGACAAGCAGACAACCTTAATGTACTGCACTTGTCCCCAGCTAAACTCTCTGGTACTGGACAAGCAGACAACCTTAATGTACTGCACTTGTCTGTCAGCTAAACTCTCTGGTACTGGACAAGCAGACAACCTTAATGTACTGCACTTGTCTGTCAGCTAAACTCTCTGGTACTGGACAAGCAGACAACCTTAATGTACTGCACTTGTCCCCCAGCTAAACTCTCTGGTACTGGACAAGCAGACAACCTTAATGTACTGCACTTGTCCCCCAGCTAAACTCTCTGGTACTGGACAAGCAGACAACCTTAATGTACTGAACATGTCCGTCAGCTAAACCCTCTGGTACTGGACAAGCAGACAACCTTAATGTACTGAACGTGTCTGTCAGCTAAACTCTGGTACTGGACAAGCAGACAACCTTAATGTACTGCACTTGTCTGCCAGCTAAACTCTCTGGTACTGGACAAGCAGACAACCTTAATGTACTGCACTTGTCCCCCAGCTAAACCCTCTGGTACTGGACAAGCAGACAACCTTAATGTACTGCACTTGTCCGCCAGCTAAACCCTCTGGTACTGGACAAGCAGACAACCTTAATGTACTGCACTTGTCTGTCAGCTAAACCCTCTGGTACTTGACAAGCAGACAACCTTAATGCACTGAACTTGTCTGTCAGCTAAACTCTCTGGTACTGGACAAGCAGACAACCTTAATGTACTGCCCTGAAAAATTTGCTGAAATCGTAACCTTAGTAGGCAATGTTTTCATATTGTCAGAAATTTACTACTTTCTAAATTTGCTGCAAATTAAAATATGAAGATTCTCAAAAATCAACTTAAAGGTATACTTCCTCATGCAAACTATTCGGTTAAAATATTTTTTGGTCATTTGGATATTTTTAAAACCGTTATTGAAGCTGTTTTTCATGTTCTTTTTCATTTTAAGCAGTCATTACAGGCATATGATCAAGGGGAGACAACTCCTTTGCTAGCAGAGAATTCTCTACATAATTGCACAGATGGATCTATTGATAATGGTATGTGTTTATATACATGTATATATATATATATATCTTCAAGAATTAAAAACTATATATACAGATGATTTAAATAATTATTACATTATGACAGAAACAGTTAAAAAATATTTTGCTAGTACTTTCATGTTTATGGTAGCAATCTTCAGGCGAATATGATGCATTAACTTTAGTAACGTTATTATGACGTCACAATTCTTAAAGGGAAGTAATTACATTAATTGTTCATTTAAGGGCCATAATCACACATTTAGTGTTGGTTCTTATGGTAGCAATCTTCAGGCAAATATGATGCATTTACTTTAGTAACGTTATTATGACGTCACAATTCTTAAAGGGAGATAATTACATTAATTGTTCATTAAAGGGCCATAATCACACATTTAGTGTTTGTTTATCTCCAGGTTTTCCTTATTTGGCTTTTCCTCCTTGATGCTTTTTTTTCGAGATTGATTTCATTTATCTCCCTCCATATTTCTGGATCTGGAATGACTTGCATTTTTGCATTATTTTGGGATTCAAGCACTTCAGATAACTGATGAATTTCTGTTTTTAAACCCTCATTTAGTATCTCCTCATTATATTATATATATATATATATATATACCTAAATATGAATTGATATATATATTATATGTTTTCTAAAACACAAATAAATTGATCATTTGTAAAACATGTTTCACCATTGTGTACAGTTCTTCTTGTTACATATAAATATGTAACATATATACATTTATAATTATGTAACAAGAAGAGCCGTACACAATGGTGAAACATGTTTTACAAATAATAAATTCAGTTTTAGAAAACATTTTAACTTATTTTTTTAAGTTTTTAATATATATAACATGTATATATATTAATTCATACTTAGGTAAAACTTTGATGTTATTATTGTCACAGTGAAAACTAATCATAACTTTTCGGCGGGCCTTATTCAGTTGGCTTTGCATGGCAATGGGAGTTATGCTATATCATGTATATAGATAGTTTTCATGGACCTCTAGTAGCAGACGAATATTTCAGTAGACTGGTTGCCATTTTGTTAGGCAGACTATATCATTTATCTATCTATTTTAACCAGATTTGTTAATTTTTAAATTATTGTTTTTCAAAAAGTGATCAGGATATCAATAAAGTTTTTAGATTTATGAAATCGCCAATGGTTTTGCTTTGATTTGGTATATTTTATAAGATTTTTGCACCCATAACAACAATGTGACAATAAATGTTATACACCCTATTTTAGAAAGAATTATTAAGAGACTCAATTTCTAATGCCTACTAAAATGGCCGCTACTTTACCTGTAAAGTTGACATTGTGACATCACATGGGAACTATCTATACGTGATATAACAAAAAATATTTGTGATGTATTAATCTTCGCAATGGTCATGTTCAAGTCTCAAGTTTAACTCATATTAAGACTTCGCCAGCTATAATTGAAGTTGCAGAATGTTTTTTCTTTGCATTGCACTTGTCGCAATATACACATGATGCAGGGAGCTGGATTCTTTGATGTGCCATGGCAAGGGGCACCAGTGTGACTTTCATTTCTAAATATCGAGTGTTGGGCGAAAGAATCATCACTACATTTTTCTAAGTCTTGGTCAAATCCAGCCGGGGTTTGAACCTACAACTTCCCACATACGAAGCAAGCACTCTACCAACTGAACAGAGGTCATAGGACAGAGAATAGATAAAGACTGATTTAGACCACTGGTTATAAATTTCACAATTTTGTTTGGGCACTGGAGTAAAATGCTTAGTGACGCTGTCCAAGTGCTATGTAAAGATTTTTCAGTATATTTTGTATAATCCAACCTGCCGTTAAAGGCCACTTCAATATAAAGTCCACCTGCTTATAAAGGCCAGCTGTTTCCCAATTGTTTTTTATTCATATTATTTAAACCTGTATATAAAGGCCACCTGCACATAATGATCACTTTCACTGGTTCCCTTGGTTTGCCATTATAGACAGGTTTTACTATTTATCATTTTAATCAGTCGGACATAGGTTTAAAAAAAGTAGGAAAAAAAGTAGGAATAAAAAAAATTACATGTACTTACTTTTTGGTGGAATACATTTAAATGTTTTCAGAAATATTCAGAATTTTTGTTTCATGAGGGCAACTATTATAATATTATTTCAGTCTTAAGAATGAGTCTCAAAACTGAGGTCCTGTGTCTCATTGCATGTAAAAGACACCTCTGTAAGAGTTCCAAAAAGAGTAGGCCACAGACAGAGCAACATAAGCATAAACATAATATCATTTTACATACAACAGGGATTCATCAAGGGCCTATTTAAGGCTGAAATTCGACCTCATTCCCAATGGAAAAAACGTTAGTTTTTCCTAAAATGGGCTGCGAAAATTCCCAATTAGAAAATTGTGTTGTTTTTATATGAAAAGGAAAGTAAATTTTGTGAAGTTTTCCCTAAATGAGCAAAAATTGATTTTTTTTCCCAAGTTTTAGTTTAGGGCCTTTTCCCAAAACCCCTGATAAATCTCTGTACAGGTAATAACCACCCAGTCCATGTTCTTCACACATGTAGATGTCCCTGTGGTTTACCAGTGCCAAGGAATATTTATCCCCCCTTCAAACTAGTTTGAGGGAGGGTACATAGGAATCACCATGTCTGTTTGTCCATCTGTCTTGGCCATATCTCATCAATGTTTCAGAGGACTCTCATGAAACTTCACATAAGTAATCTTCATTGTACAAAGGTGTGTCATGACCTTGAATCAAGGTCAATGTTGCAGGAAAACTTAAAATGTTGGGGGGGGGGGGTGTAGGTCTTAAGAGACCGTTCTAGTTTTAATGGACTACATGGGGCGGTGAAACCTGCCAAAAACTTTGTATAATTTATATTTAATAATTTTATTGCAGGTAATAACCACCCAGTCCATGTTCTTCACACATGTAGATGTCCCTGTGGTCTACCAGCGCCAAAGAATATTTTTGCTCAAGTTGTAAAAAATTTGACACTGATGAAAAGGAATATTGGGTAAGTCATTACAGCCCACAAATTGACAGATCCTTGGCCACGCCCACAATGTTCAGACAGTGGCCCTGCATGCTTAAATTACACACAAAAATAATAAAAACTCGGCCTGAATTGTGCCATTTAATAACGTCAATGACATTAGTTGCTGTGATGCTGCTCTGGTACCCTGATGGTAGCCATTGTCAGAACATAAAAGGTGTGGCCGATGAAATGTTAATTGCTTACTTCCTTACTTATGTCTGTTGACCAAGGACGTTCATTATAAAGACCTAGAAACACCCATACATCTAGTTCTGTTCAGTGCTAGTCTGACTAGATCCTGCCATTTCTAGCCCTCTCTGATTATTGTATCTAGACGAACCTATGGATAGGCCAATTACCTGTCCACATGGTCCAATGGTTACTAAACAGATTACAAAAACATGAATCCTTCAAATTAAGAAGGGAAAAAAAAACTATAAATAAATACATGAACTTGTTCAAGTATGTATCTGTTGCCAATTCTAGATCAGACCCGAATTTTATTACTTAATTAGCACTATAAATCTGGAACAGGACCAGGCCTGGAAAAGTCCTTAAATTTTTGAGGTTTGCCCTAATAAAAAACTAGTCTGACCCTAAAAATCTGAATTTATCCTGAAGGCCCTAAAAAGCCCTTGGCCAGTTGACAATCATTTTGATACATAGATCAAGGTCATGGGTTCAAAGGTCAAGGTAAAAAATGCATAACTATTACCGTAATAGTTAATTATCTGCAAAACTATTAACTTTTTATATAGGCATGTATATTAGAATATTGTAGGTAATAGCACAATGGTCATTTTGATATATGAATAAAGGTCATAAGTTCAAAGGTCAAGGTCAAAGATGCAAGTATCTCAAAAACTATAAACTTTTTGTATAGGCATGTATATTAGAATATTGTAGGTATCGGCCTTACAGTCATTTCGATATATAGATGAAGGTCATGGCTCAGAGGTCAAGGTCACAGATGCAAGCGAGTACTTAAATGGTTGATTATCTAAAAAACGATAAACTTCTTGTATAAGCATATGTATTGGAATATTGTAGGTATTGGCCAAATCGTCATTTTGATATATGAATGAAGGTCATGAGTTCAACCGTCAAAGTCACAGATGCAAATGAATACTGAATTGGTTAATTATCTTGAAAACTATTAATATTTTGTATAGTAATGTATGTTAGAATGTTGTAGATATTGGCCTAATGATCATTTTGATATATTAATGAGGGTTATGGGTTCAAAGGTCAAGGTCACAGGTGAGCGTAAAGGCCCATGGGTTTCTTGTTATGAATTGTATACAATACTTGCATCATATATATATATCGAAGAAAAAAGTATTCTTTCATTTTACAGGTTTCTGTTGTTTGAGTTCATCTTGCCATCCATACAGATTATTTTGTTTTGTTTATGCATTGGTCGTGACCCCTATGACCTTCAGGTTGCCATAGTGAACAACGAAACCATAGGATTTGGACAATTGTTTATAAATAGCTTAGACAACGAAACAATAAATAAGGTAGAGTATACAGTAGAACTTCTTTATAATGCTCCCTTGTTGACTTGGGATTGTTTTTGTGATCTGTCACAACCAGGGCAAAACAGTCAAGGGCGTAGCTGAGCATACGCACATACGACCCTGTGTAAGTTATTTTTGTCAAATATCATATTTAAAAATGTTAAAAATAATCACATGACAGATTTATTTTAAAACTTGAAAGCAATACAAAATTTAACCCTCGAAACTGAAACTATTATAATGACGACAATTTATGCATATGAATCAATGTACAATTCAGTGGTCATTTGAATTTCGTTTTGAAGTTTAGTCAAAAAAATTTGCAGATAGGGGTTGAAATTCATGGAAAACACACCATTTTTGTTGTATCTTTTCAAAATTTCATGGGGAAGCATGCCCCCATACCCCCTAGAAAAAGGTGCATTTTTCACGTTTACAGTGCGTAATTTACCAACATGCTCAGCTACGCCCCTGACAGTGAAATCTAGCACCAATAAAACAGCTAGATTTCCTGATCACATGTGTGAGATAAGTGTAAATGGACCTTTCAGTGTTGTTATTGGACTATTAAAACTTATGCATGTTATGAAGGTACGTGTATATGGTCCTTGACCTTCCATTACAAAACATCATTTTAAACCCCTGGATGGAATTTGAATATAAATGTAAAGTAACACCTTATCATCCCCCACTTTTCAAAGAAAGAGGTGGGGATATTAAATTTGAGTTCTTGTCCATCCTTCAATCCATCAGAATTTCGTGTCTTCACTAATTCTCTAAAACTATCAAGCTCTATTTCATGGAACTTGGTGCAAAGTATCAACATAGATAGGAGATGTACATATAGTTAACCCGAGTTGGTTTGCTCATTTTCCTGAAAGTTATTGCCCTTTGACCAAAACCTGCTGGTAGGGGATCCTGTTTCACTGAATATGATTGTTCATTCTTTTTTTCCAATGTTTTACAAGTATGTATTATTTTTGTGTTGACAGATTCATTACTCGGACATGAATTCAGCCATACAATGTGTAAAGGCCGGTGACTGCTGGGGGGTTATAGGTGTTGGTAAAAACTTCTCTCAGGATCTGATACAAAGGTAAAATAATTGAATTGTCACAGAATATTGTAAATCTAAATCAAACATACCAATCTATGTTCAGAGCACAATCCCAAAACAAACATGCAAATCCAAATCTCAATCCCAAAGCAAAGTAAACACAAATATACCAATCCATGTTCAGCATTTTCAGATCACAATCCCAAAGCTAAGTAAAAACAAACATACCAATCCATGTTCAAATCACAATCCAAAAGCAAAGTAAAAACAAACATACCAATCCATGTCCAAATCACAATCCAAAAGCAAAGTAAAAACAGACATACCAATCCATGTTCAAATCACAATCCCAAAGCAAAGTAAAAACAAACATACCAATCCATGTCCAAATCACAATCATAATATAAATTATAGCCGAAAGTACAATTTTGTAAACCAGAAAATATTTGGATTTATTTTTATATAATTTCTTATATCATTACCAATAAGGCAGTCCAAAATAAAAAAGGAAAATCTTTTTTGTCCTTTTTACATGGGTCTTTTCCAGGTATTGAAATATATAAAAAATTAAATTCATATGTCTCAATACTTACTATTTAACTCGATGTTTTGGGTCAGGGGAAATTTACCATGGACTTATATGAAGAAGATTTCAGGGGAAATTCCCCATGAAAAATTCATTGACTTATTTAAAGAAGGTTTCAGGGGCAATTTACCATGGATTTATATGAAGAAGATTTCATGGGAAATTTCCCATGAAAAAATGCATTGACTTATTTAAAGAAGGTTTCAGGGGCAATTTACCATGGATTTATATGTAGAATATTTCAGGGGAAATTTCCCATGAAAAATTCATTGACTTATTTAAAGAAGGTTTCAGGGGCAATTTACCATGGATTTATATGAAGAAGATTTCAGGGGAAATTTCCCATGAAAAACTCATTGACTTATTTAAAGACGGTTTCAGGGGCAATTTACCATGGATTTATATGTAGAATATTTCAGGATAAATTTCCCATGAAAAACTCATTGACTTATTTAAAGAAGTTTTCAGGGGCAATTTACCATGGATTTATATGTAGAATATTTCAGGGGAAATTTCCCATGAAAAACTCATTGACTTATTTAAAGAAGGTTTCAGGGGCAATTTACCATGGATTTATATGTAGAATATTTCAGGGTAAATTTCCCATGAAAAACTCATTGACTTATTTAAAGAAGGTTTCAGGGGCAATTTACCATGGATTTATATGTAGAATATTTCAGGGTAAATTCCCCATGAAAAATTCATTGACTTATTTAAAGAAGGTTTCAGGGGCAATTTACCATGGACTTATATGAGAAAGATTTCAGGGGAAATTTCCCATGAAAAACTCATTGACTTATTTAAAGAAGATTTCAGGGGCAATTTACCATGGACTTATATGAGAAAGATTTCAGGGGAAATTTCCCATGAAAAACTCATTGACTTATTTAAAGAAGATTTCAGGGGCAATTTACCATGGACTTATATGAGAAAGATTTCAGGGTAAATTTCCCATGAAAAACTCATTGACTTATTTAAAGAAGATTTCAGGGGCAATTTACCATGGACTTATATGAGAAAGATTTCAGGGGAAATTTCCCATGAAAAACTCATTGACTTATTTAAAGAAGATTTCAGGGGCAATTTTCCATGGACTTAATAAAGAGGGTTTCAGGGGAAATTTCCCATGGAATTATATCAAGAATATTTCAGGGGAAATTTCCCATGAAAAACTCATTGACTTATTTAAAGAAGGTTTCAAGGGCAATTTACCATGGATTTATATGTAGAATATTTCAGGGTAAATTTCCCATGAAAAACTCATAGACTTATTTAAAGAAGGTTTCAGGGGCAATTTACCATGGATTTATATGTAGAATATTTCAGGGTAAATTTCCCATGAAAAATTCATTGACTTATTTAAAGAAGGTTTCAGGGGCAATTTACTATGGACTTATATGTAGAATATTTCAGGGGAAATTTCCCATGAAAAATTCATTGACTTATTTAAATTAGGTTTCAGGGGCAATTTACCATGGATTTATATGTCGAATATTTCAAGGGAAATTTCCCATGAAAAATTCATTGGCTTACTTAAAAAAGGTTTCAGGGGCAATTTACCATGACTTTATATGTAGAATATTTCAGGGGAAATTTCCCATGAAAAATTCATTGACTTATTTAAAGAAGATTTCAGGGGCAATTTACCATGGATTAATATGAAGAAGATATCAGGGTAAATTTCCCATGAAAAATTCATTGACTCATATAAAGAAGATTTCAGGGGCAATTTCCCATGGACTTAATAAAGAGGGTTTCAGGGGAAATTTCCCATGGACTTATATCAAGAAGATTTCAAGGGAAATTTCCCATGAAAAATTCATTGACTTATTTAAAGAAGGTTTCAGGGGCAATTTACCATGGACTTAATAAAGATTTCAGGGGAAATTTCCCATAGACTGATATGAAGAAGTTTTCAGGGGAAATTTCCCCTGAAAAATTCATTGACTTATTGAAAGGATTTCAGAGGCATTTTACCATGGACTTATATGAAGAATATTTCAGGGGCAATTTACCATGGACTTAATAAAGATTTCAGGGGAATCCTTTCCCATGAAAAATTCATTGACTTATATAATGAAGGTTTCAGGGGCAATTTACCATGACAAATTCATTGACTTATATAAAAAAGATTTCAGGGATAATTTCCAATCAAACATTCTAAAACTTTTTACAGGAAATTTTGGATAAAATTCCCACAAAAAACCTGTTTCAGACCACTACTGTCAAAATATTGTTTCATGACATTGTAACTATTATGATGTTGATACATGTTTTGTCCATTTAGGTCTTATGTTTGACAAATTTCAAATAGTGTCTCTCAGTCTCAGCAGAAATGATGATGATTTATGTAAGAAACATGAACACCATTACATTTAATGGAAATGAGACTCAATCTACATTTCCCCTGAAATTTTCAGAATCAAAGTATAAGAAGTTTTCATGGGACATTTACCCTGAAATTTTCAGAATCAATGTATCTGAAATTTTTTCACAGGAAATTTCCCCTGAAATTTTCCAAATCAAAGTATCTGAAGTTTTCACGGGAAATTTCCCCTGCAATTTTCAGAATCAAAGTATCTGAAATTTTCTAAATCAAATTATCTGAAGTTTTCATGCGGAATTTCCCCTGAAATTTTCAGAATCAAAGTATCTGAAATTTTTCACGGGAAATTTCCCCTGCAATTTTCAGAATCAAATTATAAAAAGTTTTCATGGGAAATTTCCCCTGAAATTTCTAGAATCAAAGTATCTGAAGTTTTCAAGGGAAATTTACCCTGAAATTTTCAGAATCAAAGTATCTGAAGTTTTCATGGGAAATTTACCCTGAAATTTTCAGAATCAAAGTATCTGAAATTTTTCACGGGAAATTTCCCCTGAAAATTTCCAAATCAAAGTATCAGAAGTTTACACAGTAAATTTCCCCTGAAATTTTCAGAATCAAAGTATCTGAAGTTTTCAAAGGAAATTTACCCTGAAATTTTCAGAATCAAAGTATTTGAAATTTTTCACAGGAAATTTCCCCTGAAATTTTCCAAATCAAAGTTTCTGAAGTTTTCAAGGGAAATTTACCCTGAAATTTTCAGAATCAAAGTATCTGAAGTTTTCATGGGAAATTTCCCTTGAAATTTTCTAAATCAAAATATCAGAAGTTTTCACTTGAAGTTTCCCCTGAATATTTCCGAATCAAAGTTTCTGAAGTTTTCGTGGGAAATTTCCCCTGAAATTTTCCAAATCAAAGTATCAGAAGTTTTCATGAGAAATTTACCCTGAAATTATCAAAGTATCTGAAATTTTTCACGAGAAATTTCCCCTGAAATTTTCCAAATCAAAGTATCAGAAGTTTACACGGGAAATTTCCCCTGAAATTTTCAGAATCAAAGTATCTGAAGTTTTCACGGGAAATTTACCCTAAAATTTTCAGAATCAAAGTATCTGAAATTTTCACGAAAAATTTCCCCTGAAATTTTCTAAATCAAAGTATCAGAAGTTTACACGGGAAATTTCCCCTGAATATTTCTGAATCAAAGTATCAGAAGTTTTCATGGGAAATTTACCCTGAAATTTTCAGAATCAAAGTATCTGAAATTTTTCACGGAAAATTTCCCCTGAAATTTTCCAAATTAAAGTATCAGAAGTTTTCATTGGAAATTTACCCTGAAATTTTCAGAATCAAAGTATCTGAAATTTTTCACGGGAAATTTTCCCTGAAAATTTCCAAATCAAAGTATCAGAAGTTTACACGGAAAATTTCTCCTGCAATTTTCAGAATCAAAGTATCTGAAATTTTGACGAAAAATTTCCCCGGAAATTTTCTGAATCAAAATTTCAGGGTAAATTTCTCATGAAAACTTCTGATACTTTGATTTGGAAAATTTCAGGGGAAATTTCCCACGAAAACTTCAGAAACTTTGATTCAGAAATATTCAGGGGAAACTTCAAGTGAAAACTTCTGATATTTTGATTTAGAAAATTTCAGAATCAAAGTATCTGAAGTTTTCAAGGGAAATTTACCCTGAAATTTTCAGAATCAAAGTATCTGAAGTTTTCACGGGAAATTTACCCTGAAATTTTCAGAATCAAAGTATCTGAAATTTTCACGGAAAATTTCCTGAAATTTTCCAAATCAAAGTATCAGAAGTTTTCATGGGAAATTTACCCTGAAATTTTCAGAATCAAAGTATTTGAAATTTTTCACGGAAAATTTCCCCTGAAAATTTCCAAATCAAATTATCAGAAGTTTACACGGGAAATTTCCCCTGAAATTTTCAGAATCAAAGTATCTGAAGTTTTCATGGGAAATTTGCCCTGAAAATTTCTAAATCAAAGTATCAGAAGTTTTCACATGAAGTTTCCCCTGAATATTTCTGAATCAAAGTTTCTGAAGTTTTCGAGGGAAATTTACCCTGAAATTTTCAGAATCAAAGTATCTGAAGTTTTCATGGGAAATTTACCCTGAAATTTTCAGAATCAAAGTATCTGAAATTTTTCACGGGAAATTTCCCCTGAAATTTTTCATATCCATTAAGTCTATGCAATGGCAATGGCAACATGATATTGTCCCCTTAAATCTTCTACAAAAATGTTTCATGGGAAATTTCCCTTGAAATTGTATATTTCAATACCTGGAAAAGACCCCTGTAAAAAGGATAAAAAAGATTTTCCTTTTTTATTTTGGACAGCCTTCAATACAGCCTTTACCTCTAGGCAATTATTCAATAATGTACAGCCTGGACATTACATGATGTATGCACCTTTGTCCAATTGACCTTACAAATCATGATATTTGGAAAAAGGTTCAGGTCATGCTCTAACCTTCTGTTACCTGACAGAAGAGTATAAAAGGTCGTTGCAGGTTTCAGTCCACACACACACACACACACACATGCATCATACCTGGACACACACCTGGACATCTACACACACACACATCTACATGCAGACACCCACATCCTCCGGAATAAAGAACCAGCAACAACAGTGAGCCTTCCTAGTTATCTTCTACAAGTATTGTTACCACATCACAATTCACTTCATTTCTATGATTTCTTTAACCACCATTTTGTTCCATCACTTTTCTTTAAAAAGCTATTTAACAGATCTTTGTTCCCCTCAAGTGTCAATAGAAAGACATATAGTGTTTACTTATTTCTTCTGTTATTTTTCTTGGAAACTACAGTAATAACTGTAGATTACTTGTTTATCGCGAAAGATTTATTAACACATAATTTTGCGAGAAATCTCAGTGGTGACAATTTATATATCACATGAATATGCCCAGTATTGCAAAAAATAAAAAACCGACTACAATCTATTTATTGCATGACAAGACTACTTAGGGAAAGGAATAATTACCTATCTATCTCTAAGTTTAATACTGTAGATTACTTTTTTATCGTGAGAGATTTATTAACAAATAATTTTGCAAGGACTTTTAGTCGCAATTTCAAATATCACACGAATATTCCCAGAATCGCGAAAATTATTAAGTAAAATTTAAAACATGACGGCAATCGACTATGACCGTCATAAAAGTATGCTATATTAGAGGCAATAAAGTAAATCGAAACTTTGCCGTAACTTGCAAGGTTCCACATGCAATGTTCCATTGAAATTTCTTGATAGGCAGGCTTAAATAACGTTTTCTTTCAACCATTTACAAAAAATTCTTGACGAAACATCACTGTAATTTACAAGGTTCCATTAAAATTTACCTTTGAACACTGACTGACGAAGCCCAATTAAAATTCTTTTCAACTGTTTACAATGACTTTGATATATTAAGAAACGAACAACAAAACAAGAAGCCTAAGGAAAGGTAGATAACTATATGCCCTCCACGAGGTGGAAGCGAAATTAAATATTCACCTGGATTGTGGATGCGAATACACATATTTGTGAAATGAAGCTCAGATGTAAGTACCCGAACTTTGATACTCGCGATATTAAAGTAATCTACAGTTACTGTATCAACATATTCATTTGGAGACAATTCAAATGACATCCCATTTCCAATGTACCATGTTACATGTTATATCTTTTATACCTTATATTTTTTGCTGGTTATTTTCAGGTTTACCAATGCTACAGGGGTTAGTAACCAGACACTAGATGGCAGCAATGTCAAGTTATATTTAGATATGACAAGTGAGTACATTAATCTGACACTAGATGGCAGCAGTGTCAAGTTATATTTAGATATGACAAGTGAGTACATTAATCTGACACTAGATGGCAGCAGTGTCAAGTTATATTTAGATATGACAAGTGAGTACATTAATCTGACACTAGATGGCAGCAGTGTCAAGTTATATTTAGATATGACAAGTGAGTACATTAATCTGACACTAGATGGCAGCAGTGTCAAGTTTATTTAGATCTGACAAGTAAGTTCAGTTGTAATACCATCAGGGCTCTCCCTGACCCTTTTGTGAATGGTACCAGGACCTTTACAATTGTGAAAATAATCCACAAAATAAAGGCAAAAATAGTGAAAAAGAAAACTATCATGATTAACGTGATAAAATAAAAATATTGTTTTAAATGCCAATAGTTCTAAAATATGTATTTAATGATAGTGAAAAAAATTATGAATGAGGCAGAATATTGGCCCCAAAAATAACCAAGCAAGAGTCTTGAAACTTGACTGAAACTCAGAAATTCAGTTTTATTGCTGAATATTCCAAAATTTTGGAAATTGGCAAAGTATTTGTGTAAAAACTGTTAGATTTTGAATGGTGATTGGGGCAGAATATCAGCCCCAAAAATGGCCCAGCTAGAGCCTTGGGGTTCAATAAATCCAATCCTGTGATCAGCATGAATGTGTGATTTCTAGATACAACAAATATGGTATGATTAGAAAAAGCATAAAATGATGTCATGTAATAGTCCTGGTTTTATGTCATAGACGATAATGTTGTCTGATGTCATACCACTGCAGTAGCCAGGGATTTATCAGGGTCTTTTGAGAAAAGGCCCTAAACTAAAAATTGGAAAAAACTATTAACTTTTTGCTAAATTTGGGAAATCTTTGACATCATTTTTAATGCCATTAATGATTAAATCTAATGCTTTTAGTGCATTAAGTTGATTGAAGATTGAGATAAGCAGCCACATTTATGGCCAAACTTCAGCTATGTATCGAGTACGATTTTGTAATTGGGATTTTTCTCAGCCCACTTTGGAAAAAAAATCAATGTTTTTTCCATTGGGAATGGGGCAGAATTTTGGCCCTGAAAAGGCCCTTGATAAATCCCTGGTAGCTCAATAGAGTGCTTGATCCCTTTGTTGGAGGTTCTGGGTTCACCCCCCCCCCCCCCCCTCCCAGGTCTGACCAAGCAAATAGTGTGTTATTTAACCAAGCACTCAGCATTTAGAAGAAACCCTAAAAACTAATAACAGCAGGAATAAGAACCCTCCCTACACATAATTTCAGCTGCTGGTAACTCACAAATCCTAGTTTCCTGTAGTGAAAACTACATAAAAACAAGATTTACTTACTTGGTCATGGTTATTCCTCCAATTCTTGGAGAACTTTTAGAAACTACGTAACGACAACAAGATCACATGATAAAAAGTTGAAATGGCGGAAAATAAAACGTGTGAGCGGGTAGTTGAATGTGGTTCTATAAGATAATTTAATGCCCTTGAATGCAAGAGAATGCAGGATTTTGTATCATAATCTCAAAAAATTTTCCAGGGGGAGCATCCCCCCTGACCCCCCTAGCGATGTGCGACGAAGAAGTGCATCATCACACGCATGACTCCATAAGGACCTTGACAGGTATGCACATTTCCCTGAGTACACTCTGAATGTCAGAATTTCTGCCACTTGTTAAATTATTCAGTAACAATGAAAATAAATCACTTTAAAAGTTGTCAGAAATGAAGGCATTCTATTTTGTTGATGTAAACAGAAGTTACACAGAACCATGTACCAACGTTGCCTTATCCCCATGTAGCAGAATTAAGAAAGTATCAGGCAATTTATAGATGGACAGCCACACCCACAATGTTCCGACAAAGGCCTGGCATGCTTGATTTAGAAAAAGAATGAAAACTTGGCCTGAATTGTGTGGTCTTATGATTTTATGACTTCACTGACACATATAGTCATTAGTTGCAATGACGCTGCTTTGGTACTGTGATGGCAGCCAGGGTCTGAACATAAAAGGCATGGCCAGTGATATGTCAATTATTATTCAGGTTATCAGATAGGTGATTCCATGAAGGGGATCAATTTCTGTCGTCACAAATACAAGATTAAAACAATTGTGATTCAAAGTAAAACACATAATTAACAAAGATAACTAAAATTGTCACCCTTCAAAGAAATTTCTCGCATAGCGATTTGTTAACTTAATTTAATGCCGGGGTACATGGAACTATGTTCGGAAATCTGCCTGGGTACATGAGTGCAAACAACGTTTAGCGGTAAAAGGAAAGTAACTTGTACAATGGTGACGTCTAGTTACAGTAAACAAACATGGCGACTACGTACGCAAGTCACACAAAATACAAAATGGAAGTTAAAAAGATCCAACTGGTACCACTTTGAAAGGTGACAAAAACGTTACACAGGGCTTTAGCAGGTTACACAGCCTTTGGCTCAGGATACATAAATCTTTGACGGGGTACATAGGGCCGTGTAACCTGCCAAAGCCCTGTATAACTTATAATATCTGTATCCTCAAATTGTATCATATATCGCTCTTGAGGTATTGTGATACATATTGTATTGGAACTCGCCATCCAATACACAGCCCTAATAATAACTAAAAGTGTCTCTTGGGAGCCAAATACCACCCCACCCCACCCCACCCCCCACCCCCAACATCTACAAGGGTTTAATGTTTTCCCACAACCTTGACTTGTCCAATATGACCTAAGTTCTAGGTCATGACACACGTTTGGTCCATGAAGATTATTCATGTGAATGTTTTATGTCAGTTGTAAAATGCAGTTATGAGATATGGTTCAGACACGATTTAAAATGGACAGACAGACAGACTTGGTGACTCCTGTATACTCCCCTTAGCCTAGTTTGCGTGGGGTATAAATATTAAGTAAATATTTTCAGATCAACAGATTTCAGTTATCTTACAAGAAAAAATTCTGACAGGATTCCAGGACTTTGCAGAGAAGTTACTCCATGAAGTTCATTTAAATCCAGGTTTAGCCAATTTACCCATTGTGGTAAGGGAATTTTATCATTACATCTCTCCACTACATGATCAACATTCCTTAATGTTTGTGCGGGACATTTAAGAAAATGTTTACGTCACAAGGTCCCGAAACAATGTGTTTTTTTGTTGTAAAACAAGAAATAATATGATTCCATAGCCAATTGAAATATTTGTTCAGCACAAAAATTAGAGGGTATCACGTGGTACAGAGATGACCCCCATTTCTTTAAAGATGTAGCGGTAACTCAGTTGGTAGAGTGCTCGCTCCGTAAGTGGGAGGTTGTGGGTTTGAACCCTGGCCAGGTCTGACCCAAGACTTGAAAGTGGGTAGTGTCTGTTCTTTCGCCAAGCACTCGGCATTACGAAATGGAAGTCACGGTTCTTTCGGATGGGAACTTAAAATAATCGAGGTCCCATGTCTTAGTAGGCTTGGCACGATAAAGAACCCTGCTGTATAATGCTATTAGCGCTACGCACAGGCAAAATTTCTGCACCTTTGTCTATAGCTGGTGATGTCTCAATATAAGTGAAATATTTTTTGACTGGGACATTAAACGCCATTACTCACTCACTTTAAAGATGTATTTTCTTGGGTAACCACTGTAAAATGATATATTATGAAGAAATGTTAGTATATGTTTACAGGTACTAGCACAGGGATTTATCAGGGTCTTTTGGGAAAAGGCCCTTAACTAAAAATTGGGAAAAACTATTAACTTTTTGCTCATTATGGGAAATCTTTGACATCATTTTTGATGTCATTAATGATTAAATTTAATGCTTTTAGTGTATTGAGTTCATTTAAGATTGAGAAAAGCAGCCATATTTATGGCCAGACTTCAGCTATGTATCTAGTACGATTTTCTAATTAGGAATTTTTTCTCAGCCCTTTTGGGAAAAAATCAATGTTTTTTCCATTGGGAATGGGGCCGAATTTCAGCCCTAAATAGGCCCTTGATAAATCCCTGCACTACTTCTTTCACTCATATCATGTTAGTGTACCTTACCTTCACCCCCCCTCCCACCACCACCATTTTGAATTATTTTCCAGTTTATGCATCTATTTGTACCCATTTTAGGGGCATTTTCTTTTTCAATACTTTTTTTCTGGAAAATTCCTTGTTTTTTCTCAATCACATTGGTCACCACAAATTTTCTTGTTAAAAATTTGTGGGTTTTTTTCAATGTTTAAATAGAAATGAAGTAAAGTTTTCTTTTTGTTTTGGAAATATGAAAGAATTGGACATTTTACACACTGAATAATGCGCGTAGCGAATTATCTTACATGTGCAATGTCCAATTCTTTCAGACTTCCATAACAAAAAGAAAAATTAACTTCATTTGTTATACATGTAATTAAATTTCTAGAACTTTTTCAACAACAAATCAACAATTTGAATAACAATGTTGCCGTAGCAAGAAATAGATAGCATCGCTATGACGTAGGAATTCAAATGCCTCTGTGGGTCATTTATTATAAGATGACCTCACTGAGAGCCAATCCATTCATGCAAACTTAACAGAAAAATATGACCAATCAGAATGCTTGAAACAAAGGAATTATTGGAGCAAAACAATTTCATGTTTTTCTATCACAAAAAAAAAAAAAAAAAAAAAAAAAAAAAAAAAAAAAAAAAACCACCATGTTTTTTTCAATGTTATTAGAACAAACATTATCAGAATTCACCTTGGGTATTATAACCTGCCAAAAAACCAAACGAGTATAATATTTTTATCCTATTATATTTTTATTTGTAGATAGAGGATCCTATATATGGCAGTAAAAATCCAAGTTTTACTAATTTTATGGCACCAGGCATAATACTCAGGTACATACCCAACTACCTACCTACCTAGACCTTGTTACGCCCAGGGTCACATAGGTCAAGGACTAGAGTTTTCCACTTGTCTCTGTCTTGTGCCATCTTCTCCAGTTCTCCCCAAGTTCTCCTCGTGGTGTTTTTGGGTCTGCCTTGCTTTCTTTTTTCCTTCAGGTATTAGGTACATAGTCAGTAATTTTAAGTTAAGTTGCAATGAAGTTGAATATGGCTATTCACAGAGCTGCCAACTGACCAGCAACCTGCGGGCTCATCCCGCATTTACACGTGAATTCCCACTGATACGCCAAGAAGTGGACTGACCCGTAATTAGCATACAGTTTGAGGACTTGCAGTATTCATCATTACCCCTCGAATCCACATGTAATCGTGTCGTATTTGAGTTATTACATGGGTGGACTAAAGGTCTAATCAGAATTAATTTTGTGCCGGTAGCAGGTGAAAAATCACAAAATCGTGATTGTATCCATTTCTCTGTGAAATTACACAACAGCGCACTATTTTTTTTTTTTTTTCATTATTCCCCGGGCCTAAATGGTATAGCCAGCTTAGCGGTGTGGATCTTGGACGGACCTGCAATTGCATAAAATAGGATTGGCAGCTCTGTATTAATATAATGATGCTGGCGCACAGGAATGATAGTTTTCCAAACATCTGCAAATATTTTACTAATATTTGCTATGGGAGTATATTGATTGGTCGATATTTGGCAATAATGATGTTTAGGTGAAGGGCTTACAGATTGGCACAAATGAAAGAGTTATGTCCCCTTTGATATATGAATGAAGATCATAGGTTCTCAGGTCAAGGTCACAGATGCAAACAAATACTGAAATGGTTAATTATCTCAAAAAACAATTACCTTTTTGTATAGGCATGTATATTAGAATATTGTAGGTATTGGCCTAACGATCATTTTGATATATGAATAAGGGTCAAGAGTCAAAGTTACAGATGAAAACGAATACTGAAATGGTTAATTTTCTAAAAAAAACTATTAACGTTTTGTGAAGGCACAATACTAGAATATTGTAGGTATTGCCATGAAGATAATTTTGATATATGAATGATGGTCATGAATTCAAAGGGCATGGTCACAGATGCAAACGAATACTGAAAAAGAACCCTGCTGTATAATGCCATCAGTGCAACGCACAGGCAAAATTTCTGCACCTTTGCCTTTAGCTGGTGACATCTTCATATAAGTGAAATATTCTTGGCTTGGATGTTAAACATCATTACTCAATTGAAATCCGTCTGTATTTATGTTTCAGTATAACCTTTTTCCTGGCTACTGGACTGACAACTTTGTCATTTGTGATGGAGAAGAAGGAAGGTCTGCTAGACAGAAGTTTGGTCGCAGGTTTGGTTTGTTATTCATTTGTATCAGAATGTTAATGAGACTATAAGAATTCATTATGATTTATAGGAGAGGAAAATCTCACCCGAAGGCAAAAAAGCAGATAAATTATAAAGAATTTAGAATCCATTATAAGTTATCCATGTAGGATAGAAAAACTCAATATTTTTTCATAGAGGGTTATTCTCTTTTTGTGTATGAAATATGACTTAATGTAATTTTCATCCTGGGGGGATTTTTGCAATTTTTTTTAATGTGTCCTAATAGTGAAAATTTCTGTCATACAAAAATCACTTGTAATAGTAAATAAGTGTATTTTGTACATTAATTAACCATAATAAGATATGACAACTTTAATCTGTTACTATTTTTAGGTATGGCAACCGTATAATCTGTTACTATTTTTAGGTATGTCAACATTAATTTGTTACTATTTTTAGGTATGACAACATTTGAAATCATGCTAGCACATGTATGTACACAGTTTTTAGTTATGGTAGTACAAGTGGCATTACTGCTGATATTCGCACTACTGGTATTCCATGTAAGTTTTTTTATCGCCCTGCCACAAGTCCCCTGCCAGCATTCCCCTGCCACTATTCCACTGCCAACAGTGATGATCAGGGATATGATAATACTGTTGTCCTTGTGATTTTGGGTGTTTCTCTACCTTGCCACCAGTCTCCTGCTACAATTTTCTTGCCACTATGCCACTGCCACCAGTCTACTCGGATGATGTAGTAGAATAATGGAGTTTTACACCCCAGTCAAGATTCTTTCCAGGCAGTTATTTCTGAAACGGTGGAGTGGATTAAGGAGATTTTACACAATAGTCAAGATCGTTTCACTTAAATTGAGGCTGTCAGTTCATGGATACTGGAAAAAACTGAAAGGTCAGGTAGAGAAAACTACCAACCTTATCACATGACCTGTATCATGTGTATAGCCTCTCACACTAGGATTTCAGGGGTTCAAAATTTCCTGGGTCAGAGGTCCTTGACCTACTGATTTGACATTGGGACCCTTGATATTTAAACTGTAAAGTCTGATGGACCTGCTGTTTTCTACCAGGACCATCTTTCTTTTTGTATATGATAACATAATTTCACATAAACCTTATTTCAATGTTGACATTAAACTTTCCAAACTTTATGTGGGACTTGTCAAAAAAAAAAAAAAAGGTCCTGGACCTTCCATTACAAAACATAATTTTAAACCCCTGGATCTGTTTTCCAATTGGGATATGATCCTACATGTCCTATGCAGTGAGAGTCACAGTAATTTTTTAAATTTGAATTTATTAAAAAAGTTGAATAATTTATGAATGGCTCTTCATCAAGGCTGGTTGCATACAACAAAACTCAACTGGTTTAATGAACACTCATGTAAAATCTCAATATCAGTTTAATAACCATTTTATTATATAGCAAAATGAATTTCATTAATTTCCCACTAGTATTTCATCTAAATCTCCATTTTGTCTCACAATACATATACATAAATATTGCACTAGTTCTTGTAAATAGATCATTGGATATAAGAATTTGCGCAATTTGGCAAGTTGAACATAAACGACAATCACACATGACAAACATTTAATCAAACATTCAATATGAAAAAAAAATTATTTGGGAAACCTCGTACCACAACAAAATTGATACATATTGCATGCTAACACCTCAGAATTTATTGTTTAATTTCTATGTGAAACATACATGTATATTCCTATATAATAAATCCTATTTTACAGTACATAATTCTGCATTCTATTTTCAGGTACCGTATAAAGGTCCATTAATTTGGGTGATAATTTTAGTCTTACTTCAAGGTTTTTGTGGTATGACTTTAGGTAAGTTTGTTAATAATAATCAAACAAATTTGTGATTTTTAAAATTGAAATTTCTCAAACTAAAGGGGCACTAAAAACAGTCCCATCATAATACACAAAAAAAATGTGAATGTAACCAACATGGTCTGTTACCATGGTTACCTAAACATGTCTTTGTGGTTTTTTTTCACAATTTCTCCGCTATTACCAGGATGATTCCACTTTTCCTGCTATTTTTGTACAACCCAATGTTAGTACTTTAAAAATATAACAAAAAATAAAAATATAATATTTGTCCTAAGGGCCATTTTTGCATATGGATGGTCAAATGCAATTCCTAATAATTATTTCCCTTCATAGAAAACGGGACAAGTGCGTTAGCTCAGTTAGTAGGCTTTATAAGTGGGAGGTCGTAGGTTAAAACCTTGACTGGGTCTGACCCAAGACATGAAAGCATGTAGTGGATGTTCTTTCACCAAGCACTCAGCATTATGAAATGAAAGTCATGGTATTTTCAGATGGGAACTTAAAACAAACGAGGTCCCATGTAACGGAAAGCATGGCACAATAAAAAAAAACCTGCTGTATAATGCCATCAGTGCAAAGCACAGGCAAAATTTATTTTCCTTGGCTTATAGCTGGTGATGCCTCGATATAATTGATATATATGTTCTTGACTTGGATGTTAAACACCATTACAAAACTCAACTCATAAAAAAGGGTAACTGTATATTTTCGTTCCAAGCTCTCTCAGATCTTTTATGGAAATTGAGAAGATATGCAGCATGCTGCTGGAATTTATCCAAGAACTTCTAAATCAGTATAATAAAGTAATGTTTTTTTTATGCCCTAGTCATGGTTCTTTTTACTTATTGGTGAGGCTGCCTGTTCTACAATAGTGGAGGAAACAGGAGTTACCGATGAAAAACCACAAACCATCAGCCAGAAAACTGACAAACTTCAATTCTTTCAGTAGAATCTGTCCTGAGTGGGATTCAAAGGTGTTGCTATACAGTTTTTAGGCACTTTTGTGCAGTGAACTAAATAGTGTGTAGAAAAATAAATAGAGGGGTTGGAAGCTAGGGTCGATGGGGAGGGGAGGTGGTTAAGGTATTTGTCTCTCAAGAACCACTTTGTTTATTTTATATTTATAATAACCATCCTTACATCTACATGATCTAATTAAAGGTACTTTTGACCCTTCAAAGAAATGTCTTGCATAGTGATTGGTTAACTTGCGGGGGTACATAGAACTTTGTTCTGAAATCTGCCAGGGTAAATAAACGCAGGAGACATGAAGCATGTTTAGCGAAAGTAGCTTGCAGGGATTTATCAGGGTCTTTTGGGAAAAGGCCCTAAACTAAAAATTGGGAAAAACTATCAACTTTTTGCTCACTTTGGGAAAACTTTGACATCATTTTGTGCCATTAATGATTAAATCTAATGCTTTTAGTGTATTGAGTTGATTGAAGATTGAGAAAAGCAGCCACATTTATGACCAGACTTCAGCTATGTATCTGGTACAATTTTCTAATTGGGAATTTTCTCAGCCCATTTTGGGAAAAATCAATGTTTTTCCATTGGGAATGGGGCCGAATTTCGGCCCTAAATAGGCCCTTGATAAATCCCTGGCTTGTATATCGCAAAAGTTAAGAGATGGTAAACAAACATGGTGACAACATGAGTCACCAAACATGGAATCAAAGTTGAAAAATCAAACTAGTATTGCTTTGAGAGCCAGAAAATTGTTATACAAGGTTTTATCAGGTTACACTGCCCCATGACTACCCTGTCAAAGATCAATGTACTCTTTGTCTGCTGTTCATGGTACACACATTTTTTGACAGGATACATGCACAGGATGGTATAACCTGCCAAACTTATATCATGTTATATTGTATTTGTTGTTTTTATTGTAGGGGTAATATTTTCAGCTGTCTGTGAAAATGAAAGTTCAGCAATACAGCTAGCCTTAGGGTCTGTTTATCCAATGCTGTTACTCAGTGGTAAGTCAACAGCTGAGTTGGTAGAGTGCTTGCTCCATAAGTGGGATGTCATGGGCTCAAACCTGACCAGGTTAAAACCTTCACTTCAGTGATACTGGACCACTGTGTTAGCTCAGTTGGTAGAGTGCTTAGTGGGAGGTCATGGGTTTGAACCCCCACTAGGTTAGACCCAAGACATTAAAGTGGTTAGTGACTGTTCTTTTGCCAAACATTCAGCATTACAGAATGACAGTCTTGGTTCTTTTGGATGGTAACTTAAAATAATTGAGGTCCCCTGTCATAGTTGGCATGGCATGATAAAAAACCCTGCTGTATAAGGCAAACAATACAACACACTGGCAAAATTTCTGCACCTTCACTTATATCTGGTGATGTTTCGATGTAAGTGAAATATTCTTGGCTGGGATGTTAAAACACTGTTACTCACTCACTCGGTGGTAGGTCAGCATAAGAGCTACTCAAGCCCAAGTTTGACAATTACAGTGAAACCTGTCTAAAAAGGTCACCTAGGTGATCCAGTTAATTTGATGGGCAGACATGGTCGATCTGTACTGCCACTTGCTTTCGTAGTCAGGGGTTGTGGGTTGGAACCTCACTCGGGGCCTGTAAATTTTCTGAAATGATTTTCATTTCCTGCCCATACAAGAGCTGAAAAAGCCTGTTACTCAGTAGTCTTTGGATAAGACTCAAAATTGAGGTCCCATGTCTCAGTGCATGCTAAAGACACCTCTGTAGAGTTTCGAAAAAGAGAACATCACCTGTGGCTGCTACTGAGGACACTTACAACTAAAAGAGATTGAAGCAGACTGAGCAACATAAGATAAGAAGAGAAGTAAGTGTGGTCTTTATGGGCAGGTGACTTTTATATGCAGATTCAAATAACATGAAAAGAGAACAATGTGGATGAAATTTTACTGGCTTCTAAAAAAAATGTAGCCCCTATCATGCTAATATAATGCAGAGATGACCTTAAGGACAGGTAAGAATACAGATCATCATGCTTGTTTCTGCCTGGATAGTTTGACTGTGCAGTCTTTTAAAGGTCAGCCTACAGATCACTATGTCTCTTCTCGCCTAGATACAAATCTTGAGCGGTACAGATCCTAGTATGAGAAAGCTTGTCAAGTCCCTTTCCAAAATTCTGTGGTTGGTTTTCTGTTGGTTCTGCAGTGTCCAATCAACATGATCAATAAGGATTAAAAGCATTTAGCCCGCTTTGTAGCTGAGACAAAGAAATCGCAACCTGAGGGGTCAAGTTCTTTATTTTATATACTGAGGCTTGCCGAGGTTTAAAAAAAAAGAATCTCATCCCGAAGGCTGAGATTCCTATGTCTTCACTACAAAGCATGGATTGATTCTTTTTCTCCCATATCCAATATGTTCCTGTTTTATAAAATTTATTATGGTAAAATTTATCATAAAACTGCACAAAATCTTAGGTTGTTTGCATTTGCAAACTAATGACATCACAATCCTAATTTGCTTATGTCACAATCACACTGATATTGTGGTGTCATAGGTAGTGTAACTTGTCTTTACCATGTTAACCCCAGGGCAAGACAGAAAAATCTTGCCCTGTTAAAACCCAGGAATTTTCTTGTCCGATATTGGAGAAATCTTCTTCTTTTTTTGTTAGTTGTAAGACAGGGCCCTTGGTGGATGATTGGTCTAAAGAGCTGACTTTTAGAATAATGCCTCTTAATGCCTATGCTAGAGTCACACTTAGGACAGATCACTTGCCGAGTGTCTATGATTTTCTCATAGCACTCCAGTTTCCTTCATAATAAGATAATATTATTATAACCCCCCCCTCCAAACCCCACACCACCCCACCCCTGCAAACTTGTTTGACAAAGGTATGTGTGTCAGTCCATGTAAAATTATTATTGTGTCCAGGCCATATCTCATACTTGCTTTGAATGACTATCAAAAAACTTCACATGAATAGTCTTCATGGACGAAAAGTGTGTCATGACAAAGAAACAAGGTAATATTGGAAACGCCAAGGTCGCAGGGAAACATTAAACCCTTGTAGATGTTGGGGGCTGGAGGTATTTGGCTCTCAAGAGACAGTTCTAGTTTACTGTATGATATAATTCTAGGTATTATATGGCCGATACAAGCTGAACCAGAATGGATGAGATATATTAGTGTATGTTTACCCATGACTTATGCTTCAGAGGCTATGAGATGTATTCTGAGTAAAGGTAGGTTTGGTGGATACCGCACAATGACATCAGCAGTTACACAAGTATCATGATAAACTTTCATATGTTCAGAGTTATTTTCATGAAAATATCAAAGACAACTATACCAATCCATGTCATAACACCAATCCCAAAGCAAAGTGAAAACTGAAACCCGACAAATCAATTCAGGCATGTAAACTTCCATCAGCATAGTAAGACTGAGGCTGGTTGCCCAGGAAGAGTAAGCACCTTCTGTTTAGCTAGCTACCACTACAAGGTTTTATCAAAATTGAGCATGAAATGAAACCTGAACTACGAGATGTCGAATATATTCAGGGTTATTTAGAATACAGAGACATCATACGTATCAACAATATTGTGATGACGTCCATAAAACTTTTCGAAAGCTTGATAAGCCTGGGCTTCCATTGTGTTTGTGTCCACAATTTGTAAGTAGCTTGCTTCATCATGTTCATTGATGTTTAAGTTCCTGTAAAAAAAGGTAGCAACAGTTTTTTTTTTGCTCACCTTTAGAAATGAAATTTGAAGAGACATTATAAACAGTTGCTCAATGTCAGGACAAGTGTGGTACATAAAAAGAACCATCCCTGCACATTGGCTTGAGTTCATTGCAATGGTAAAATTTTCAGTCACTTCACCTATAGCTGGATTCATCTCAATATAAGTTAAATATTCTTAACTGGGAGGTAAAACCCCATTCAGTCAATCAATGTACTATAATTAAAGTTTTGTATTTTAAACATGGGGTATAGAATATTTAGCCATCTTGCCTAGGGACCATTAACTTGTATTGTGTCATCTTTTGGGTTGTATCGTCGGTTGACCAGTATGGGCTTTTCAGTCATATAATTGTTTCTCACTGCTACAATTTATTTAATTTTTGTGTTTTACAGATTTGCGATATAAAATATTTAGCTACCTTACTTAGTGGATATCTAATGACTAATGACCATTATCTTTGTGTCATGTTTAAGTAAGGTTGTATCGTGGGTTGACCAGTACGTGCTCTTTAGTCATATAATTGTTTTTTACTACAATTATTTATTTAATTTTTGTAATTTACAGGTAGGGTATAGAATATTTAGCTATCTAATGACCATTATCTTTGTGTCATGTTTTGGGTTGTATTGTCGGTTGATCAGTATGCATTTTTTAGTCATATAATTGTTTTTTACTACAATTATTTATTTAATTTTTGTATTTTACAGGCTGGGGTATAGAATATTTAGCTGTATGGAGAGGATACTTGGTGACCATTGGCTGGAGTTTTGGTTTATTGGCCATAGCTGGTTTTATATTACGAGTTAAACAGTAGAGATTTAGTTTTAAGTTAAGACCAAATAAAATCCCTATTGCATATATAAAACCCCACAAACAAACTTAGCCTTTTTTACACATTTTGTATTAAGAATGTCACCATTTATTTGGACTGTGGGCCTCTTCAGGCCTTTCACTGGGCTATATATGGCAGATATTGGGACCCATTTACAATTACACATATATTAGGTTTTATGGGGTTTTTTTCACAAACAAGTTGATTCTCACAATTTAGCAAAAAAAAAAAATTTATTAAAATAATTGACCATAAATATGGCAAAAATCAAAATTAAAATTCATTCATGTCAAAAAACAATCTGAACTCAAATAAAACTAATATTATATTGGTTAATATTATGATTTTTATAACTATTTTAGTGTTTTGTTATACAAATATTTTATCATTTAACTGCTAGCTAGAATTCATATTTATTTATTTATTTTCAAAATAAATTCATGTCAAAAATCAATCTGAACTCAAATTAAACTAAATTAATATACTGGTCAATATTATGTTTTATTAACATTTTGGTGTTTTGTAATATTAACGTTTTTGTTCACATATTTCATCATTTAACTGCTAGCTAGAATTCATATTTACAAGACGCCTGGTCCAATTCACAAAAAATTGAGAGATTTCCCTTTTCTCCATGCAATATGAATTTGTTATTTGCGGGCATTATTAGACTCCAAATCAAATATGGGTATGTCATGAGACAATTTTTAATTTGATATACCATAGAATTGATTTTAATAAATAATATTGCAAACATGAATTTATTCCTCAGGTACCTTTACATGTATTAAATGAGAATTTTTTTTTCAAATTTTCATTTTAATAAAATAATGTTGTTTTTTTTACCTGTAAGCATGTTAATCACACAGTTAAAATTTTCAGACACCCTCCTCCCCCCCCCCCCCCCCCCCCCCCCTTTTTCGCCCTCTATTCCAATAACCCTCCAGATTTATTTCAACTATTACAGTCCCCTGAGAGACGAATACCCCTGCCCCAACATTACCAAGTTATAATTTCTAAGTTTTGACCTTTTGACACTTCACCCCCCCCCCCCCTTTTTTTTTTTTTTTTTGACCTGTGCACCTGAATTTGATATGTGACATTCATGTATTGTCTCATATTGGCTAGTGATTTTGTGTTTATTCATAAATTTAGGTTATTCACACTAAATGATCAGTATTTAAACAAAGAAATTGCCTTCTTATAAAGTAACTTCTTGCCGCCAAGGCCAGTGAAATGCAATCTCAATTCAAATGTTTTAAACATTTAAATTTTTATATAGATGTATATTCATGATATTTTAAAATGTATATAAATTAAAAGGGTGACATATATATTTGTCACCCTTCAAAGAAATTTTGGTATCGGGTCAATTCGCCCCCACTTTCATCAAATTTGCCCCCATGTCAAAATCGCCCCCACTTTTTGCAAATTCACCCCCACTGTCAAATTCGCTCCCAATTTTTGAAAAATTATCTTCTTTTATTGAGATTGTAAAAGTAACATAAAATTATTTTTTTACGACCTCGGATATGCCTAAATAACTCATGGCACACAAATTATTTTGTAATGTATTGTTTTTATTGCAATGTTTTTTGTCGCACATTCAAATCAAAAGTCCTTTCGAGGCTTTGTAAGATTTTGCTATAACCATAACAGTGGGTACAGTAAAAACAAAATACTTAACGTTTATTAAAGAATAATATTAGAGTATTGATAGATTACACCGTTGAGAGAAATCATTAAAAAACATCTTTTTCAACATACCAAGCGCTCCTTTCGAAACAATTTCTCTGTTCCTGGTAACATCAAATGCATTGTGTCTGTATTTTATAAAAATTATTTTGTCAAAAGCAACATTGACTAATTAATTAAACATGAAAGTTAAATCCATTATTAAATGTTTCATTTCTAAAGTAGCATTATTTTCATTTGATTTTTATATAAAAAAATAAAAAATCAAAAAATTATTTGTTATATGGTTATTGGAAAAAAATGGGGGCGAATTTGCAAGAAGTAGGGGCGATTTTGAAAGGGGCGATTTTGACATGGGGGCGAATTTGTTGAAAGTGGGGGCGAATTTACCGTGGGGCAAATTGACTTGAATTCGAAATTTCTCACATAGCAATTAGTTTACTTGTCAGGGTACATGAAACTGTGTTAAACTTTGTAAATCTTCTTGGGTAAATAAACATGTGCAATGTTTAGCAGTAAAGGAAAAGTAACTCACACATCCCAAAAGTCTATTTATGGTAAGGCTTTCATTGACAGATGGATATATCATCGATAAAATCCATTGATACGATATATCGATACATTTTTTGAATATTGATATCAACAAAAATGGCCAGTTCATGGCCAAGGTTGGAGTAGTCAGTGACAGATTAAACTGGTTGTAAATTTATTATAATTATAATTCCAAGTGACCAGGCAACATTTTCTTTCAAATGAAGAAAGATTAAGGCATTTTTAGGTATGGAAAACAAAAATGCACATTCTTAAAATTGACTTACAATCATTTACATACATCACAATAATGAAGATGTAAAGTGTCCATTATATTGCCTGAATTGGTAACAGTATCATGAACATTCCGTAACATTAATATAAATTCTGTAACAAAGATATATATCTGTTCTTTGGTCACAAAAGGTAAAAAAGTGGACAAGGTGGCCACCATTTACAAATTTTAGGTCGCCAGACACAATTCCAGGTCGTTTGGCCACATTTTAGTAGACAAAATTGATGGCCACCATTTTAGTAGACAAAATTGAAAGCTGACATGTTTTATTTGCTCATGTATCAAGTTTTTCTGTGGGTTTTTTTTTTTTTTTTTTTTTTTTTTTTTTGCTGCTTTCTGTAAATTTTATCAATACATTTTATATATGTTGCATAAATGTGAAAAAAGACAAAAAAAAAGATATTAATGAAAAAAAATGCAAACTTAGAAGCTTTAAGCATTTAAGCAGAAATATGCCCTTAAACAAATTGGAAAGGACCAAATAAATAACAATGCAACCTGTCCATTAGGACCAGTGTTTCAAGGTCCCATTGGTTGATATTTTAGCAAAAGGTAACCTGTATATAAAGACCACTTGTCCATTAAAACCAGTACTTCAAGGTCACATTGTTTGTTATTTTGCCAAAAGATAACCTGTATATATATATATATAAATACCACTTGTCCATTAAGACCAGTACTTCATGGTCATATTACCATGCTTACTGCATATTTTGGTCAAAGATAACCTCTATATAAAAACCACTTGTCAATTAAGACCAGTATTTCAAGGTCAGATTACTTTATACTTTGACCAAAGATATACATATATATATATATATAGATATATATCTCATTATCAGGCTGACCAATGAAATTTATTTATTTGTCCAGATAAGTACATTTTTAGTGTGCAAGGTTGCCATTTAGGTAATTTTATATTGTTAAGTGTTTGATTTTGGTACAATTTCTATACAAAAAGTCAAATTTTAAGTACTGTAAATTAAAAACCCCTGTCAAAATGGGGAAAGTCTGTCTAATGTGACCTTTTTGTTTTCTCCATCTGTTTATTCGTTTTTATTGTACAAATCCATTTAAAACCAATAAATCTGTCGAATTGGTCAGCCTGCATTATGAAGACCACTTGTCTTTAAAGTCCATATTCATGATATTATATAAGTTTCATATGTGGTTTTATATATAACACATTACAAAAGTGTGCATTTGTGTCCGTGTCTATGTATGATTTATTATTATTATTATAATTGAGTTTATTACGACACAAAGATGTGACTGTGTGTGTTTGTGTGTTTGTGTGTGTTATAATTATGAAATTTTAACATGTGTTACAAAGGCGTGTGTGTGGTATAATAAATTATTATTATTATAATTGTTATAAATTTTAACGTGTAACATAACATATTATGAAAGTGGCAACCAATTTCTGAGAAATGCTTTAAATAATACTAATTACAAAAATGTATATATATTTTCACAAGTTTTGGAAATTTGTCTTCTAATTATTTAAATAAATATGTTAAAACATAGAAATGCAGACAGTTGCCTATATAGAGTCTGAGAAAACAGGATTTATGAAGAATTTGATTTTGAAAATTGTAATAGGTTTTCCAAGATGAAGGATTTCTATTACAAAAATTCATGATATTATATTCTCATAGCACATTTGTTTGATCACAATTTGTCCGTTGTCTGCTGTCGTCGTCGTCGTCGTCGTCGTCGTAAACTTTTCACATTTTCATCTTCTTCTCACGAACCACTGGGCAGATTTCAACGAGACTTGGTCAGATGCATGTCTTGGTCGGTGCAATTCAAATTTGTTCGTGGTGTTGCCATGGCTACCATAACTAGGTCAAGGTGACCTAGGGGTGCAAAAATCTTAAAAAATCTTCTTCTCCGAAAGTATTGATTAGAGAAAAAATCTGATGTGATATTTGGCTTCTCTAGGGTCTTTAGCCTATAGTTTGTTTATTTTGTGAAATTCGGACAAAAAATAGGTTACGCGTTTTTGCATTTAATTTTGAAAAAATCGTAAAATAGCTTCAAATTGTTATAACTTGACTATTTGGCCAGATAATGACATGGGGTTTTCAGTTTTGACATCTTCTTGTTAGTATCTTCAAATTGAGGTCAAGGTCAATTGTGAAGGTCGTGACCTAATTTTTTTTACCTCTGATTATAATTATTATCTCGAAAACTATAAACTTTTTGTATAGGCATGTATATTAGAATGTTGTAGGTATTGATACAACAATCATTTTGGTGTATAGAAAAAGGTCATGGGTTCAAAGGTCAAGGTCACAGATGTAAAACAATACCAAAATGGTTACTTATCTCGAAAACTATAAACTTTTTGTATAGGCATTTATATTAGAATGTTGTAGGTATTGATACAACGATCATTTTGATATATAGAAAAAGGTCATGGGTTCAAAGGTCAAGGTCACAGATGCGAAACAATACGGAAATGTTTAATTATCTCGAAAACTATAAACTTTTTGTATAGGCATGTATATTAGAATGCTGTAGGTATTGATACAACGATCATTTTGATGTACAGAAAGAGGTCATGGGTTCAAAGGTCAAGGTCACAGATGCGAAACAATACGGAAATGTTTAATTATCTCGAAAACTATAAACTTTTTGTATAGGCATGTATATTAGAATGTTGTAGGTATTGATACAACGATCATTTTGATGTATAGAAAAAGGTCATGGGTTCAAAGGTCAAGGTCACAGATGCGAGACAATACCGAAATGGTTAATTATCTCGAAAACTATAAACTTTTTGTATAGGCATGTATATTAGAATGTTGTAGGTATTGATACAATGATCATTTTGACGTATAGGAAAAGGTCATGGGTTCAAAGGTCAAGGTCACAGATGCGAAAACAATACTGAAATGGTTAATTATCTTGAAAACTATAAAAGTTTTGTATAGGCATGTATATTAGAATGTTGTAGGTATTGATGCAATGATCATTTTCATGTAAAGAAAAAATTCATTGGGGTTTAGTATTTATGTTTTCTTTAAATCTATCAGCTAGCCATTAGTTATCAGGTGAGCGTATAAGGCCCATGGGCCTCTTGTTTTTTTTTTTTGACAAAAATGTATTATCATTGTAAAATCGTTGTATTTTATTTCTATCTTCCACCTTTGAAAGAAAGAGGGGGATATAAATTTAAACTTCAGTCTGCTCTTTCATTCAGATCTGTCAACACACTTCTTGTCCGTGAAATTCTCCAAAACAATGAAGCACTATTTTATGAAAAATAATGCAAATCATCAATATTGATATAAAATGTGCATATCATTAACTTGGGTAGGTAAGCTCATTTTCTTGGGTGCAATGGCCCTTTGAACATAAGTCAAATCACAAAAAGCTACCTACTTACCACATGTACCAGAAATTCACTTAATTTGCTCATTCAGACAGTTGCCAATATACAGTATATGAAAATAAAAGTTCTGAACAATCTAGTTTAGAAAACTAAATTGGATTTTCTAAGATCAAAGAATTTTTTTTTACAAAAATTTTAATTTCCTGACATTATACTCTTTTAGCACTTAATTTTGTATAAATCATTTTGAAATTGTTGCTCAACAAGTATTTTATTTGTTTTATTGTATTGTTTTTGAAGGATAGATTTTTCCATGTGTTAAATTTGTTAAATTATTTTATGATTTGCCAATATTTTGTCTAGATATATTTTATTTATTGTGTGTAATCAATGCACTAATAAACAAAACCAAAATGTTATTTCTTGTTTATTTCTGTTATTTATTGTTATTTAATCTGTAATCTTTTAGTATTTTCTCAATTTTCTTTTTATTTTATATTTTTAAAATTAATATTTTAATTTTTAAATTTATTAACCATTTATTTATTTATTTATATTTCTTTTAAAAATTTTAATATTTTAATTAATAAATTTGTTAACCATTTATTTATTTATTTTTCTTTTTTAAATGTTTTACTTTACTTCACTATTATTTATTTATTTATTTATTTATTTATTTATATTTCTTTTAAATTTTTATTTTATTTTTTATTTATTTATTGAAATGAAATTTAATTGTAAGTTTCCATATCCAATGCCATACTTTAGAAAACCGTAGCTGAATAGCAATCCATCTTTAAATCTGTAGGAGAAGTTAAATGATTTGTTGACAGTCGTAGCAGAAATAGAGCTTGTCTAAAAATTACCAATTCCTTAGTATTTTACACTACAGGCTCTGGTTTCACAATCAATCCTTAGCTAAGATTTTCCTTAACTTAAATCTTGCCAAATTTCAAATCTTTATAATTCTGTTAATTTCAAGATATTCAGGAATTTAAGATGCCATTTTTAAGGTTACTTCTATATTATAACATTTACATTTAGTTTTGACAAAAATATTCATCCATAGTTTCAAAACGAGAGTACCAAAATTAACTAAATTTAAGCTAAGGAAAATCTTAGCTAAGGAATGATCGTGAAACTGGGGCCGGACCTGTCGAAATTTTAATACTGACATGGGTCCTACCAGTTTTGGGGTCCAAAAATGTAGGAAAAATAGGAATATGGGGTCAAAATTATAGGAAGTTTCACTGAAATTATAGGAATATTTTTAAAAAGTTTATACACAAAATATACATCCATGGTCACCTTTCCTCCCCTTCAGCCTTTCCCTTTCCTTGTTTTACTAACAAACATAAAATATTGGCAACTTCAAATGTACACTTACTGTTTTAGATATACATAAATGTTAATCTTGCTTCAGATACATTGTATGTACTAAATGTGGGGGGAATGTCAGATATGTAAATGTCCCATTCTGAACTCCTGATGCTACCAGTAACAAAAATATCAGAAATATAGAAGATCTTTCAAATTATATAGGAAAATATTGGAAAGGGTTAAAATTATACGAAATATAGGGAAATATAGGTCTTTCAAATTATTTAGGAAAATATAGGACAGGGACAAAATTATTGGAATGGTAGGACCCCTGCACTGAGCTTACAGGTTCGCTGCCTGAATAGCTACAAAAATGTAGTGTCCGAAACTCCCGCAGAACGATAGGTAACAGCTACCGCGATATATATAGAAATGATTTGTTGAATTGACACTAATTTGTAAACTTCTTGTTTAACTTTTGACATACCTGTACTGTATATCTATTTACGTTATGTTGCTCTAGTACTCGCACGTACGGACCATATACATTTGTGTAGCGTCTCTTACTGCCGGCTAGGTTCGAATCCCAACCGAGATACATGTACATCCCAGTGTGAGAAAGTTTGTCACAGGGGCTGAGATTGATAAACTGGCGTGTAGACCACTTGGCCACCGACTGAACACCTTTAATTGATTTGTGTTATACACACGTAAAATACTGAAAATAAAGTCTTTTAGATATTTTATTTCACAATTTTGGTCCAAGCACTTTTGATGAGGAATTGTATTCCGAAACGGCCGTCTAATGCTGTAAAATTAAAACTGGTATAATATGTAATTTAGATCTATTTATTATTGGTTAAAATTTGACAAAATACTTGAACGTGGAAAATTTCTTCTACTTTCTACACGTTATAAAACAATCAATCAATCACTTAATTAATCAATAGGCATTTTAAAAAACCAATTTTGTATACAGTAATATCATTAATTTTTGTGGTTCTTAAGAAAACACAATTTTTTTGGAAGTTGTTTAATAAGGGGTTTTAGATTTTACAATTTAGGTAATGTAAGCATATTCTATTTCGTTTGCAATAAATTCGTGAATAAGAGTATTACAAAAAACCGGCAGGCTGACCAATACGTTTAGACGGATTTGTACCATAAAATTTAAAACGGATTTATAAACGGACTGATAAAATGAAAAGGTCAAATTAGACGGATTTTTTCCATTTTGGTGGGTTTTTTTTTAAAATTAAAAGTACTAAAAATTAGGACTTTTTTATGGAAAGTGTACTAAAACCAAACACTTAACGATGACAAAGTACCTTAATCGCAACCTTGTACACTTAAAAGAGTACCGATCTGGACAAATAAATAAATTTGATTGGTCAGTCTGATTAACCTTGAACAAAAATTGACACGTGTACGACTTGCACCGGCGAAAATTGATGATTCCACTGCATTAAAATTAAGTTCAACAATATATATTTCAATATAAACGCTACAACTTATATAATTAAAAAAAAACGAATAACAATGACTTACTTTTTTAAATATAATTTAATAAAATATATCCAATAATAATTGCAATTACAACAAATGCACATCTTCGAATTTGTCTTTCGACCTGTTGAAAGTTTAACACTTACTGAACAAAATGATGTCAAAGCTCGGTCGCCGAGATAAGTATAGATAGTCGCCGAAAAGATGTCGATATAACAATATCCGTTGCAGCCATCCTGTTTAGATATATACTACGAGAGTGAGTCGATAAGTATCCAGCTAACCTTTTCCCGGTTTAGGCCCGCCTCCTCAGTTTAACACTTAGTAAACAAAATGGTGTCAAAGTTCGGCTGCCGAGTCGCCGAGTTATAAGAATAGATAGTCGCCGAAAAGATGTCGATATAACAATATCCGTTGCAGCCATCCTGTTTAGATATATACTACGAGAATGAGAAGTCAATGAGTGTCCAACCTAATGTTTTCCCGGTTGAGGTCCGCCTCTTCTGTTTCGATGTAATTGCCCTCTAGTGTAATGTACTTAGACCAACGGTGTTCAAGACTCAAGTGCAATCAGTCCAGAACTGAAAAAGTCAGGGCCCTTTCCACTAACCCGTTCTTCGACTGTCTTCCCGACTTTTTCGTCAGACCGGAAATGACGTCCACGGATATCATTTATAAATTTCGGGAATAGGAAAAGTCGTAAGGAGCTAGGTCAGGCTATTAGGCAGGATATGTTATTGATTCGTTCCCGTTTCGCTCTACAGCATTAATATTCATTGCAAATTTGCAAGTGTAGGCTTTCACATTGTACTGTTGCAGTAAAAGACCTTTAGAGAGTTTATCTTGGCGTTTTTCACAAATGGCGGATCCAGTTAACATACTTCTCTTGGGTTAAGAGTCCAACATAACAATACCTTTTGGGTCCCTAGATACTGTGGTCATTATCTTGCGTCTTGAACTTCTTTGGCCTCGGAGACCCAGGTCCTACCCCCTGGCGACGACTTCGAGTTTTATTTTCTGGCTTATTATAATGAATCAAAGTCTCATCTACAGTCACTTAACGCCAAAAAAATCATCTTTTGACCTAAATTGATTCAACAAGGCGCTGCATACTGAGATGGTCTAGTTGCCATTTACTCATTGATAAAAGATTTTGGGACACAACGGGCTGCAGTAAACTTACGCATACCTAAAAGATCATGTAAGATTGTGAACAAGCTGTCATATGAAATTACTAATGCCTGCGCTTTTTCGCCTGTCAGGATATACCAGATCCCAAACCACGTTACACTTTTCTTCGTCGGTTACATGCAGTGGCTTCATTTTCTAAAGACGTTCTACCGCATTTAAATTCCCCTATCCAGAATTTAACCTGAGCATAAGATGGTGAACCATAAACATCTGCCATCTTACCTATTTCCTTGGGTGTTTTGCCTTTTAAAAACTGAATTACAGCACGTTTCTCAACTTTAGATAAAAAGCATGTCTTTGCATGATGCATCACTAGCCATGTTTGACATTTAATATTTCATTAAAGAATGACTCGATACGTGTGCAATTGCTTATCCAGGTATATATACACTTATTCTCAAATATGTTGCAGAATTAGGAATTCAATTTGTTAGAAAAAGGCTGTTTCAAAACGCCTTAAGTTTTGTTGATAATTGAAAATATCAACTCTTGATTAGAGAAATAAATATTTGTCCTGCTAGTGCGAGTTTTACATTAAACAACTATTTTACATAGACATGCTAAAGTCCCCTCTGTAATTAACGGTACCAGTGCGGTAGCGCAGTTGGTAGAGGGCTCGCTCTGTAAGTGGGAGGTTGTAGGTTCGACTCCCGACAGGGTCTGACCCAAGATTTGAAAGTGGGTAGTGAGTGTTTTTTCGCCCAGCACTCGGCATAACGAAATGAAAGTCATGGTTCTTTCGGTTGGGAAACTAAAAATAAACAAGGTCTCGTGTCACGGTGGGCCTGGCACAATATAGACCCCTGCTGTATAATGCCATCAGCGCAACGCACAGGCAAAATTTTTGCACCTTCGCCTATAGCTGGCGACGTCTCGATATAAGTGAAATATTTTTGACTGGGACGTTAAACTCCATTACTCAACTCAACTCTGTAATTTACAATATAGACTATACAGCATAATATTGAAACAAGGCACAAAAATCATGACCGTATCCAGCAATCGGAATTGAGTTAGGCTAGTTTTTCATAGCAAACCAAGTGCTGTGGTAAACTTTGTGTTAAACTTTTGATGGTCTATAAATAAAAATAAAATAAGTCTTCCAACTTCTCTTTAAAAGCATAACAAACCACTGTCATCCTTTTTAGAAAAAAGCTTGTTTCAGTTGGATTGTAATTTGAACAAAGTGGTTTTCAGTATCCGACTAATATATTTAAACACTGATTTTGAATTTGTAATACAAAAAAGTTCGCCGTTTTGACAATATTCGCTTTGTTCCAGGATATATTTTAAACACTGATTTTGAATTTATAATACAAAAAGTTCGCCGTTTTGAAATTTTTAGTTTTGTTCCATGATATATTGTCACGGCCGCTTTGTCAGGATGTGGCAGATTTTGAAACACTGATTTTGAATTTATAACATATAACAAAAAGTTTGCCGTTTTGACATTTTTAGTTTTGTTCCATGATACAGTATATTGTCACGGTTTTGTCAGGGTGTGGCAGATTTTGAAACACCGATTTTTAATGTATAACATATAACAAAAAGATCGCCGTTTTCACAGGAGATATTTTGTCACGGCAAGAAATATACCGATGACGTAGAAAACACCGATTACAATGCTGTATACCACAATTTCCTGATCCACTTTTGATTTCTGCCCCCCAGGATATGGCTGGTACCCTGAAGGATATATTCTCTCTATAACAGGTAGCTTCAGTTCAATGATTGAGGAGGCAAATCTCACACTCTTTTGTTTGGCTATCAATTGGTCACCTGGAAGAAGAATGAAACGTGGTTGTGTAATGTTGCTTAACGTCGCATTAGCTATTTTCAGCTATTCGCGACTACTTTATTAATCTCTATGGATTAATGGATTAATCTATGAACATGTTCGTGTATGCATGTGAAGTGCGAGTGTGTTATGGTCTGCTTGTAGTTAGCGCGCACCCGGGGCGGCTTTAAGGTGCTAACTCGCCGAGTCAGTATGCCGCGGACAAGTTTACCACTCCCCCAGTCACATTATACTGAAACCGTGTGAACCAGTAAAACCAACGGCAAGAAAAATTCATTTTCCCACATGTGCTCTGAGCGGGACTCCAACTCACAGCGGTGAGAGACCCTGTACTTGTAGACTAACGTCTTATCCATTAAGCCACCTTGGCCTGAATGAAATGGAAAATTGTTCTTAAATCTGTGGAAAAAAACTACAGTACAGACCGGCTAAAATTTAAACATTGGGCTAATCATCAAAATTAAACATACCGATCAATGTCCAAATCACATTAAATCCCAAAAGTCAAACACAAACATACCAGTCCATGACCACTTGAATCACAATCCTTAAAGTCAAACACAAACATACCGGCCCATGTCCAAATCACAATCCAAAAAGTCAAACACCAACATACCAGTCCATGTCCAAATAACACTCCCAAAAGTCAAACACAAACATACCAGTCCATGTCCAAATCACAATCCCAAAAGTCAAACACAAACATACCATCCCATGTCCAAATCACAATCCCAAAAGTCAAACACAAACATACCGGTCCATGTCTAAATCACAATCCCAAAAAGTCAAACACAAACATACCAGTCCATGTCTAAATCACAATCCAAAAAGTCAAACGCAAACATACCGGTCCATATCCAAATCACAATCCCAAATGTCAAACACAAACAGACCAGTCCATGTCCAAATCACAATCCCAAAAGTCAAACACAAACATACCGGTCCATGTCCAAATCAGAATCCCAAAAGTCAAACACAAACATACCATCCCATGTCCAAATCACAATCCCAAAAGTCAAACACAAACATACCAGTCCATGACCACTTGAATCACAATCCTTAAAGTCAAACACAAACATACCGGCCCATGTCCAAATCACAATCCAAAAAGTCAAACACAGACATACCAGTCCATGTCCAAATCACAATCCCTAAAGTCACACACATACATACCAGTCCATGTCCAAATCACAATCCCAAAAGTCACACACAAACATACCGGTCCATGTCCAAATCACAATCCCAAAAGTCAAACACAAACATACCGGTCCATGTCCAAATCACAATCCCAAAAGTCAAACACAAACATACCGGTCCATGTCCAAATCACAATCCCAAAAGTCAAACCATTTAAGGTGCCTTTTTATGACCACAGCTAGATTAAAATATTTGCATTTAGTTTTGATAAAAAACTTTTATCGATGGTTCCAACAGGGATTACCAAATTTACTAAATTAAGGTTAAGGAAAATTTTGGCTAAGGAATAATTGAGAAACCGGGGCCTGTAGTTTTTAAAAAATTACTATATTTATTTATTTATTTATTTATTTATTTATTTATTTAATCACTTACCTTTCTTCATGATTAGATTAAGCTGACCTTTTTCGATGGCTTGATTGATGAATTATTAAAAGTTAATCAAAATCCCAGCACAATCTATCGACATGAACCTCTCTACATGAAGATATTCCGAACTGAATGCTTTACTCAAGGACCAGAGGAAATCCTTATAAATTCAAAGTTTGGTTATTACTGTAAAATGTTTTTCCATGATGCTGTTTCTGTCCTGTGTTGATTTTATTTCCATTTCTGATAAAAGTTTTTTGTTTTAGTGTTGGCTACTGAATTAGTAATAAACACGGGTTATATAATGGATTCCCGCGGGGTAAATGACAACTTTTAAAGCATCTATCCATCTCTTCTAGTTTTCTTCTTAAAAATCGATACTCTTAAAAATTTAAACGACATTAGAAGATCTGATAAACTTAAAATACTAGTATATTCGACAAAATTGGCTGGTTAATGGTTGACATTGGTGGCTGCTTTTAAATTGTCAGCTACATTACAGACCTGCCGTAAGTTTAACACTAAGCTAACAAATATGTGCCAAATCGACAGAGCTGTCATCTCACCCCCTCGTTATCTATATCTCGGCAGCTTTTCGGCAGTTGATATACATCTCTCGGCAGTTGATATACATCTCCCGGCAGCTTTTCGACAGTTGTTATACATCTGCCGGCAGCTTTTCGGCAGTTGATATACATCTCCTGGCAAATTTTCGGCAGTTGATATACATCTCTCGGCAGCTTTTCGGAAGTTGATATATACATCTCCCGGCAAATTTTCGGCAGTTTATATACATCTCTCGGCAGTTGATATACATCTCCCGGCAAATTTTCGGCAGTTGATATACATCTCCCGGCAGTTTTTCGGCAGTTGTTATACATCTTTAAGCAGCTTTTCGGCAGTTAATATACATCTCCCGGCAGCTTTTCGGCAGTTGATATACATCTCTTGGCAGCTTTACTGCAGTTGTTATACATCTGCCGGCAGCTTTTCGGCAGTTGATATACATCTCTCGGCAGCTTTACTGCAGTTGTTATACATCTCCCGGCAGCTTTTCGGCAGTTGATATACATCTCTCGGCAGCTTTACTGCAGTTGTTATACATCTCCCGGCAGCTTTTCGGCAGCTGATATATATCTCCCGGCAGCTTTTCGACAGTTCATATACATCTCCCGGCAGCTTTTCGGCAGTGTCTGAATTGTAATTTCGATTGGCTGGTTTGAAAAAAATTCTTTCTCTTATCGAGAAAAAATTGATCGAATGGAGTTTTACGTACAAGTATTTCACTTATATCGAGAGGTTACCATCTGTAGTCTCTTTCTTTGCGTTTTTTACGCCGGCATTGATCATCTTTCGTTATACATGTATATAAAGCCTTTCACTTTGCTTTGCATATCATTCGCGCAATAAAAGTTATAAATCGCATAAAATTATATGCTTTTCAATTAGCTTGATGATGCACTTTGCGTGTTAAAAGTATGTCCATGTGTTAATAGGTTTCGTAAAAAATAAAGTTAAACGTTTAAAACAGAATCTACAATAACTTCCTCTCAAGTCTAGTAAAAGTAACCAAAAAATATATACCTCATGAATATTTTAAAATTCAATTATTAAAAGCTATATCAAAGTGAAAAGTTGAAACAGAATCCATTACTTGAAGCCAGCCATGCTTAAAGTTTCAAAACACATTTAATTTTTCAATTTCAAAGACTTCAGTGTACAACAATTTTTACAATTTTACAAATGCTCTACTTTATATGAGAAACGGTTACTTTAAATTTTTAGTTCATATGAAAAACACTTACGATACTGATCTGTCGAAAGTTTAACACTGAGCTAGCAAAAAGAGAGGAATGTTGCCTGCCGAGTGACACTGATATACAGTACAGACCTGTCGAAAGTTTAACACTGAGCTAATAAAAAGAGAGGAATATTGCCTGCCGAGTGACCCTGATATACAGTACAGACCTGTCGAAAGTTTAACACTTTAGAATTAGTGCCGAATCTGCAAACACATCTCGGCCATCGTTAGCTATATATTTCGACGACTGCTTTTAACGACTGAACTAACGAATTAGTGCCGAATCTGCAAACTCATCTCGGGCATCGTTAGCTATATATTTCGACGGCTGCTTTTAACGACTGAACTAACGAATTAATGCAGATACGACTGAACTAACGAATTAGTGCCTTAGTAATATATAGCTAATATTGCCTGCCGAGTGACACTGATATACAGTACAGACCTGTCGAAAGTTTAACACTGAGCTAATAAAAAGAGAGGAATATTGCTTGCCGAGCGACCCTGATATACAGTACAGACCTGTCGAAAGTTTAATACTGAGCTAATAAAAAGAGAGGGAGCCGAGTGACCCCGAAGTCCAGACCTTTTGAAAGCACATATTCGTTAGCTTAGTATTAAATTTACGACAGGTCTGTACTGCAGGTGACAGTTTAAAAGCGACCAATATCAAACAATGAGTCGAAACGCTTATCGACACAGTGATATCTCGTTCTAATATCCCTCAGCACGGTAAACCTAGTTAAACTCGATAACTCTTCCACCGCCCTGAGGGCGCGGTGGCCTAATAGATAAGACGTAAGTCTTCAAATCGAGGGTCTCTCACCGCTGTGAGTTCGAGTCCCGCTCGGGCCACATGTGGGAAAGTGAATTGACCTTGCCGTTGACCTTTACTGATTCACTTGGTATCAGTATAATGGACTGGGGGAGTTGTACGCTCGTCTGCGGCGTACTGACTCTGTGAGCTAGCACGCTAAAGTCGCCCTGACAGCGCGCTAGTACAAGACAGACCATACAACACACTCGCACTTCACATGCATCCACAAAATTGTTCATAGGTTAATCCAGAGATTAATTAAATAGTTCTCGTCGCGAATAGCTGAAAAATTGCTGATGCGACGTTAAGCAACATTCAACCAACCATCTTCCACCGCCCTTATCGTCACAGTAAAACATACATGTAAGTATACAACGTCCCTCGACAACTCTTCCACCACGGTTATTGCGACAGTAAAACATTGTTATAATGCCCCTTCAATAGATTATCGCCGAATGAAAACCTAGTTATTATGTCCCTTGATACAGCATCTTTTTTTTCAAAACGGTCATGGTCACAGTAAAACTAATGTTGAAATTTTCTACAAAAGTTTGCCATATTGCTGGTCGTCGTAGTAATTTTGTCTCAACAAATTAACCCCACCCTCACCTCCCGCTGTCGCCCACATACTTGCGCAATTTATCTACAAAGCCCTGTATAACGCCCAAAATTTGAATGTTTAAATGAAAAAAATGCCAGCAACGAATCGAGGTTTCGCTAGCTGTATTAAAAAATACATGACAATAAAATTAATAATTCTTTCAGATTATTTTTTAATATAAGACATTAGGTTTTACCAGATCAATCGGTTGTGTTATATAGTAATGTCTATAACTAGCTTCAAGTTGTCTGTATCTTTTAGTTCAAAACCTATGTACAATATACACCTGTCGAAAGTTAAACACTCGGTAACGAAATGGAATCGAAGCTTTACTACAGCCCGCCCTAGATATATACAGTACAGACTTGACGAAAGTTTAATGCTGAGCTAACAAAAAGTCGAGTGGAAGCGCGTGGCGTAGTGGTTAAGGCGTTGGACTTATGATCCGAAGGTCGTGGGTTCGATCCCTGGACCGGGCGATGTGTTGTGTCCTTGAGCAAGACACTTTATTTCACGTTGTTCCAGTTCACTCAGCTAAGAAATAAATGAGTACCAGCAAAATGCTGGGGGTTAACCCTGCGATGGACCGGCGTCCCATTCAGGGGAGAGTCTTGTACTCTCAGTCGCTTAACGCCACCGAAACCGGGATAAGCTCCGGCCTGATGGGCCTAATGGCTCGGGACAGACTTTAACTTTTTTAACAAAAAGTCGAAGAGTCGAAGCTCTGTGGCTGCCAAATGCGTATGGTCGAAATAAATATGGATGGCTAGGGACCGAAAAAACTGTTGAACAGTTAACCGATGAATAGCTTTTTCCAAAAAGCGTTGGAAATATAGCTGACGACCGAAGCGCCAATATCGTGAGCTATCGTCACTTATTCGTTAACTTAGTGTTAACTTTTAAACAGGTCTGTGTCGTGTGTAAATAAATAATTCGTCTATATATTTAAGTTCATATCATCTTAAGAGTTTAGATGCCTACATCTACAGAATTTATACAAATTGTTCGAAGTTTTAGCCATCAAAAGCATCCATATCACAAATTATCTTTTTTCATAGTCACATTTTAAGAGATTACACTAAGTGCTAAAACCTTATATTGGTAACCCAAGAGATCATGGCTAAAATCCAGGTGAACGAGGCCAAAAGGTTTGAGGGTTGATTTTTGTAGGAAAATTTCCCTAGTCATAAAAAAACCAATTTCTTACGCGTCAAATCGTTTCCGATTTTTAATCAGAAACAGTTTTTTTAAGAAAAGCCTGTTTTTTAGTAAAAAAAATGCATAAAAATGGATTTTCACATGTTTTTCAATTTTGGGGTAGGGGAAATTAATTTATCCGTTTCATCTATAAACTTCGGTATTTCCGATAGTTTTTTATGTTGTCAGACTCAAATGTGCCATGGCAATACAGAAACATATAAATCTCGAATTTCAATGCCTATATAACACAATTGCAAGAAGTAGAGTACAAAAGATTTAATGAAAACTCATTTTCCAAACTATTGTTATATGAAAAGTGCAAATGTTCATATAAAATCACAAAACACTCTACATATTATTGTTTTATGAATATGTTGGGGACAGACGGAAGATGTAACAAACAATAATGTTTTGTTTTAAACACTTATTGGTAAGCATGGGCAAAAATAATGAATTTTTTACATTTTCGTATTTTTGGGGTAGGGAAAACATAATAATTTGCTACGGTATTAAGGTTCCATATTTCCGAAGTTTTGTAACATTTTTATCTAAAGGACTACCAAAGCTATATAAAAACGTGTAGTTTTTCATATTTAATGCATAAACAACAGATTTACAAGAATCGAAAGACGGTAGATATGATAAAAACGCAGTTTACAGCATTTTAAAATTTTGACAAAAAATCGGAAAACTGTCAGGATGTTTTGCATTTTAATCTATTATGTGTCCACAATGAAAGATAGAATGAACATTTTTGTGTTGTTTTTGCCACAAAATGCTTCAAAATCTGGAATTTTTATTTTTACCAAAATTTAACATTTGCAGAGGCTTTTCTTCAAAAACTGTTTCTGATTAAAAAATCGGAAACGATTTGACGCGTAAGAGATGGGTTTTCAGTAACTAGGGACATTTACCTACAAGAATCAACCCTCAAACATTTTGGTCTCGTTCATCCGGATTTTAGCCGTGATCTCTTTGACTATATCTATCTCTCTGACAACTATCCACCTTGGCCACTCGGCAGCTAAACTTCGAGTTTTGGTTAGTTTGTTAAACTTTCGTACGAAAGCTTGTTCGTGCCACTTTGTTATCTGAATTTTTTTTCTTAAATCCTATGTTCGATTTTAAAAATCGTATGTACGATTTTAAAATTAGTAGGTACGATTTTTAATCGTATGTACGATTTTTAAATTCGTAGGTACGATTTAAAAAAAATCAGATTACAAGGTGGCACTAACAAGCTTTCGTACTTTAAAAAAAATATAATAGGACCATAAACAGTACAAGTCTAGTCGAAAGTTTAACATAAAGCTAATGAAAAGAAGTGGATTCTCGCAGCGGATTGACCGAAAATTGGATTGCTAGAAACCGAAAAACTACCGAGAGATAAAAAGCAGCCTTCGAAATAAATAGCCAACGATGCCCGAGATGAGTTTGCAGATTCGGCACTAATTTGTTAGTTCAGTCGTTAAAAGCAGCCGTCCAAATATATAGCTAACGATGGCCGAGATGTGTTTGCAGATTCGGCACTAATTCGTTAGTTCAGTCGTTAAAAGCACTGAGCCGTCGAAATATATAGCTAACGATGGCCGAGATGTGTTTGCAGATTCGGCACTAATTCGTTAGTTCAGTCGTTAAAAGCACTGAGCCGTCGAAATATATAGCTAACGATGACCGACATTAGTTTGCAGATTCGGCACTAATTCGTTAGTTCAGTCGTTAAAAGCAGCCGTCGAAATATATAGCTAACGATGGCCGAGATGTGTTTGCAGATTCGGCACTAATTCGTTAGTTCAGTCGTTAAAAGCACTGAGCCGTCGAAATATATAGCCAACGATGGCCGAGATGTGTTTGCAGATTCGGCACTAATTCGTTAGTTCAGTCGTTAAAAGCAGCCGTCGAAATATATAGCTAACGATGGCCGAGATGTGTTTGCAGATTCGGCACTAATTCGTTAGTTCAGTCGTTAAAAGCAGCCGTCGAAATATATAGCCAACGATGGCCGAGATGAGTCTGCAGATTCGGCACTAATTCGTTAGTTCAGTCGTTAAAAGCAGCCGTCGAAATATATAGCCAACGATGGCCGAGATGAGTTTGCAGATTCGGCACTAATTCGTTAGTTCAGTCGTTAAAAGCACTGAGCCGTCGAAATATATAGCCAACGATGGCCGAGATGAGTTTGCAGATTCGGCACTAATTCGTTAGTTCAGTCGTTAAAAGCACTGAGCCGTCGAAATATATAGCTAACGATGGCCGAGATGTGTTTGCAGATTCTGCACTAATTCGTTAGTTCAGTCGTTAAAAGCAGCCGTCGAAATATATAGCCAACGATGGCCGAGATGAGTCTGCAGATTCTGCACTAATTCGTTAGTTCAGTCGTTAAAAGCAGCCGTCGAAATATATAGCCAACGATGGCCGAGATGAGTCTGCAGATTCTGCACTAATTCGTTAGTTCAGTCGTTAAAAGCACTGAGCCGTCGAAATATATAGCTAACAATGCCCGAGATGAGTTTGCAGATCCGGCACTAATTCGTTAATTGAGTCGTTAAAAGCAGCCGTCGAAATATATAGCTAACGATGCCCGAGATGTGTTTACAGATTCGACACTAATTCGTTAGTTCAGTCGTTAAAAGCAGCCGTCGAAATATATAGCTAACGATACCCGAGATGAGTTTGCAGATTCTGCACTAATTCGTTAGTTCAGTCGTTAAAAGCAGCCGTCGAAATATATAGCTAACGATACCCGAGATGAGTTTGCAGATTCTGCACTAATTCGTTAGTTCAGTCGTTAAAAGCAGTCGTCGAAATATATAGCTAACGATGCCCGAGATGAGTTTGCAGATTCGGCACTAATTCGTTAGTTCAGTCGTTAAAAGCACTGAGCCGTCGAAATATATAGCTAACGATGGCCGAGATGTGTTTGCAGATTCGGCACTAATTCGTTAGTTCAGTCGTTAAAAGCACTGAGCCGTCGAAATATATAGCTAACGATGGCCGAGATGTGTTTGCAGATCCGACACTAATTCGTTAGTTCAGTCGTTAAAAGCACTGAGCCGTCGAAATATATAGCTAACGATGGCCGAGATGAGTTTGCAGATTCGGCACTAATTCGTTAGTTCAGTCGTTAAAAGCACTGAGCCGTCGAAATATATAGCCAACGATGTCCGAGATGAGTTTGCAGATTCTGCACTAATTCGTTAGTTCAGTCGTTAAAAGCAGCCGTCGAAATATATAGCTAACGATGTCCGAGATGAGTTTGCAGATTCTGCACTAATTCGTTAGTTCAGTCGTTAAAAGCACTGAGCCGTCGAAATATATAGCCAACGATGGCCGAGATAAGTTTGCAGATTCGGCACTAATTCGTTAGTTCAGTCGTTAAAAGCACTGAGCCGTCGAAATATATAGCCAACGATGGCCGAGATAAGTTTGCAGATTCGGCACTAATTCGTTAGTTCAGTCGTTAAAAGTACTGAGCCGTCGAAATATATAGCTAACGATGGCCGAGATGAGTTTGCAGATTCGGCACTAATTCGTTAGTTCAGTCGTTAAAAGCACTGAGCCGTCGAAATATATAGCCAACTATGCCCGAGATGAATTCGCAGATCCGGCACTAATTCGTTAGTTCAGTCGTTAAAAGCAGCCGTCGAAATATATAGCCAACTATGCCCGAGATGAATTTGCAGATTCGGCACTAATTCGTTAGTTCAGTCGTTAAAAGCACTGAGCCGTGGAAATATATAGCTAACGATTCCCGAGATGAGTTTGAAGATTCGGCACTTATTCGTTAGTTCAGTCGTTAAAAGCACTGAGCCGTCGAAATATATAGCTAACGATGCCCGAGATGAGTTTGAAGATTCGGCACTAATTCGTTAGTTCAGTCGTTAAAAGCAGCCGTCGAAATATATAGCTAACGATGGCCGAAATGAGTTTGCAGATTCGGCACTAATTCGTTAGTTCAGTCGTTAAAAGCAGCGGTCGAAATTTATAGCTAACGATATCCGAGATGAGTTTGCAGATTCTGCACTAATTCGTTAGTTCAGTCGTTAAATTTTCAACAGACCTGTAAGTGACCTGTATTTCAAGTTGAAAAAAATCTTGCATCCTCTTAGGAGTGTTGATAGAATTGTACAATAGAGACCAGTCGAAAGTTTAACGAAAAGAAATCGAAATTCGACAACCAAGTGACCGAGATATAGATCTAACTTGTGAACTTAAAGCAGTTTGAGAAAGAAAGATAACAGCTGCTGAGATTTTGGGCACCACGGGCCAATCTGAGCTGCCCAATTGGTACTAGTTCGTAAGTTTTGTGTTAAACTTTCGACAGGCCTGCACTGTATATTTGCAGATACATAATTTAGATTAAAGATTATTTTTAAATGTGCTTCAAAGCCAGGTACTTTATTTTCTTTTATATTCGCAGGACGTGAACTTGCACAAATTACATTCTACGCAGTTATGTATGGTGCTCTGTTAGGGCCAAGTTGGCATTATCCCTCCCAGAAGCGAAGTTGCGAAGATACGATGGCTACGTTGGCCAAATTGGCATTATGGCTCCTTCAGTCCGAACGCGACGAAGCGAATTTACGATGGAAATGAACAAAGATACGATGGCGAAGTTGCGAAGGAGCGAAGTTGCATAGAAGCGATGGCGAAATTGCGTTGATACTATGGCGAAGGTGCGATAGCACTATCACTCATTTCCTTTCAAAACTTCGCTCCTTTGCCATCGTGTCTTCGCAACTTCGCACTCCTTCGCCATCGTGTCTTTGCAACTTCGCGTTCCTTCGCCATCGCTTCTTTGCAACTTTGCCATCGTATCTTCGTTCCTTCGCCATCGTAACTTCGTGAATTCGCTTCTTCGCGTTCGGACCGAAGAAGCCATAATGCCAATTTTGGCCCTAACAGAACTCCATAGTTGCGTAACATATAAAAAAAATCATCACACAGTACAGGCCTGTTGAAACTTTAACACTGAGCCATATCGAAAAAGGGTTTATGCTCTGTAGCCAAGAGATGGATTGCGAATGGTCAATAATCATGTTAGAAATAGATCTATACAGCTACAAGCAATCTGTTATAAAGCTAAAGAGGAATCCGCATGATGAGGTACTGATAAGGGACTCGCTTGTTTGCTTAGCATTAAACTTTCGACAGGTCTGTACTTCATGCTTTCTATCATTTAAAGGCAGGATATTGGCTAATTTATAGAGCATATATATAGTTCTATAAATTGACCTGTACAGTAAAGGCCTGTCATGGCGAAAGTTTTACACTGAACTAACGAAATAAAAACAAGCATACTAATCCATATCCGAATCACAATTCAGAAACGAAGTGAAAACTTTGAAACTGACAAGTTACTTTGTTAGACACGTGAACTTTCACCAGGGAAGTCAGGCCGGGTGCTCCGGAAGAGTAAGCACCTCCTGTTTAGCTAGCTACACCCGCTCATCTGACAAGATATATATGTATCGAGAGGTCAACTGCAAGATCAGTCAGCTGCCGATTCTGCAGCAATCCGTTAGCTTAGTGTTAAACTTTTGACAGGTCTGTACTGTACGATCGGGACGGATACCGATTGATTGAATGGGGTCCCAGTCAAGAACATTTCACTTATATCGAGACGTCACCAGCTATAGGTTAAATGGCATAATTTTTTCCTTTACAGTGCGCTCCGGGCAATGTGCAGGGAGAGTTCTTGAAATTTTTATACATGTTTAAAACTGGTCATATTATTAGGGATTGACAAAATACAATGGCGTAGCGTATATCCAGGGCTTGCACATAATTGATTTTAATAATTTTTATTAGATTTTACAGTAAAATTACTTATTTAAAAACAAGAGAGAAAAAAAGGATTCTGAAAATTGAGCTCAGAGGAAGATGTTCATCTATTCAAGGATTCCCCCGCATCCCAATCAAAAATCAGAATTTCAATTCTCTTTTCACTCGTTTAACCATTCAATAACTGTAACTTGTAGAATGCAGAAAAATGCATCACATTGCTCCATTTTCTCCCCAAATTTTCGAAGGGAGTATGCTCCTGTACCCCCTAGTGTGGACGAGCCTACGGTTCATGTAGTGCCTTTGGCACTCATTCTTCTTTGGCTACGTCACTGACAATGCACTCTCAACAAAATTAAATATTATTGTTAAAAACATTTACTTAAGTTAAAGGGCTTTTCACCTTTTTTAATATTCTTCCCTAAAACCTAAACTTTCATTAAAAAACGAGTAAAATAACTTTAAATTCGCTGCATTCGTGTCTTAAAAATCTATATGATGTTAATGACGAATATAAATTTGTATAGTAGTTGTCTCCCTTTGTACATGTGTCTCTTTGGTACTTCTTACCATTGCGGTAGGTCAGTTGGGAGTGCTCGCTCCGCGCCGTATTTTGATGGTCGTAGGTTCGTACTCCAGTCGGGTCTTACCAAGACATGAAAATATATAGTGACTGGTTTTTTTTTTCGCCAAACACGGCATTAAGAAATAAAAGTTACAGAATATTTGAAAAAAAATCTAAATATGAAAAAATAGCCTTTCATTAAAAAACGAGTAAAATAACTTTAAATTCGCTGCATTCATGTCTTAAAAATCTATATGATGTTTATGACAAATATAAATTGCACACGTGTCTCTGTAGTACTTTTTACCATTGCGGTAGGTCAGTTGGCAGTGCTCGCTCCATGCCGTATTTTGATGGTCGTAGGTTCGCACCCCAGTCGGGTCTTATCAAGACTACTACATAATGTATAGCTCTATTTTTTGGCAGACACGTGCACCTGCCCATATCTCGGCAACTCGACAATAATTTCGAAGCCTTTCAGTTAGCAAAATGTTGAAATTTTGACTAGTACTGTAGCTCTTGATAGATAACAACTTTGATAATGGGGTTCGCCGCTATATCACGTGATACTTTCTAAAGTGTCTGCAAAACGCTTGTTTCCAATGGACATGGAATCGCACAATATGATGCTTTCCCGTAAAAACGACGTTATTCCGGGAATTTGTGACGTTGACGTTGTCCAAAACGTTTCTGCACAAACGTTCAGAGGTATTGACCACGTGGTACATCGGCGAACCCCATTGTTAACAAACCTACATTATACAGTACAGACCTGTCCAAAGTTTAATACATACTTAACGGAAAGTCGAGAGTCCGAAATACATTATATAGATATCCTTTGGCTGAAGCGGTGTCGAGGAATATTTAGCACTATTTGGCAATGGAGTTCGCCGCTGTACCATGTGATCAATACCTCTTAACGTTTGTGCGGAACGATTTGGAAAACGCCAACGTCACAAATTCCCGGAATGACGTCGTTTTTACGGGAAAACGTCATCTTATGCGATTCTTAATCCATCGGAAATAAGTGTTCCGCACAAACTTAGAGGGTATCACGTGGTACAGCGGCGAACCCCATTTCGCATTTAGCAATTGCCAACATATAGCGAACGAGGGGCCAAGATTTGTGGACTAGTGTTAAACTTTCGACAGGTCTGTACTGTAGCTAACGAGGGGCCAAGATTTGTGGACTAGTGTTAAACTTTCGACAGGTCTGTACTGTAGCTAACGAGGGGCCAAGATTTGTGGACAAGTGTTAAACTTTCGACGGGTCTGTACTGTAGCTAACGAGGGCCAAGATTTGTGGACAAGTGTTTAACTTTCGACGGGTCTGTACTGTAGCGAACGAGGGGCCAAGATTTGTGGACTAGTGTTAAACTTTCGACAGGTCTGTACTGTAGCGAACGAGGGGCCAAGATTTGTGGACTAGTGTTAAACTTTCGACGGGTCTGTACTGTAGCTAACGAGGGGCCAAGATTTGTGGACTAGTGTTAAACTTTCGACGGGTCTGTACTGTAGCTAACGAGGGGCCAAGATTTGTGGACAAGTGTTAAACTTTCGAAATGTCTGTACTGTAGTTTTTGTAATAATTATTTACAACGCTATATAATTTAAAGAACAGCTGTCTATCTCATCAATCACTGTTTTAGTGCCGTTTGATGTTACTTGAAAGTAAAGCAACACCACTTTGGATGACTTCATTGCGAAAAGTATTAGGCCGAATTATCTTCCCGAACGACGGGAAGATAAAGTAAGGACAGATAATTCGGCCCACAAAAATTATGTAATTACATCAGCACATGTTTAAGACATTATTCTCGGTGAATCTCGCGAGATGTGTCATCCAATATTCATTCTACCCGTAGCTGCGATGGTGAGATTGACAGCATTTTGTTGTTAATGACAATTTTTTAATTTATCAGCTGTTTGCGAAAAAATAACTCGCTCACCCATCTCTGAGGGCTATTCATTTAGCGTGATCCTGGTTTATACACAAAATGTTTTCTCTCGGTACAGTCCAACCTGCCTTAAAGACCACCTCTATAGAAGAGCCACCTGTCTATAAAGGTCAATAGAATGGTTCTTTATTTACAATTGTGTTTTGTGTTTGCTTGTTGAGCAAGCGAATTGTGTTTTGTGTTAGCTTATTGAGCAAGTAAATTGTGTTTTGTGTTTGCTTGTTGAGCAAGTAAATTGTGTTTTGTGCTAGCTTATTTAACAAGTGAATTGTGTTTTGTGCTAGGTTTTGTGTTAGCTTGTTGAGCAAGTAAATTGTGTTTTGTGCTAGCTTGTTTAACAAGTGAATTGTGTTTTGTGCTAGGTTTTGTGTTAGCTTGTTGAGCAAGTAAATTGTGTTTTGTGCTAGCTTGTTTAACAAGTGAATTGTGTTTTGTGCTAGCTTAAGCATGTTGAGCAATTAAATTGTGTTTTGTGCTAGGTTTTGTGTTAGCTTGTTGAGCAAGTAAATTGTGTTTTGTGCTAGCTTGTTTAACAAGTGAATTGTGTTTTGTGCTAGCTTAAGCATGTTGAGCAATTAAATTGTGTTTTGTGCTATCTTGTTGAGTAAGTGAATTGCGTTTCAAGCCCAATCGCGATATCTTAAACTAATTATTTTCCGGTGTATAATATGCTACATGTATAAATGCATTTAAAGCTTATGCTATTGAATGCTTGTTATATTTGAAGTACCACTTGTTGTCTCGCGAGATCCCGTTGATGGAACTTCCGGATCCTTTTGTGTTTCAAAATGTCGACGCATGGCGAAAAATATCATGTTAATTTAACACAATTTTTAAACTCACCAATATACTGTTTGTTGTGTTGTAGTATTGGTGTAGTTTGAGGGGAGTACACTATATAGAAATCACCATGTCTGTCTGTCTGTCTGTCCGTGTAAAATCGTGTCCGGACCAATTTTCATCATTGCTTTTGACGATTCTCATGAAACTTCACATGAATAATCTTCATGGTCCAAAGGTGTGTCATGACCTTGAACCAATGTCATATCGGAAAGGTCAAGGTCACAGGAAAACTTTAAATTTTGGGGCGGGTGTATTTGGCTCTCAAGAGACAGTTCTAGTTGGATTTGTTTTAGAATTATATACACATATTATCTATGGTGAAAACTTCGCTCCGGCGGCCTTGAAGCGCGAAAAACTGCGTTTCTGTTTTTGGGACTATCAAAAGCTTGCAAATGAATATCAACGAGATCATTTGTCGATGTATATGCGTATCTCTGATTTCAAACGCAAAACAATCATCTCATTTATCTTCACCGTATCCATTAATCATTTCTACATGCTTATAAAAGTACATTATATATACATAGAGCTGATGTGTAACACGTGGTCTCATTAATCATTAAAACATACACACTGCACTTAAAAGTATATAAAATCTATGAATGTTGTAACTCTTTTTGTATACAGTACAGACCTGTCGACAATTTAACACTAAGATAGATAGAAAGTGATTTCCGAAAGCTGTCGAGAAATAGCTAACGAGAGGCGAAATGGGCTGCCGTTTTGGTGACATTTCTCCATGCTTATAAAAGTACACATATATGTAGAGCTGATGTGTAACACGTGGTCTCATTAATCATTAAAAGATACACACATTGCACTAAAAATATATATCAAAAACAAACATACTAATCCATTTCCGAATCACAATCCAGAAGCAAAGTAAAAACTTTGGAACTGACAAGTTAGGTTAGACACGTGAACTTCCACCAGGGAAGTGAGGCCGGGTGCTCAGGAAGGGTAAGCACCTCCTGTTTAGCTAGCTACACCCGCCACGTGTGTAATCAAAATTGTGTGAAAGGAAGATGGAACTATGAGACGTCAAATATATCCAAGGTAATCCTGGACACAGAAACATCAAACTTATCAACAATACTGTGATGACGGCCATAAAACTTTTTGAGGGCCTTGATAAGCCTAGGCTTGCAATATATATAAATAAGGCGTCATTTTGAAGATCTCCTCTACTTTATAACATTTTCATTTTGCAGTTTTCATATTAAAAATATTTTATTAGAAGTTCCAAAGAAAGATTACCAAAATTTGCTAAACTTAAATTAAACAAGCAATTTTAGTGATATAGATGTAGGATCCCATGCCGGCAGGTTATTTTTTATTATTTGCACTTATGTTCAAAGGGGCAATAACTCCCAGAAATATGAGCAAACAAACTTGTTTTAACGATATGCGCATATCCTATCAATGTTAATGCTTTGCGCAAAGTTTCATGAAATACGTGTAGTGCTTCATAATTTTCACCGATATTCACCGGAATGAAGCAGAGGTGGATTAAATATGGTTTATGTTCCATTCAAGATTTTCTCTCTCTCTCTCTCTCTCTCTCTCTCTCTCTCTCTCTCTGTGTGTGAAATAATAAACGAAGTACTAATAAACTACTATTAATAATAATAATTACCAGTGTTCATCTTGGAGATCTAAAATTGTGCAGATGCAAATGTTTACATTAGAATTTAATCGGATTCGAGTGTAAGAAAATACCACTTTACACAACATGAGACAATAAGTGTTGTATAAATACTGGGATGGTTTTAGACAGAATTAATTATGGTAAATTGTCTGTATTTAATTGAAATACCAAAAATAGCGAAATACAAATAAATCTATTTGTTAAAAACATTCTATTATGTATTATTTTATATTGTGATAATACAAATGTATTTGTAGTAAATTATCTGTATTTAATTGAAATGCAAGAAAAAATGGCGAAATTTGAATCTATTGTAAAAGCATTCTATTAATTTATTATTTTATTTTATTATGTTTGTATTACGTGGAATATTAACCAGCAGCACAGACCCTTCGAAAGTGTGACAACCGAGCAAAGAAAAAAAAATCGACTGGCAGACATAATGTTCGAAATACTGCCGATAGATGAAGAGAATTTATAACGAGTTTCAGATCGAGATAAGGAAAATCCAGTCAAGTGGTCAGATATTTTCATCTCAAACGAGGCTCTGCCGTCACTCAAATACATGTAACTTCTATATATTTACATTTATGGTGTTTGATTGTATTAAACTCTGTTTTAGACCAAATGAAGTTATAGGACTATCATTACATTTGCTAATGTGACGTCATTCCTTTCTTGCTGACACCTATGCCCGTGACGTCATTGATAGGCTATTCCAGGAATTGAAATTGCATGTCGTACACGACAGTGTTTAAAATTTATTTCAGGATTCAAAAACAAAAATAAGATTTTCAAAAAATGCAAAATGTAAATATAACCATTGAACTGTCTAGAAATGGCGTTTCTAGTGCTATAACTTCCATTGCCGTGCAAAGCAAAATAATCATAACGCGCTAGCGCGTGTTATTCGGTTTGCTATGCACGGCAATGGAAGTTATAGCACTAGAAACGCCATTTCTAGACAGTTCAATGGTTAAATAAAGACCACCTTTTCATTATGTCAATTGAATTTATGTCCCCCATAAAGAAACGCTATATATAAAGGCCACCTGTCCACCAAGACCAGTATTTAAATGATTCATATTTCAACTAAAATATTTCTATAAATAAACACCACCTGGACATTTAAACAAGGGTTTCCCTTTGCGTCAAATTTTAAACAAAAATAAACATTCTGCAAGAACATTTTGCCTTTAAAAATGATAATGTCTATATGAAAATTCTTAGGTACCATGGGTGGTCTTCGTATAGAGGTTATACTGTAGGTACAAACGCTTTGAAGACTTTTGACAAAACGTTGCAAGAAGTGCGATAATCACCTTTCGTAATGTAAAACTTGTTAAGTTGTAAGTGGTTGCTTTGGAAACGAATCTTATATACGCCATGATGAATCGGAATTTTTGCATATTACATCAAATACAATCCTAGTTTCTTTGAAATCACTTGCTGTAGAATCGAAATTTTTGCATATAACATCAAATACAATCCAAAATTCTTTTGAAATTGTTCACTGAAGAATCGGAATTTTTGCCTCTCGCATCAAACGCAATTCCAGATTCTTTTGAAATCGCTCACTGAAGATCCGACATGGCCATGACATGAAAACCTGTAATGAATAATAAATCATTACAAAACACATCAAATTCCCATTAAATTTTTTCGTCAAAAATTACATAATTTTGCAATGTTGATGTAAACTTGTAAACATTCTTTGATTTTTCTTGATATGCAGTCCATATACAGCCCTGTTTATAGTTTAATACTAGGCTAACGAAAAAAGGAGAGTGACTAAGACATGGACGGCTAGCTAGTGGCCGAAAAAACTGCCGACAAATACATGTTGATGTTTGTACCAAATACAGTAAGGAACTGTCGTAAGTTTAATCTTAACGATTAAGTTAATGAATCAGTGGCGAATCAGTAACTTTTCTTGGTCACGTGTTCGCTACATGTACAGCACAGGCTTGTCAAAAGTTTAACACTAAACGAGCGAATAGGTGTCGAATTAACAATTCATATCGGTCCGTCGTTAGCACCAAGGTTTTTTATGTGGCTGCGATCTATCTCTCGACAGTTTTTTTTGGTCATTTCGGTCATTCGACCACCGAGCTTTGGCTTCTTTTCGTTAGTTCATAGAGCGAATAGGTGTCGAATTAACAACTCATATCGGTCCGTCGATCTCTCGACAGTTTTTCGGTCATTTCGGCCATTCGACCGACTGAGCTTTGGTTCTTTTTCGTTAGCTCAGGGTTAAACTTTCGACAGGTCTGTACTGTATGTATCGACAGTTTTTCGGCCGCTACTATCTACAGTACAGGCCTGTCGAAAGTTTTACACTGCGCGAACGAAATGTAGCCGGAATAGGTTGCTTAGTGGTCGAAATATGAATACCAAAATGAACGAAAAGCTGGCGGGAGCTAAATAGCATCTACTGAAAAGATATAGCTTTCAAAGTGCCGAGATAAACTTACAATTCGGCACTTATTCGTAAACTTAGTGTTAAACTCTTGACAGGTCTGTACTGTATGTCTTGGCAGCTTTTTTATGATCACTGGCTACCCATATCTCGACAGTCGAGCTTTGGCTGTTTTTCGTTGGTTCATTGTTAAACTTTCGACAGGATTGTACTGTAACACTCGAGATATATGTAGAAGAGTCGACAGGTGAACTTCGGGATTACCGTACAGGTCAGTCGAAAGTTTAACACTGAACTGACGAAAAGGAGCCGAATTCGCGGTTGCTAAGAGGTCCAAATATGGATACCATGTGGCCGAAAATAAGCTGTCGGGAAATAGATAACAGCTGCTAAAACGATACTATCTTACGAAGGGCCGAAATAAGCTTCCAATTCGACAATAAATCGTCAGGTTTTTGTTAAATTTTCGACAGGTCTGTACTGTACATTTTCTGTGACAGATGCGTATCATCTCTTTGCTATACGTTGGGGATATCCCACAGCAACACGATTGTGCTTCACAGATCGTTGTATGATTTAAGACGCAGTTGTTGAATTCATTAATCAAAAATAAACATACCAATCCATGTTCAATCACAATCTCAAAGGGGTTGGTTGGTTGGTTGGTTGGGGGTTTACGTCCCAGTCACTTATTCAAGACGTGACCAGCCATATGGCAGATTACCGCTTTGATTCGATTTCCATTTGGACATAGCATACAATGAGAAATTTTATTTTGTTTATCGAAATATGTGGCTTTTTCTGGGTACCCTTGGTTTGGGTTTAATTTTGGCTTGAAATGGCAGAAATGATTACTTTTATATATATAATTTGCTGTGCGATGTGCATTGGGTTTCTTTAACGTAACACCTGTCGCCACTTGAGCTTTGGGTTATAGGTCTCTTCCCAAAAACCCTTGACTTTTATTTCGAAATACCGAGTTCTTGGCTAAAGAACGGTAGCTCAGTTGGAAGAGTGCTCGTTTAGTATATGGGAGTTCTGGGTTCCAACCTCTGGCGGGTCTGACCGAGACTTGAAAATAGATTTTGACTGCCTTGCCCTTTCGTCAAGCACTTGGCGTCACGGTTTTATTCGGAAAAGAAGCCAAATGTCACGACAGGAATGACACGCTAGAGAACATTAAAGCTTCCTGTACGTTACCCTGAGTGCACTGCAGATCTAAATTTCCGAGTGCCATTTCACTGATAGCTGCTGTCGTCTCGATATAAGTAGGAGTATTTTAGAAAACTAAGAATACATAAAAAGAACCATTTACCATAATTAAAATCGTGCAAATCAAACGAATGCTGTGATACAAGATATATACAATAAACGCTATTTATCCGTAAGCGCTCATCCTACATGCCCTCATCCTCATCCCTATGCCGTACAGACGCGTTTTAATTGTTAAAAACGCGAATTATATCATTTTGCCCCATGGATGATTGCACTGACAGTATCGTAAAATATCTAGAATCCCTAGGGGGTTTGTTGTCACATATGCTGATGAACATGTAATACGAGAAGCACTTAAATGTGCAATTATAAATAAAAAGTATTTTTGTCCCAACATTATAGTACAGACCTGTCGAAAGTTAAAAGACTAAGTTGACAAATTAGTCCCGAATCGGGAGCTAGTCTCGCCCCTCAATCGGCCACTTATCAGCAGTTTCTATATAATTATCTTTTTGCAGCTTTTTCGGCCTCTAGCTATCAATGTCTTTGGCCACTCAAAAAACTAAGCTTCGAGTCCTTTTCGATAGCTCAGTGTTAAAATTTCGACATGCATGTACTGTGCTTTGTGTCGCATCATTGCATAACTACAGTACAGACCTGTCGAAAGTTTAACACTGAATTAACGAAAATGAGTTAATATTCAGCTATCGATTGGTCTAGATTTTGATAGCTATTGACCCAAAAAAGCTGCCAATAGATAGATAAGAGCTACTGAAAAACTGTCGAAATAATTATAAGCTGAAGATTGGTTAGCTGAGGTGTTAAAATTTCGACATGCAAGTACTGTGCTTTGTGTCGCATCATTGCGTAACTACAGGTACAAACCAGTTGAATGTTTAATATTGAGTTAACGAAACGGAGCTGATGCTCGGCTGTCGATTGGCCGAAATATGGTCAGCAAGTGACCTAAAAGCTGCAGAGAGAGAGAGAGAGAGAGAGAGAGAGAGAGAGAGAGAGAGAGAGAGAGCAGCTGTCGAGATAAAGCTAACGAGAGGCAGAGGATAGCTGCCGATTGGTAAGCTCTGTGTTAAATTTTCGACAGGTATGTATCATCCTTTTATGTTACATCATTACGTCTCTATATATCATATTGTATCATCATATCGATCTGTACGAACCAATATCAATTAGGATTAAATATTAATATCATATCTATTTTCACTCTTAAAATGATTAAAAACCGTTTGCTTTTTAATAATGTACAGATCTGACGAAAGTTTAACACCGAGCTAACGAAAAAAGAGCCGAAGTTAAACTGCCGATATGCAGGGGTAAATGTGTAGCTACCCATTGTCCGAAAAGCTATTGAGATACTGATGACAACTGCCGAAAAGCTGTCAATATTTATTCGATGAGGAGCCGAGATGAGCTGCCAATTTGACATTAATTTGTTAGTTTAGGTTTTAAACTTCCAACAGGTCTGTACAGTGTATTACAGGAATGATTTTATTTTCGTTATCCGTTCAGGTACGAATAATGGCCATTCAAAATTGCATCAGAGACGAATCGTTTATCCTATATTGAAATGCAAAATACATGAGCGTAAGTAATTTTATTTTGGCTTTGAAAAAGTAATCGTTTGAAAAATGGCAGCGTTCACAGGAATATATAAATTAAAAATGGCGTCAATTATTATCCATGCAAGTATGGAGTACAATTGGTTAAAGTGTGCAGTAAAATGAGAAACAACAGTATTTGTATACTAAAGAACACGCAAAAGCCAAAACAACACAGAAAAGACACACTACAAGTTAATAATCAAACACAATAGAAATTGTGTATGTAGTAAAGAGGTAAGACTGCAATACGCCCCGGTAAAGATTCTTTTATTTATATCCAGGCGGTCAATTCTAGGGTGGTGGAGAAAACCCGAATACCAGGAAAAATGCGCCAATTTGTGACAAGCGAACAATCTGATTCCCGCTTAGATCTGCCCTATTTGTGTACGAAACTAGGCATTAAAATGGCATCGTGGTCCGTAAGCTGGCGTTTCCGATAAAATGGCAATCCAGACTCCCTTGAGGAAATTGATTGAATGGGATTTTACGTCCTAATAAAAATATTTCACTAATATCGAACGTCACCAGCTAAAGGTGAAATGGCAGAAATTTTGACCTCTGCAATGCGTTCAGGCAATGCTCTTTTACGTGCCACGCCAGCCATGACACGTTACATCGGATTTTAAAGTCTCTTTCAAAGGATCCATGACTTCCATTTCTGAATGCTAAATGCTTAGTGAAAGAACACTGACTAACTAATTTCAATTCATGGTCAGATCTAGATCTGGCCAGAGTTCGAACTCACGACGTCCTACATACGAAGCGATCACTCTTCCAACTGAGCTACTAGCGGTCCCTTTAGAAGAGTCAAGGGCCTAATATTTAGTAAGCAAAACCTGATAAAGAATTCATAATATAAAACAATACACAAATAATATTTGAATGTTTTAATTGATACCCCATCATAATTGCCATAGCTACATGTATATATCATAGCCATATTGATTATAAAATGAAGTCCATAAGCCATGTTTTGACACAGAACGCGTTTGGAGGCGTGATTATATAAACGCTAATAGTTTGCTGTTATAGGCAAACACTGCAATCATGTTATAAGCTATGTTTACTAAGTTAGCATACATGTACAGTCAAACCTGTCTATAAAGGAACCAAAGGAACCAGTAAAAAAAGCCTTTATGGGCAAGTGACCTTTGTATACAGGTTCAAATGATATGAATAAAGAACAATTGGGATACAAAATTACTGGCCTTTATAAGCAGGTAGACTTCATATAGGAGGCATTTAAGGCATGTTAGACTGTATCTCAATGGCCTAATTCAAAAAAACCAAATTTACGTTAGCAGACATTAGAGTAAATAGCATTGCACACATTAATTTAAGGGTATATTTGGTTTTTTGAATTAGGCCATTGAGATACAGTCTAACATGCCTTAAAGGCCACCTCTATATAAGGTCTACCTGCTTATAAAGGCCAGTAATTTTGTATCCCAATTGTTCTTTATTCATATCATTTGAACCTGTATACAAAGGTCACTTGCCCATAAAGGCCATTTTACTGGTTCCTTTGGGTGGCCTTTATAGACAGGTTGGACTGTACATGTGTGTTATTGATAAAGGCACCAATACAATTTTATATATACCATTTATGCATTTTTTCAAGTAGTGTACAACAGCTACGCCTCTCTTTTAACAACGATTGCGGTCAGCTTATGGCATTCAGGACTTTAAAATTTAATTTTTAAAATTTAACATAAGTACTCTCAATTTCAGTTAAGGAATGATTATAAAACTGGGGACAGATCCCTAAAACAACTCTAACACAAATCTAAGCCCTGTTGATAAAATTGATCAAGTATACCAAGTTAACTTAAACATTACATGTAGCTTAGATAAGACTTTAAGACAGATTAAAAAGTGTAAGAGATGCTTAAAAGACACGCCTATCTTAACTCGTAGCTTAGAGAAGGCTTAAAGAAAGCTTAAGGCATGAAAAAGACGCTTAAATTACATTTTTTACTTTTAACGGGCGTATGTAAAGCCACTTCGATTTCTCACACTTAAATATATAAAACAACCACTAAAAACCTAACACAATGCAAGTACAATACATTACTCTAAAAAGTTCGACACCGAGCAAAAGAAAAGGAGTCGAAACAGCGTGACAGAAATAAGAATAACTAGTGACCGAAAAGCTCCGATAGGGATTGATAGCAACTGCAGAAAAGTTAGTGAGATATAGCTAACGAGGGCCTAAGATAAGCTACCAGTCCGGTTGTAATCCGTTAGCTTAAGCTTAGTGCTACGCTTTCGACAGATTTGTCTTAAGATGGCACATCGATTATACAGTACATGTTTTTCGAAAGTTTAACACCAAGATTACGAATAAGTGCCGAATAACCATCACATCTCAGCCTCTGTTTTGCAGCTTTTTACCCAACCGCTTTATCTATCTTGGTACTAGAACTAGTATTTCACTAACTATGCATAGCTCAGTCACTTGGCAGCCGAACTTCGGTTGCTTTTCGTTTTTCTAGTCGAAATGAAAGTCACGGTTCTTTCGGATGGGAACTTAAAAGAAACGAGGTGCCGTGTCACGGTGGGCTTGGCACGCTAAAGAACCCTGCTGTATAATGCTATAAGCGCAACGCACAGGCAAAATTTCTGCAACTTCGCCTATAGCTGGCGACGTCTCGATATAAGTGAAATATTCTTGACTGGGACGTTAAACACCATTACTCACTCACTCACTCGTTTTTCTAGTGTTAACCTTTCGACAGTTCTGTACCGTACTTCATTCAAAGACGTTCATCAAGAAATACATGTATATTGATAATGAGGGATTGAATTAAACTTTCTACATAGTACAGGTTATTTTAAGAGTCATACTAAATAAATGGAATTTAACAATTGATAATTCTGTCAAAAATACCATACAGGCCTGTCGAAAGTTTACACTAAGCTAACGAATATGTGCCAAACCTCCAGATCATAGCTGCCTTTCGGTAGCTACATCGCCACAGCTCTTTGTCAGCTGTCACTAGCTACCCATATATCTCGGTCACAAGACAGCCGAGCTTCGCCTCTTTTCCTTTTGCTTACTGTTAAATTTTCGACAGGTCTGTACTACACGTTGAAATATTCATCTTCATATATTTCTGTATTAGTCTGAACTATTTTAACAGCCATACTAAACAAATAAAATTTAACAATTGATAATTCTGTCAAATATAGATTATGTACTGATCACAAGTTTTAAGACCCTATTTTCATGTTTTTATCATGAAGACAAGTTTACACTTTGGTCGATACAAATTGGTATGATATATGCTATACGTGCTGAAGTGGACATTTCAAAAGGTTAAGATATGTTTGAATAGTAAGAATATTTATTTTATATTTGTTAAATATAGATTAATTTTTTTCAACATTTTATTCTAATATGTACTAGGGCATATAAGGAAGGCTTTAAACACGAGGTAGAAAAGTAAATCTTATATATTCGATTCAAACCTCGGCCGATCACGCGACCGGGTCTGACCCAAGACTTGAAATTGGGAAGGGACTCTTCTTTCGACATGCATTCGGCATTATGAAATGAAATTTACTGTTGTATTGGATGGGAACTTAAAATAAACGAGATCCCGTGGTACGGTAGGCGTGGCACGATAAAGGGCCCTTCTGTATATATAATGCCATCAGTGCAACGCACAGGCAAAATTTCTGCAACGTAGCCTATAGCTGGCGGCTTTTCGATATAAGTGAAATATTCTTGACTGGGACGTTAAACATGATTACTTAACTCGACCAATCATTCATAAGGCTTAATGAAGGTCAGTGGTTTTCTCCAGGTGCTCTGGTTTCCCCCACTATCCATATACTTAATTTAAGTGTTAGGTCAAACATGGGACTTTAAAATTTGGGCCACTGCCTCCTGGCCCGGCGCTTGGTATTAAGAGGACTTGTTCACTCAGTGTCGGGATAATGTGACTCAAGGAATGGTATGCTTACACGTTTGCTGTGTACTGACTCTAACCTAGTACAAGAGAGTCAATAAAACGCACTCACGCATGCGCATGAACTTGTTAATCTTTAGAGTAGAGATTCGTCGAGAATAGCTGAATAAATAAAGCCTTGATGCCTTAAACAACATTACAACCATCTTTTTATTGGATCCTAGATTCGATCAATTGGTATTAAAATTTGAAAAAAAATTAGATTCAATCTTATCCATTCCCATCTGAAATTTACCTATCCAAATGAACAGATGTTTGGTACGTTTTTGGTTACATAAGACAAGTTTTTTTATGTGTAAGGTACGTTTCACACTAACGTAAACCAGGAAGTTGTTATGTAATGCGTGTTGAAACGAACCATATTGACTATCAAAGGCGGCTACATGTACAGCTGTCAGCATAGTTTTTGGTCTTATACCATTCATGTTTCTTCACAAACTGTGTTTTCGAACTAACTGCTATAAGGATCCACCTAAAAGCTCAAATTCATTAGGTTTTCGCGATATTCCTTTTTTGTGGTGCTCAATTTTTTGTGGCAGCAAGAAAAAGCATTGCGCTTTCCATTTGTAACATGGTTTTAAGAATTCCTAACATTCATCTCATTGATGTTTGTCTCAGTAAGTCTCCCTCGATTAATACCCAAACCGCTTAATAACGTCAAAATCTATTCGAACAAATGATGGTTTCACTCGTCTGTATATTATATCGAGGGAAAGTATCTTTGTAGGCCAAGGTGTCACCGAAAATTGGAACACCCGCGAAAGTTAATAATTTCTCATCATAAAAATATTTCTCAAATTTTATATTTTCGAACCAGAACAAACGCTTGTTAATTCTAAATATACGTTGCTTGTTACAATTTTGAACATCAAGTTTTTCTACAATTTCATAAATTCAAAAAGGTGCACACCTTTCTCCCATTTGTTTACCTAATCATTTAACAGAATATATATGTATGAATCCAGCTTCTGTTGTAATTAAAAGACAATCTTTTGATGCATAAACAGCTAAAGGTGTTTCGAACGAAAGTTCCGAAACGGAGAACCCCTTATCATCATTTGATTTTTCTTCCAGCATAATAATTTTTGATTTGTCTTTTAGAGTTGCAAAGATACTTCCGTTTCCGGTTGAAGAAATACCGTAGACTGCTGCACTATTGTTTAAACACCATTTTGTTTTTCCGTTTTGGTCAATGCATATCATGTCATTTCCGACAGTTGAAGCCACAATATCACCACCGGAAGTGACGCATAAAAGATCCGGGGAACCTGGTGAAGGAAAGCCACTGGCATTTATTGATGAGCCGGTTGGTGAACCTGACGTACTTCCGATACTTTTTAGAATATGGCCGTCTAAATTTATTATATCTATACAGAACTGGGCCCAACATGACACTACAAAAACATTTTCTTTCAGCTGACAAATCCCATAGTAGTTTTTCTCATTTTGAACATATCTGTTCACTTTTAATTTCCCATCTGATGTATCAATAATGGCCGTCAATCGTTTCTCGGGTTTAGTTATAACGATTTGTTTACTGGGGTTAACTAAAATCATTGAATGCAAGTAATCCACTAATTCCAGACTATTGAGAATATGTCCGTCCTTAGAAAACTGTTTAAGTGCGGAATTTTCTCTATCTATGACGTAGATATCCCCTGTGACGTCATGCCGAAACACTCCGTTGAGCCAACATTTTTTCTCGTCCCCAACTTTAGCATTGATCATTCCTTGATACGTATAAGAATTTAACACCTGAGGAACAACGGAATTGCCCGCCATATTGCCAGACACGTGGTCGCTTTCCGCTATTTTGTAAGGCACAACTGCATACACCACACACTGCTTCGCTTATTTTCGTATCAACCACTTAATTATTAGCATAATTCATGTTCGTTATTAATCAAAGTTCAAAGGTCAAGTCTAAATCATATTATTCACATTCTATTCAACATCCTGTTTACACGGACCTTGAAATAAATCTTCAAGTAGTTAGAGTTCCGTTCCGATGGATGTTCTATGGTTTTATCAGCGTTACGCAGCCCAACAAACTGAAATAAACAGAAACATATGATTATTTAACGTACAGTACAGACCTGTCGAAAGTTCAACACTAAACTAACAAATTAATGCCGAATCGGCAGCTGATTTCATCCACTGTTTAGATAGATGTACATATGTACCATGACAGCTTTTTGGAAGCTAGTATTTATCTCTCGACAACTTTACGGCCACTACCTTTCCGTATCTCCGGCACACTCGACATACAAGTCTCGACACCTTTTCGTTAGGTCGGTGTTAAACTTTCGGCAGGTATGTACTGTTTTAACATAAACATAAATAACGCATCACTGATGGCACAGAAAGGTGTATCTTATAAGTATGCGTAAACACACTTGCACAGTAAAATAAAGCGTAGTAAATGTGGAAACACCCCAGACAAGATGGTTTTTTTAATGATATTCACCAATTAAGAATAAAGCACACACACACACACACACATCCGTGACTCGGTGGTAGAGCGTCTGTCTTGATAGCGGGGTCGTGGGTTTACCAAATACCCGTTCGGATTTAAATTTAAGAGTTTGCTTCCTTGCCTGCCACTCAGTATGAAGAGGACAGACAGCGTAACGACGACGTGACAACCCGGTGTTAGTAAAATGTGACGCGGGTTAGGGTGGGTGCTATTTTTATCTGTATAATACCGACTCTTTGAGATAGCACCTTACGTCGCCTTGCGAGCGAGCTCATAACTGATAGACCACATAACATACTCGAACATCTCATGGAAAGACAAACTTGTTCTCAGATCAGTCCTAAGGGATGAACAAACTTGGACTCGCCGCAAATAGCTGAACACCATTGGAACAACAACAACAATATGTGTATGATGCTGTCAGCAATGAACATTGCGAATAGCTGAATAAAATTGCAGACGTGACGTTGAACATTGTAAAAACCAACAACAACAACATGTGTATGTTGTTGTCATTGTCAACAATAAACTTCCTCTCTTTGGGAACAGCTGAAAAAATTGCTGAAGCGACGTTGCCAACATAGTAAAAAGCACATTTATATTAACATATAAAACATAAAAATGATGTTGTCAACAATTAACTTGCTTTCTTTGCTAATAGCTAAAATTGCTGATGCGACGTTAAACAAGATTACAACAGCAGCATATGTATGTCATTGTCAACAATAAACTCACTCTCTTGAGGAATTGCTAAAGGCTTTATGAAACGATGTTTAACAATATTGTAAAAAAAAAACAACAACGTGTAAATAGTGCTGGCAACAATTAACTTGCCCTCTCCGTGAATAGCTGACAATTGCTGATGCGACGTATAACAATATTGGAACAAAAATAACAACAACAACAACAACATCTAGAAGGTATAATAACATGAAAATAATTCAAGCGATGACAAAACAACCTACCTTGATTTCGAAAAAATCCAACAAAATTCATAAACACTTTTCATGTTCAATTTTAGGTATAAGCACTGTCAATAGTATGACGATTCTCGCTAATCGTTATGTTCGATCCATTATTGTAGTGCGTCAAATTTGACCTGGCTGTTTCACCTTTATTTTGAATTTTAGTTTGTTTGAGCTAATAGTCTGTGTGATTTAGGTAAGACAGCATGTTTCATTACCATAAACGCATTGTATCCAGTATTACTATAATCTATCCTGATAAATTAACTTAATATTGCCATTAAATACACAATTTGTATGTCTGTTTGAATATTCAAGTTTGAGGTCAAACATGCAGGTAAAACTTGCTCCAATAAACTTGCATTTACACAATGTATTATATACACGTCTGGTGTTGTAAACAGCCATTAGCACAAAAGTAAATGTAAACAGTAAATATTGTAATGCATGTTTGTACAATATTGGTAAAACTAACGAGACAAGTTTGATCTGTCGATTTGACCTTCAATGTCTAGTACGAAAGTTACACTGAGCTAACGTCCAGGAGTCGAAACTTGGCTACAGTACAGACCTGTCGAAAGTTTAACATTTACCAACAAAATGGAGTCTAAACTTGGCTGCCGGGTGGCCAAGCTATAGATATTGACAGCTAAAGTACAGACCTGTCGAAAGTTTAACACTGAGCTAACGAAAAAGGAGTCGGAACTTGGCTACCGAGTGGGCGAGAGCTACGATACAGACCTTTCAAAAGTTTAACACTGAGCTAACGAAAAAAGGAGTCGGAACTTGGATGCCGGGTGACCGCGATATAGTTATGGACAGCTACGATGCAGACCTGTCTGAAAGTTTAACACTTAGCTAACGAAAAAGAGTCCTAACTCAGCTACCGGGTGGACAAGAAATGGATATCAACAGTTAAAGTACAGACCTGTCGAAAGTTTAACACTTAACTGACGAAAAAGTCAAAACTTGGCTACCAGGTTAACATAATATAGATATAGATAGCAAGTGTCTGAAAAGCTGCTGAGAGATATATAGCAAAAACTGTCGAAATACACGGTACAGACCTGCCAAAAGTTTAACTCTAAAAGCTATCTAATTTTTTTTTGGCCCTGCGTTATTTACATCTAGGCAGCTTTTCGGCAATTGCTATAATCTCTTAGCCCCAATCATTCCTTAACTTAAATTTAGCAAATTTTGGTAATCGCTTTTTGGAACTACTGGTGAATATTTTTGTCAAAATTAAAAGGCAAATGTTTTAATCTAGAAGTAATCTTAAAAGTGACACCTTAAATTCCTCAATATCTTGAAAATTAACAAAATTATGGAATTGGTCTGGCCCCGGTTTCACAATCATTCCTTAGCTAAGATTTTCCTTAACTTAAATCTTGCAAATTTTCAAATCTTTTTAATTTTGTTAATTTTCAAGATATTGAGGAATTTAAGGTGTCATTTTTAAGATTACTTCTAGATTAAAAAATTGCATTTAGATTTGACAAAAATATTCACCAGTAGTTCCAAAAAGAGATTACAAAAATTTGCTAAATTTAAGTTAAGGAAAATCTTAGCTAAGGAATGATTGTGAAACTTGGGCCAAGAGATATATAGCAATTGCCGAAAAGGTAAATCTTAGCTAAGGATTGGACCTGGTAGTAGCTTTTCTGTAGCTAGCTGCCAATCGACAACCATGCTTAGACTTGACTACTGTTAGCCCAGTGTTAAACTTTCGACAGGTCTGTACTGTAGGCAACGAAGGGCCGAAATAAGCCATCAATTTTTTTAGCCCGGTATTAAACTTTCTACAGACATGTACTGTTACTTACAGGTCAAACAGGCCGACTCAAACAAGCCGATCCTTTCGCTACTTAATGAGTGATTATTTATTATCTTCGTTTAATAGGCAAACAAAATTGACATGTCCGCTTGACCTTTAATCTATGTAATTTTTAAGGATCACTATATTTATATAAAGGGGAAACAGGTGTTTACTTCGTCTTCGTCAGGGAAACGTGCAATTTTTTGAATTAACTGTCAAACTTACCGCTACCCATGTGTTGGGTGGATTCTCTCATATGGGTAATTTTATGAAAGGTCAAACAGACAGGTCAATGTTGTTTACATATACAGGAAAATTAATGTATTAGCATTTCAAACGCATTACCGACATTGATCGCATTTCAATATTAAACATGAAAATAAAATAACAATGGATTCACGACCGTGTTTACTAACGTTGTCATGGTAACGGTAATCGATGAAAAAGGCTATTGTGTCTCGTGGGAAAATTTTTGTATATTAATTATTCTCAATCATCCTGTTTTGTCGACCCAGATGCAATAACGGACGCTTTATTTTATAAACATTATAAACACACTACAGCCATGTACAAAGTTTGGTTCACGAAAGCTCGGCCGAGATGATTATAGATGTTGAAGGTTTAACACCAAGCTAAAGAAATAGTGCCAACTGGGCAGCTCATCTCGGCCCCCTCATTATCAGCACTTTTTACAGCTGCTAGCTATGTTTTGGCAGCTTTTCGTCCAATAGCTATCTCTTCAGCCGATCTTTGGCTTTTTTTTTTCGTTAACTCGGTGTTAAACTTCCGACAGGTCTGTAATGTAGCAAATAACTGAGAGATTGCAGAAAGGTATATTGCAGCTTGTAGCTAACTAAATAGGTGTTGAGTTGAGTAATGGTGTTTAACGCCTCAGTCAAGAATATTTTACTTATATCGAGACGCCACCAGTTATAGGTGAAGATGCATAAATTTTGCTGTGTGTTGCGTTGATGGCATTATACAGCAGGGTTCTTTACCGTGACATGGGACAAATTCCATCCAAAAAACAGTGACTTTTATTTCTTAATGCCAAGTGCTTGGCGAAAGAACAGCCGCTACCCACTTTCAAGTCTTGGGCCAGACCCGGTCAGGGTTTAAGCCCACGACCTTCCACTTACGGAGCGAGCACTCTACCAACTAAGCTTTCGCAGTGGTTTAACGAGGTAGGGGCCGATTTGAGCTGCGAGTTTGGTACCAAGTCGTTAGCTCAGTGTACAGCCCTGCTGTATAATGCCATCAGCGCAACGCACATGCAAAAACTTAAAAGTGAAATGTTCTTTACTGGGGCGTTAAGCACCACTGCTTAACTCAACGTCACCATACGACACTAACTGCACTTCTCTCTAATTTACTCCGAACAACAAAAATACTTGAAAGTAAAAGTGGAACGTCAGGTAGGGTTTGTACGAAAGCTTGTTCGTGCCACTTTGCTATCTGAATTTTTTTTTCTTAAATCGTGGGTACGATTTAAAAAAAAATCAGATTACAAAGTGGCACTAACAAGCTTTCGTAGGTTTGACAGTTCGGTATACGTGAACCAAAATAAATAAGAAGCCTAGTTTATTTAAATATCGCATAAACGCGGCACAGTTCTATCAAAAGTTTAACACTTAGCTAACGAATCACTGCCGAATACACGCCGCTATGCACATGGTTTCCATCACCATATAAAACTAACGCATTTCTCCTCTCTCTACTTCATTCCGAACAGCAAGAAAGAAAAAGTTGAACGTCAGATTGGGTTTGGCAGTTCGGGAAACGTGAACCAAAATAAATAAGAAGCCTAGTTTATTTAAATATCGCATAAACGCGGTACATTTCTATCGAAAGTTTAACGCTTAGCTGACGAATCATGATCAGTATCGAATACGCAGCTCAAACCAGTTATATTATTTGTACATGATACGTATGTCTCCACAGCTTTTCGGCAGCTGTTATCGATCATTCAGCACCCTTTCAGCCACTAGCTATTCTAATCTCGGCTATTTGGCAATCGGCCTTAGACCCACCACCCCTTTTTTCGTTAGGTCTGTACTTTAAATTCTAACAAACCTGTTTTGAAAGGTACATGTACACAAGAAAAACTCCGCATGCAATTTTTAAAAATATATCAAAAATATATTATTTTTCTCCATATGCATGCTTTAAAAAACTTAGAACTTTTCTGATGTATGGTGCAATTTCAATAATAATATACCTGTAAAATTATTCCGTAAAATCATTCCTGTCTTACCTGTATTTTTCAAATTGTCGCCATTTTGTGGTGAACAAAACAAATATTTAAATAGTTTCAAGGTTGACAGCGTTTTTCTTCCCTCTACAAAGCACTGTGATAAAGGTATAGGTAAACAACATTGATCTGTCTGCTTGACCTTTAATTTAAATACTTATTATGAACGAGGAGAACGTGGATGTTTATTTCACCTCCATAATGAGAATCATAAACACTGTTTATGTATGAAACCCAAATCCTAACAATACCCATGTAATGAGTGGATTCTCCCATATGAATATTCCTCATAAAAGGTCAAGCTGACAGGTCAAAGTGGTTTGCCTATATCCGTAAGGGGATTATTTTTGTTTAACGGGCTGAAAGCCTGCCCCAGATTAGTTTTTTTTAAATCAATAGCGAGTGTTATCGCTTGTTAGTGTAATTAAGCTTCTCTGCATTTAAATTTCGAAATGTTTGATTGAATGGGTGTTAAAACGCCCCACTCAAAAATATTTTGTAACAGGAAAGAGAAAAATGCAGGGTCGGACCGGGGATCGAACCCGGGACCCCCCCCCCGCACTATAGGCGAGTGCTCTACCCCTGAGTTACTCAGACCGCTACATTCCTCCCTTCCTTTTCTTGAATCGAAACCACCAACTTCCACCCTGGGACCAACCTGTTGGTCGGCCACTTCCCAGGGTCGGACGAGTCCCCATATGTAACAGGGAAGAGAAAAAATGCAGGGTCGGACCGGGGATCGAACCCGGGACCTCCCACACTATAATCGAGTACTCAACCACTGAGCTACCCAGACCGCTACAATTTCACACTTATAGAGATTTTACCAGATATATGTGAAGTGGTAGAAAACTTGGTAGAAAACTGTGCTCAGGACAGTGTGCAGGGTGGGTTCGTTAATAATATTTGTGTCATGCCTGTCGTGGCACCGGACATCGGTTTATAAGGTTTTTAAGGCCCCCATTACATTCTATAAGCTAAATGCCGAGTGCTTGGCGGAAGAACAGTCACAACTTATTTTCAAGTCTTGGTCAGATCCACCGAGGTTCGAACCCACGAATTTCCACATACGAAGTGAGCACTCTACCAACTAAGTTACCGTAGTCTTCAGTAGTCTTTCGAAATGAATTCCAATAAATAAATAAATAAATAAATAAATAAATAAATAAATAAATTTATTATAAACTAGAAAAACTGTGAGCCACAAGCTCACAAAAAATACCCCCGCTCCCACATAAAAAAAATCCATCGGATCAAATTTTTAAATAGGAGGTGCACATCTACATTATATCACAAAGATTGTGTGAAAGTTTCATGAAAATCCATTGAAGGGTTTAGGAGAGTTGCGGATAAGAGATAGGTATCCTAAGGTGTAACGGAATGACGGACGGACACCTCTATCACTATATACCCCCCACTTTTTAAGCGGGGGTATAATAAAAATAGTAAATACATGCATCAAGTGAATACAACTATGACTGAACAGATTAACAATGATGATGTATATAAAATACGAAACTGGCAACAATACTAGCTGCTGTAGTTGATCGATGCACTAAGCATGCAATTGGAGCTAAATAAGATCTTAACCTTTATGGTCATTACTCAATAACAATATCAGACATTGTAAATATATACGTATTATACAATGTGTATCTGAAGCAGAACTACACACTCCAATACTGACCTGTCGAAAGTTTAACACTGAACTAACAAAAGCAGTCTAAGCTATGATGCCAAGTCGTGGTGGTTTGGATAGCGAAATATACAGTACAGATTTGTCAAAAGTTAAACACAGGACTAACAAAAAACAGTTTAAGCTCTGATGCCAAGTCACCGAGGTTTGGATAACGAAATATAATGTATGTATGTGAGTTAGAAATCTAGTATACAACCTCCAGTGGTTTAGAGCAAAATTTAGAGCAAATTAAATTTGAATGCTTCATGTAGTGACTTTCGAGAGATACTAGTACATAGTGATTGTCGAAAACCATGTAGAAAGACAGCTAACGAGGTGTCGAAGTTGGCATCAGATTCGGCAATAATTCGCCAGCTTAGTGTTAAACTTTCGACAGGTCTGTACTGTAACATTGCTGCACAATACAGCGCAATCCTCTCGAAACTTTAACACTAAGAAACCGAGACCGAGGTATGAGAACTCGGCTTTTAACCAAAAAACTGTCAAGAGATAGTTAACAGCTGTCAAACGGCTGCAGTAAGGGTCACTATATACTGGCCGAAAAGCTAACCAGAGACTAGAAGGGGGTTTTACCGTAATAATTGCGATAATCTGGAATAATCAGACCAAATCCGGAATAAACCAAATAAATCCGGAATAATCAGGAAAAGTTTGGAATAAACCGGTAACACTATGTTAACACTTTCGTGCCGTATCGGCAGCTTAGCTCGTTAGCTGTACATCAAAAGCTTTTCGGAAGCTGTTATATAAAATATGTTTTTGCAAAATTTTAACAAATATCTCTCCCCAGCGGTAAGATCACTAGCTATCTACATCTCGGCCACTCGGCAGGTTTCACTTTTTTCCGTGAGCTGACTTTAAATTTTCAAAAAGTCTGTACTGCATATGAAGCAGAACTGACGTGGTGTTACTACACAGTACAGTACAGACCTGTCAAAAGGTTAACACTTAGCTAACAAAAAATTAGTCTAAGCTCGGCAACTGGGTAGCCGAGATGTGAATAGCGTTTTGACCTAAAAGCTGAGTACAAATATATAGCAACTGTGGAAATTTTACAGACATAATATAGTAAGACGTGCCTATAAAAGTCATCCAAGGGAACCAGGAAAAGTGGTCTTTATGAGCAGGTGGCCTTTATATACAGGTTCAAATAATATGAATAAAGAGCAACTGAGATACAATTCTACTGGCTTTTATAAGCAGGTGGTCCTTATATAGAGGTGGCCTTTCAGGCAGGCTTGACTGTATAAAGCAGCCTTTGATGTATAGCTAATACAGATATCGATAGATATAATGAATGAAAAACTGTCTAGAGATAAAAAACAGCTGTCGAATAGTTGTGGAAATATAGCTAACGAAGGCGGTAGATGAACGGCACTAATTCTTTAGCTTAATGTTAAACTTTTGACAGGTATGTACTGTATATCTTGTGGAAATTTTGCAGACATAATATATAGCAGCTTTTGATGTGTAGCTAATATGAATATCGATAGTTATAATGACCGAAAAACTGTCGAATAGCTGTGGAAATATACACGTGGCTAACGAAGACGAGAGATTCTTTAGCTTAATGTGAAACTTTTGACAGGTATGTACTGTATATCTTATGGATAGCAAATGTGGAAATTTTGCAGACATAATATATATAGCAGTTTTTGATGTGTAGCTAATATGAATATCGATAGTTATAATGACCGAAAAACTGTGGAAATATAGCTACCGAGGACGGGAGATGAACGGCACTAATTTTTTAGTTTAATGTTAAACTTTTGACAGGTATGTACTGTATATCTTGTGGAAATTTTGCAGACATAATATATAGCAGTTTTTGATGTGTAGCTAATATGAATATCGATAGTTATAATGACCGAAAACTGTGGAAATATAGCTAATATAACGAGGACGGGAGATGAACGGCACTAATTCTTTAGCTTAATGTTAAACTTTTGACATGTCTGTACTGTATATCTTATGGATTATAATGACTGATGAGAAAGGCAAATTAAGTTTAACCGACACGACTTTCTGCTTAATTACGTCCCATAGTGCCTCTAATAGCGTAATCAATCAATTTTGTTACAAGTTCACATTGGAGATTAGATAACATAGAACAGGTGCTTTACTATCTTCAAAACTTATTATCCAAATAATTTTGCCGTGTAGCACATGGTATTTGAATATCTGTCGCAAAAATTTGGATAAAGCTATCCATAATCTACATTTTGATTTGGGAAAAATATGGACCAAGACTTTAATATCATCTCCGGTTTAATTGGAGATGTTCATCTAATCAATCATAACGAAAGTGTTCAATATGAAACAAGATATATTTTACCACTAGCGACTAGATGCCCCAATGGGTATAGGTCCTTATGAGAACCTGTCAGTTCGTTTATATCATCTCCGGTTCGATTGGAGATGTTCATCAAGTAAGCAGTCATAACAGAAAGTGTTCAATATGAAACAAGATATATGTCACCACTAGCGACTAGATGCCCCGATGGGTACATATAGATCCTAATGCGAACCTGTCAGTTCGTTTATATCATCTCCGGTTCGATTGGAGATGTTCATCAAGTAAGCAGTCATAACAGAAAGTGTTCAATATGAAACAAGATATATGTCACCACTAGCGACTAGATGCCCCGATGGGTACATATAGATCCTAATGCGAACCTGTCAGTTCGTTTATATCATCTCTAGTTTGATTGTAGATGTTCATCAAATCGGCAGTCATGACGAAAGCGATCAATATGAAACAAGATATATGTCACCACTAGCGACTAGATGCCCCTATGGGTACATATAGGTTCTAATGAGAACCTGTCAGTTCGTTTATATCATCTTCTGTTTGATTGTAGATGTTCATCAAGTCGGCAGTCATAACAGAAAGTGTTCAATATGAAACAAGGTACTAGTACCTTCTATATAACAAACGCCTAGACACATCAACCTTACCGATGGGTATAAAGATCCTAATGTGAATCTGTTAGTTCGCTTGTCGAAGATCGGAGGTTTCACCAGGCATTTCGGTTTTCTTCACTATATCTGAACTGACTGCATCGATATTCGTTGGCTGAGTGTTAAACTTTCGACAGGACCGTACTAAAGAAAATGCAGAAATTCTAAATGTCAAAATAATCATTAACTACAATATGCATAACAAGTGCAATATTTTGGCGGGTTTTGCGATAAACATATTTTTTTCTCTTGAAGTCATTATATTGCTTACTGAATTAAGAACATCAGTGTTTATAATAAACTTACAGCTACAGTACAGACCTGTCCAAAGTTTAACACTGAGTTTACGAATAGACATCAAAGTTTGGCTACCGAACTCCCGAATTATGGATAGTTAGTTACCGAAAGCAGTCTATTGTGAAGATATTGCTAAAGGGGAACCGAGATGAGCTGCAGGTTCGGCACTGATTAGTTAAACTTTTGACAGGCCTGTACTTAAGAAAACGCAGAAACTTGAAATGTCAAAATAACCATTAACTACAATATGCATAACAAGTGCAATAATATGGCGGGTTTTGCGATAAACATATTTTTTCTCTTGAAGTCATTATATCGCTTACTGAATCAAGAACATCAGTGTTTATAATAAACTTACAACTACAGTACAGACCTGTCCAAAGTTTAACACTGAACTGGCGAAAAAAAATCACAGTTCGGCTACCGAATTGCTGAGATATGAATAGTTAGTGACAGAAAGCTTAAGGCTGCCAAGTGATAAATAGATAAAAATTGTGAAGATATAGCTACAGAGGAACCGAGAGATGACGATTCGGCAATAATTCATTAGTCTCGAGTTAAACTTTCGACAGGCTTGTACTTTAGTAATGATAATTACATTGTATAGTGCGTTAGGTTTGACCTGGCCGTCTGACCTTTAATTTGAAAATTAGAGCGGGCTATTATACTGTGTGATTTAGGTAAGACATCTATTACCATAAACACTCGTTCCCAGTGTAACTTATTTAAACTTATTTAAACTTTATATAGCCCTTTAATTACACATTGGGTATGTCTGTTTGAATACTCAATTTAAAGGTCAAACAGCCAGATCAAACTTGACGCGCTATACTATAAACGAAAATAAACTGTGATATAAACATTCCATAAGTCTTTTGATAGTACAATATTTCAAAAAGATAAAAACAGTTATAAGTGAGTACTTGGTTCAGATTAACTGTTGGAAATACAGTACAGCCCTGTCGAAAGTTTTACAATGATCTGACGAAACGGAGTCGGGCTCGGCTGCTGAGTGGCCGAGACATGGATAGCTAGTTGCTGCCGAAAGATAGATACCATCTGCAAACACAGTTTCGAGATTCAGCTAAATGGGGACTGAAAGGGGCTGCCAAATTTGCACTTATTAGCCAGTTTGTTGTTAAACTCTCAACAGCCCTATACTGTACTTCACTAATCTACTATAGTTTTCGAAAAACGCTTTATCTGATAATGTCGAAAACTCTTTTATCGCAAATATATCTTCTCGGCTAAATTTTCTTATTTTTCTTAGTACAATTTCTTTATTGTCAGGACTGTGGAAATTTCTTGCCACCAAATAATTAAGAAGGTCAAAACTGCGGTAGTTTCCTACCGTCAATGTTTCATTTTATAAAGTAGTTTTCGAAAACAATTTTCAGGGATGAAATATCTGTTAATGTTGAACTCTTTTACAGCGAATATATCTTCTCGGCTAAATTTTCTTATTTTTCTTGATACAGTTTCTTTATAGCCAGAACGTGGAAATTTCTTACCACGAAATAATTAAGAAGTTCAAAACCTCGAAAGTTTTCCTACCGTTAATGTTTCATTTTATAAAGTGGTTTTTGAAAACACTTTTTTCAGGAATGAAATATCTCACGGTTAATGTCGAAAACTTACCTCTACTTATCGACTTGAGTTTCAGTAAAATATTACCTTGATAGAATAAATGATATACCTGTCAGTTTTAACAGTATTAAGTAGACTTATTTATTGATCATTATCATCGTTTTATTTTTTAAAACATTTTTTTCGCTTTCAATACTCTCCAACCTGATGAAATAACAGATCAATCTTTGCCAGTCTAAACATCATCATTTCGTCAGCAGGAGTGTTCGCTCCGTAAGTGGGAGGTCGTAGGTTCGAACCCCGGCCGGGTCTGACCCTAGACTTAAAATGGGTAGTGACTGTTCTTTCGCCAAGCACTCGACATTACGAGATGAATGTTACGGTTCGGATGGGAACTTAAATTAAACGAGGTCCCGTGTCTTGGTAGGCTTGGCACGATAAAGAACCCTGCTGTATAATGTCATCAAAGCAACACACAGGCAAACTTTCTGCACCTTTCCCTATAGCTGGTGACGTCTCAATATAAATGTAATATTCTTGACTGGGACGTAAAACACCATTACTCATCTCGACTCAACTAGACGACCGTCTAGTGCTACAAAATCAAAACGGGTTTAGTCATAAGAGCACCTGGCCTCACTTCCCTGATGGATTTCGCGCGTTTAATCAAATTTGTCAGTTTAAATGGGTTTATAATTTTGACATGGATTAGTAAAAATGGAATTTGTTTTGATTGTTAGAACTTTCTCAAATGAACTGATGACTATTGAAACATAAATATACGTCTAATAACGAGCAAATGGAATGAACATATTACTGATTATTAAGCTAACAGCTAAGATCCAATGCACATAGAAAACATTTTGGGGCATAAGTTAAAAATAGCGCGTATCTGCGAAGAACAAAACGTTGGATAGCCCTTTCCGTTGAGACATAAGTTCAAAAAAGCAAATAGAATCTTATATAATATAACCTACCTCACTCAATCGATTAGTGAAATACACCCAATTAATATACACACATCCAATTTACAATAGAAAACCAATGCACCTCAACAGCATCACCAGTAGTACGGAAAATACGATCGCATCGTCTATATATAAAGCGTACAGGCTCTGAAATCTATATTTATATAGATAAACAACATTGACCTGTCCGTTTGACCTTTGATTTACATAGTCATTATGGACGGGTAAATTTAAGTAATAGGAATCATGCGTGTATATTTCGTCTATAAGATGCGAACACTAATCATGGGCAATGTGTATATGTATTAACTGCAAATCTTAACACTATATATATATATATATGTTTTGGGTACACCCTCCTATATGAATATTACTAATGAAAGGTCAAACGGACAGGTCAATGTTGTTTGCTTATAACAAGTTGTGTTGTATATACGGTACGAGCCTGTCGAAAGTTTAACACTAAGCAAACGAAATAACACCAAATCGAAAGTCACCTCGGCTTTTCCTCGTTCCCAATATCTCGAGAAGTTTTTTCCGGCACCTTGTATCAATACTTCGGCAGGTTTCCATTAGCTGTCCATATCTCGGCCACTCGGGTGATTCCTTTCTGTTAGCTTCCTGTTAAACTTTTGACAGGTCTGTACTGTAAATTTGTGTGAATATCATGTTAAGCCTCAGTCTACGCCAGAATTGATTTATTAATATTTAGTGCAGTCTATCATCTGATAATGATAGCATTATTGTTTTTACTTCAAAAGAAGATTCTCTAAGCATTGATACATAAATATACGTTGTCCTGACTAATAATGTATTAATTTTTAGAATTTCCCCTGGTTCATCAATGAATGGATTTTATTTCAGAGTAATTTAAAAAACCCAATTACATATTATACCAGTTTTAATTTTACGACACTAGACAGCCGTTTCGGAATACAATTCCTCATCAATGCTTGGTCCAAAGCTATGAAATCAAATTTTTTAGTCAAGATGTTGATAAGATTACCCAAAGGTACTGAAATACTTTGCATAAGGGAGTATACCAAAACGTTGTTCTGCATAATGAAGTTATAATTATTACCATAAAACCGCATTAATGCTGATATTGAGTGGATAATCATTTTAAATTTTGACGTCATAGAAAACGATTTCATGCGTCATTTTTCATTATTTGAGCGGCCATTTTGCCCGCCATATTGGATATGGCAGCCATGTTGAATTTCAAATCATCAGCATATAAATATGTAAAAATAATAAACATACAAAAAATAAATAAATAAATTCCTGCATATTTGTGAACAAAATAAATGCACATAAGCAAACTGTGATTTTGTTGGCCATTTTGTCCGCCATATGCGAATTGACGGCCATGTTGGATTTTTTGGTTGGCCCCGTATCTGAAAATACATGTAATCTCCAAGTCATGAACTATAATCATACCAAACATGCTTTTAACAAAAAACCCAGAATTTTTTCACGACTCTGCTGGACTTTATACTACGACTTAAAAAGACGCCGCGTGGGAATTTGCAATTTGCGCCTGACGTCATAAAGTGAGCACTTGAAATCATTGATCATCGAACCAAGTTTTCTAAAGAGTTCATCGTAGGCTTTCATCAAGCATGGCAACTACTAAAGCGTTATACGTTTAGTGCTTTTATAATTGGGGTAATTAGTTTTCAGTTGCTTTTATTTACCAGTTTTGTCAGAGTATCCAAAATTATCCTGGATATATTTGACGTTTCCTAGTTCCGCGTTTCTTTCATTCTCTATTTAGATTTTACGCGTGGTGGATGTAGTAAGATAGATAGGACGTTAATATGCAAGTCTTAAAACCTCCGAATTCCACAAAGCCACATAGTCTTCGAAGGTAACTTTATAAAACCGAGGTCCCGTGCCACGGGATGTGTGACTAGCTAAAGAACCCTCCTTGCATATTATCCTAGGTACAGAGAATATGTCATAATTCAGTATAGTTGGTGACATCTCAATATAATTGACTTATACATAAAACCCCATTCAATCAATCATTTTATTATTAAAGGGACTCAGCTTAGACAAGAATGACGACCGTCTTCTGAACAGAATCACAATTCTGGTCAGCAGGTGGAATTTTAAAGTGGGCGTGTTGCGACTGATTCGGAATTTTTACCGCTGTTCTTAACCAATTTTACTAATAACAGGCTTGAATTGAAACAGTAATTTCAGACTCTAATAAGAAATTCTTATAATGATAAATATTGAAATTATATGTAAGATTTCATGTTACTATGGAAACGTAATACATTGTAATCTTTTTGCATTGTTTTCAAAAGTTCTGAGAAAATCGTCGACTTAAGTATGGGTACTGGACAACAAATTATTGTAATATGTAAAATCTTGAAAAAATATGAAAAAGAAATTACTGTAATTTAAATATTTTCCGCATGATGCCTAACTACAAATCTTAGTTCTCTTTGTCTCAGGATTTATTTTTCAGTAAAAATTTAAATAATGATAATAATAAAAATAAAAAAAATATAAATAATAATGATAATAAAATATTTTAAAAAAAATGGGCTCAGATGGACCAGAGGAAACGGACTTGGTTTTAAATTTGAATGCCAACCTTTAATTATTTACCAACTGAAATTACAATGTAAATATAATAATGCATGTATATTGTTATGTAAAATACAGACCTGTCGAAAGTTTAACACTAATATAAGCTGAGTGAGTCGAGTTGAGTAATGGTGTTTAACGTCCCAATCAAGAATATTTCACTTATATCGAGACGTCGCCAGCTATAGGCGAAGATAAAGAAATTGTGCCTGTTCGTTGCGCTGATGGCATTATACAACACAGTACTTTATCGTGCCAACGGGACCTCGTTTATTTTAAGTTCCCAACACTAAGCTAACACTTTATAGTTGAAGATCTGCTGCCGAGAGACCGAGATATAGATAGCATAGTGACCAAAAAGCTTCTAAGATCAAAAACAAACATACTATATATACCATGTCCGAATCACAATCCAGAGGCAAAGTAAAAACTTTGAAACTGACAAGTTAGGTTAAACACGTGAACTTCCACCAAGGAACTGAGGCCGGGTGCTCCGGAAGGGTAAGTACCTCCTGTTTAGCTAGCTACACCCGACAGGTGCGTAATCAATTTTGAGTGAAAGGAACATAGAACTATGGTACGTCAAATGTATCCATAAAAATCCTGGACACAGAGACACAAAGCTCACCAACAATACTGTGATGACGGCCATAAAACTTTTTGAGGGCTCTGATAAGCCTAGGCTTGCAATTTCCCTGGATCAACAATTTATTTGTAAGCAACTTGCTTGGCTCTATAAAGTTCTTGTAGTGGGAAACAAATACACCGTAAGCAGGGAAAACAGGTTTATTGCTGCATAGATAATAAAAAAGTTCAGGACTGGACCATTTAGTTGTCATGGTAGTTCCAAATTAGTTCATCTCACTTTTCCCGGAAAACTGTCGAAGTCATGACGTCATAATTACCGCGAAAACAGTTATTTGCTACTAAAAATAATATCGATTGCCTTGGTAATTAAGTGACCCGATCGTGTTATCATTCTGCACCAAATGGACCTTATCATGTTATTAATACATGCTTACGGCAATAGAAATCACATTCACAGTTTCGGTCGACCGGGGTCTAACCTACAACGATGAGATCTATACAGACCTTCATACAGATTCTTGTTTGTAAAATGTCACTTTCCGAAGATGGATGTTCTGTTCCAGGTAAACCAATTCCGATTCTAATTATCCCCGACTCGACTCGACAGCTTCGATTAAAGTGAAACACAATTACCCCAATCTACGTTATTTCCAAAATTGAATATTTTCTTCATCCAATTTCAAAAATAGAAATGTAAAAGAGCAAAGAGGTTTTTTTTAAAGAAATTTAAACTTTTTCGGAACAGAAAGCAAACAGGTATATCCAAAACGAAAAAAATGTGTGTAGATAATAAAAGGTTGGTGGTATTATAACAACAGAAAATAACAATAATATCAACAGCAACATCGTCAACAACAATAAAAACAAAAACAACAGCAATATCAACAATAAAAAAAACAACAACATCGTCAACAACAATAAAACAAAAGCAACATCGTCAACAACAATAAAAACAACAGCAACATCGTCAACAACAATAAAAACAACAGCAACATCGTCAACAACAATAAAACAAAAACAACAGCAATATCATTAACAACAACAATAACAATAAAAGCAGCAACAACAACGACGACAATACTACTTCTACTAACACTATCACTAATAATAATAATAATAATAATAATAATAATAAATTATTAAACATAGGTTTACTGACATATATTCATATGGTAATTAATTTTAAAACTGTTTAATTTTGCAGGATGTTACGTCCTTTTCGAAAAAATCTCTAAATGAATATCTTTAATAATTTCGTATGAAATGGTAGTTAACTATCCCAAAGCCCCAAGAAACATTTTAATTTTTGTTAAAAATGTAACAAATAATAAAAAGGTTAAGAAAATGATAACAGTAATTGTAATCACTTACCATGCTTACTTGTGTTATTCCCACGATAAATGAATTTTTATATGTTGGCATAAAAGTGTATTGCCACCAATTTTTGCATCAAACGTGTTATTTTTCAGCAAAGGGTCACAGAGGTCATAATTGAAAGGCATGCATAATTAATGAGGAGAGGGTGAAACATTTACCTGCAGCGATATCACATACCTTAGAAGGTCATTAACTTTGACAGGTTTAAGGTGTTGCCTAGAAACAAAACATAAACAATCTAAAAACACTTAAAGTGAAGAAAAATTGTAAGAAGTATTTGAAAGTACAGATATAACTTTTTATATGAAAATAAAATGTATTTACGCCCTTACGAAATACACGTTCTTTTAACCGCAATATCATGTTTTGTCATGTGGTCCTTTTGAATGTCAATATAAAATGAGACATTCACAATTAACACATGACAGACGCCTTTAGCCAAGCAATAAACAATATAAAAAAACCAAACGCTTTGTAAATACTGCAGTCAAACCTGTCTATAAAGGCCACTAAAAGGAACCAGTAAAAGTGGCCTTTATTGAAAGGTGATCTTTATATACAGGTTCAAATAATATGAATAAAGAACAACTGGAGTACAATTCTACTGGCCTTTATAAGCAGGTGACCCTTATATAGAGGTGACCTTTGAGGCAGGTTGGACTGTAAATATAAAGAAAACGTTACTTTATCGTGTAAGAATCTAAAACAAAATTGTTGTAGTTATTCACAAGACAAAAAAGTTTGATTCAATCATGTGAAAAAGCGTTTAAAACGCATTGGCAAAATAAAAAAGATTTATTTTTCAACTGTTTTTTTTTTTTTTTTTTTTTGGGGGGGGGGGGGGGGGGAACACATTTTCTCATTATCAAACAAGAATTACGTCCACGTTAATACTTTCTGTCGGAAGTTTGAAATCTTGTTCTGACATAGTGTTGTGATCCTCTACAGGAAGTTGGATAGTATACGTAGGGGAACCCGTTATGTTTTCTGACAGGAAGTAGTCTAAACCGTCCCAGGAAGCAGCGGTTACTCGAACAAAATCCGATTTAATAACATGAATATGAAGAAAAGTTACGTTTGCAAAAAAAACAGCATAACCTTGCATGTTTCTTAATTGTCCATCATCATGTCTCAATGATGTTAAAAAGAAAAGAACGGTTTCTTTTTAAACGGATACTTACGCAAAAATAATTTTGGTTGACGTGTCCCTGAAGTAGTACCTACTGTTTGTTAGTTCTTTTGATGATAAAAATGTGATATTAACAGCTGACTTATGTATAATTACATGTATCTAAGCAGAAGTAGCGAAATTCATCAAACATATTATTTGCACCAACATCCAACACTTAGAAGTCTCTCCTTAGCGAAAAACTTCAATATATGACTGATGTGCAAAGTTCAGATGCACCAGTGACTTTCACGGAGAACTTTTAGTACCACGGGATTCAGATATATACATGCACGTGTATTTTTCAATCCTGGGTATAAAAACGTGTCCCGCAGCTTGAGGCCCAGCAACAGGCCTTGTCAGTTGCATTTTGGTTCCATATCTTTTTTTTCAATTTGTTATTTTCTTTTCTTTAAAGAAGCCTAGTTCCAAGTCTCGCTAGTACAGATCCTATTGTTTAATTAAACGTAATAGTTCTCGCTCAACATATGGACATTAAAGGTAGTGCATCGTAAGCCTACTTAGGCTGGCCGATACTACCACTAATAATAATAAGTTATTTTATTATAGTGTCACACATTGATACACATCTAATATGTACATACATAAAAATGGAAAAGTTTTTTCACTAAAAGTATTAATGCCCAGCCATTACTAACTTATAAGACACTTTCAATTTTTAATACATATTAAAACAATTAATTATGCTATAGTTAAAAATAGCATTAAATGTACAGTACAGTTAAAAAGGTATACTGTGTATTTGGTAATATTCCTAGAAATAATGTATAAATCGGGTTGCACTTTAAAATAAAAAATATTATTATTATTATTTATTATAATGAGAAAGTTTGTGAGTTCACTTGTCGAAAGCAAGCGGTTTTGCTATTTTTATGGTTCCTCTGCCATTAATATTCAACAAAGAATGTTGTCTGGAGCGTAAAACAGCATTTCACCACTCCATTATACTCATAGCTAGCTACACCCGCCACGTGTGTAATTAAAACTGGGCGAAAGGAACATGGAACTATGGAACGACAAATATATCCAGGGCAATCCTGGACACAGAGACATCAAACTTATCAACAATACTGTAAATATTACACCATTGAATACTCGGAAACTAGTTTCGGTCCCATCGTTACCTATTTACGCTAGCTGCTATTTAATCAGTATCACCCTGCAGCTTTTCGAACACTAGCTATCCATGTTAGGGCCACTGGGCAACCAGGCAGCTGCTATTTAATCAGTTTCTCTCGGCAGCTTATCGACAACTAGCTATCCATGTTAGGACCACTGGGCAGCCAGGCAGCTGCTATATATTCAATAGTATCTCTCGGCAGTTTTTCAGCCGCTAGCTATCTATGTTAGGGCCATTGGGCAGCCAAGTTTCGACTCATCTGCGTTAGACCAGTGGTAAACATCCGACAGGGGTAGTTTCAGTGCAGCTGCGCTATCTCTTCGCAGCTTTTCGACCAACACCTTGTCCACTATGGTAGCTCATTTAATTTGGTAGAGTGCTTGCTCTGTAAGTGGGAGGTCGTGAGTTCGATCCCCGGCCGGGTCTGACCCAAGACTTGACAGTGAGGAGTGACTTAAAAAATGAGGCCCCGTGTCACGGTTTGCTTGGCACGCTAAAGAACCCTGCTGTTTACTATCAGCGCAACGCACAGGCAAAATCCCTGCACCTTCGCCTATAGCTGGTGACGTCTCGATATAAGTGAAATATTCTTGACTGGAACGTAAACACCATTACTCAACTCAACACATTACCTCGGTGATTAACTTACTGTATGTTCGATGTGAAGTACAATGTATGATAAATGTTTGAAGCCATAAAGAGATTGCCTATAAATGTCTTTTTAATTTCCTAAATACTGTTTTATCTTTCAATAGTGAGTATGTTATACTACCTGTCTGTAATGTATATCAGATGTACTAAATTAGAGGTTTTGGTGACTGATTGAGAGAGAGAGAGAGAGAGAGAGAGAGAGAGAGAGAGAGAGAGAGAGAGAGAGAGAGACTATGTGTCATTTATGCAGTTATTGGGGCCAAATGATGAATATATCATTTTCAATAACCTGATCAGAGGTTTTTCGCAAATAGCGCTTGGAGACCGATTTGTCTAAAGCAAGAGAGAGAGAGGGGGTGGTGGTAACCGATTTGTCCAAAGCAAGAGAGAGAGAGAGGAGAGAGAGCTTGGTAACCGAGATGTCTGAAGCGAGAGAGATGGAGAGAGAGAGAGATAATAATAATAATAATAATAATAATAATAATAATAATAATAATAATGACTTTATTTTTGAGGGTTGCTTATTTGGACTGAGCCAATCTTACATAAGGCCCTCCAATATGAGTGATTACATACTATTAATAAAAATAATAATTTCTTTACATGTAGTAATTAAAAATACTTAAAATAATAATCACGCAAAATATAAAACATATGCTAAGATTCTAAGTATAAAACTATGTACAAGTATAAATATATATATATATATATATTAAACAACCAAATGTTAAGATAATATAATACTATCGAATTAATATGTAAAAAAAGTACTTTGGTATAACTTTTTGAAATTTTTCAAAGATGTCGCATTTTTTAATTGTGTGGCAATGAATTCCAAATTATTGAACCTGAGTATGAAATTGCTGATTTTCGTAATTCTGAATTAGGTCTATATAAAAATAAATTATTAGAATGGCTAGATCGAAGTTGATATGTATTGCAATCAGAACAAGATTTAAATAAATCAGAAATATATGATGGAGATATGTTATTTACAGCTTTGAACATTAAAATTGATTTGTGATAATGGATTCTTTGGTGAATTGTCTGCATGCTTAGTTCTTTAAATAATTCAATGGATCTCGTTTCACGAACATCTTTGTCTAGTATTAACCTTGCAGACCGTTTTTGAAGCTTAAGAATGAGGTCCAGATATTTAGAGTGACAATTACCCCAAATTGACAACAATAATCTATATGAGGTAAAATTAAAGAAGTGTAGAAAAGTTTTCTACTTTCAATATCTAAATACCTTTTTATTCTTCTCAAAAGACATAACAAGAATTAACCTTTTTAATAACATGATTTATATGATCTACCCAAGACAGACAGGGATCCACAAAGACTCCAAGTAATTTATGAGAGTGCACTTGTGTAATGTTAGTTGTATTAATACTGATATTAAGAGCTGCATCATTATTAGCAAGTTTCTTAACAGAAGATATAAGCATACACTTTGTTTTTGAAACATGATTGACATTTTATTGACTTTGCACCACTCAGCCATTTCCGACATAGCCTTATTTAATTCTTCGTTTAATAACGAGATAGATTTACATGAAGTAGTAATAGTTGCATCATCAGCAAAAAGATAGGTTCTACAACTTCTGATGCAGAAAGGTAAATCATTAATATAAAGCAGAAAAAGTAATGGACCTAAAACTGACCCCTGTGGTACGCCAGATTTAACCGTTTTTCACAAGATAGATGATTGATATGATACAGTTTGAATCTATCGTATAAATATGATTTAAACCACTGTAAAGCATAAACAGAAAAATTAGTTTTCTCTAGTTTAGACAAAGAATTTTATGGTCAACCAGTCAAATGCTTTTGATAAATCGACAAATATAGTGCCAACATACTGTCCCTGATCAATAGCATTGTCCCATTCATCAACAATTGCTGATAAAGTTGTTGACAAGAATATTTCTCTCTGAAGCCAGATTGGTGGTTAAACAGTACATTGTATTTACGTAAAAATAATGTAAGGTGCTTATAAATGTGACGTTCCAATATCTTGGAACTATTGGAAGAATTGATATTGGCCTGTAATTATCCGAGCGGTCTTTATCACCTTTTTTATGTATTGGTTTATTTTGGCCATTTTAAATAAAGACGGATACGTTGAATTAATTATACTAAGGTTAATATGTATGTAAGTGGTTCAGCAATATGCTTTGCTGAATGCTTTAAAAAAATTGATCCTATATAGTCTAGACCAGTTGACTTCTTTATATCTAAACTCAACAGTTGTTTTTCAACAAAACTAGAATCAACAAGTGTATTTCAAACGAAACAAAACTAGTATGATTGAATCTGAATAAGAGTAATTTATATCATTTAAATCAGATTTTTCATCAAATGTAAAATTCACAGAAACGTTTGAAAAATAGTCATTAAACATGTTGCCAACTTGAGCTGGATTTGTAACAAGATTATTTAAACTATCTCTTAAATGGAAAACTGAATTAGTATTAGATTTCCCCCCCATTGTATTATGTAAATGTTTCCAAATTTCCTTAGAATTACCCTTATTATTTTCTATAGATCGTGAGAAGTATTTTGATTTTTCACTGCTTATCAAATATTTAGTATTATTACGCCAGTACCTATAGGCATTATCATTATTTTTCTTTTTAAAATAATCACGGGTTTTCATTGACTTAATAATTTCTTCATTCATCCATTCTGCTTGTTTTGTTCTTTTTACCCTTTTTCTAACTAGAGGTGCGTTAACATTTATAACATCCAGCATCAATTTGACAAAAATAGACAAAGCATCGTCAACATTAGTATGGTTATAAACAATATAAAAAGGCATTTTACTTAGCTGATTATTAAAAAGATCATAATCAAAGTTTTTCATGCATCTATACATTATGTATGTATGATTATGTTTAAAATTTTTGGCGTTTTTACGCCTATGTGTAATGCATACTGGGTAATGGTCACTTATGGAATAAACAGGGACTTCAACATTTTTTATATTTTCAGGTGTATTAGTATAAACATGATCTATTAATGTGCTAGATGTTTTAGTTACACGAGTAGCTTTATCAACAACCTGAGTAAGACCAAATAAATTGACAAAATTCAACCACGATGTGCATCGATGTTTTTGTAAAAGGTCAAAATTAAAATCCCCAATTAAAATAATTTCTTTGTTTTCTTTTTCTGCAAAAAGATACATTTCTTCAAAATTCTGTATCCAAGATACAGGACTTGATGGTGATCGATAAACATAACCAATTATAATTGGATTTTGGTTTTTAAAAAATATTTAGAGAGAGAGAGAGAGAGAGAGAGAGAGAGAGCTTGGTAACATAATTGTCTGGAGAGAGAGAGAGAGAGAGAGAGAGAGAGAGAGAGAGAGAGAGAGAGAGCTTGGTAAACGTGTTGTCTACGGCAAGAGAGATAAGAGAGAGAGAGAGAAAGAGAGAGAGAGAGAGAGACAGAGACAGAGAGAGAGAGCTTGGTAACCGAGATGTCTGAAGCGAGAGAGATGGAGAGAGAGAGAGCTTGGTAACATAATTGTCTGGGGACAGAGAGAGAGAAAGAGAGCTTGGTAAACGTGTTGTCTGCGACGAGAGAGAGAGAGAGAGAGAGAGAGAGAGAGAGAGAGCTTGGTAACCGAGTTGTCTAAAGAGAGAGAGAGAGAGAGAGAGAGAGAGAGAGAGAGAGAGCTTGGTTACCGAGTTGTCTGAAGTACGGTCGCTTATAAATATCGCATTTCATTAAACTAATCATTTTCCAATAAAGAAATATCATCAAAGGTAACGACAATTTAAATTGTCTTTTATTTTCCAACAGAATGAAAATAAAATAAATAACAAATTACATTATTAAATCAAATTATTGGTTTTACTAAAATATATTACAACGGCAATCCTATAATTTATGACTTTTTATGTTAGTACATGTAAGTCTGTTATTAGAGACACATGAATATATAATTATATAAATTAAATAATTTGTATTCCCTTTATGAATTAAAAAGTATCTTACCATTAAATATCAGCCATAAATTGCAAGTTAAAAAAATCCAGGTGTTGAATTTTCTATTGAAAGGCAATATGTTCCATCAATAGGAGCTCTTTTTGGACGGGACCATTGCGGTAGCTCAATTGGTATAGACTGCTCGCTCCGTAAGTGGGAGGTCGTGGGTTTGGTCCCCGGCCGGGGCTAACCAAAGACTTGAAAATGGGTAGTGACTGTTCTTTCGCCAAGCACTCGGCATTACGAAATGAAAGTCACTGTTCTTTCGGATGGTAACTTAAAATAACGAGGTCCCGTGTCTTGGTAAGCTTGGCACGATAAAGAACCCTGCTGTATAATGCCAACAGCGCAACGCACAGATTTTACACGTCATGACATTGTAAACACAATTTTGAATATTGCTTCTGATAGAAATTCTTGACATGACAAGCACATTGTGTACAAAGCACATAAGAAATGTTCAAATTCTACACGTTGTGACAGTTTCATGTTTGTTCAACATTTGAAGATACTTTTGTAGAAATTCAAAATTCTTCCCATAACAGGTACATATACATTGTGTACAAAGCACATCACTGATAACCAATATGCACACGTTCCACGAATCATACAAACGTGTTTAGTTTAATTGTTGATCCAGAAATATTGCTAGACTAGACTTATCAGGACCATAAAAAATTATGGCCACCATACAATATTGTTGTTAAGTATAATGTCTCTGTTTTCAGGATTACCCTGGATATGTTTGACGACCCATGGTTCTATGTTCCCTTCATTCTCAATTTTGCTTACACACGTGGCAGGAGTATCTAGTTGAACCGTAGGTGTTTACTCCTCCCTAGCACCCGGCCTCACTTACCTGGTGGAACTTCACGCGTTTTACCCCACTTGTCAGTTTCAAAGTTTTAACTTTGCTTTGGTATTGTGATTCGGCCACGGATTAGTATGGTTGTTTTTTATTTTAAATTGCCAACTATTTTCGATTGTGTCATTTCAAGTTTTTATTTTACTTTGCTTTGGGATTGTTGGTTGGGCATGGATTAGTCTGTTTGTTCTGTTGAACTTGCGTTTAGATCAAACCTCAAAACTAAGATGGAAATTCTTTTCGTTTGGAATAATTTCAAAATTGCTTATGCGACATAAAAAAATATGACGATTTTACATGCTGTGAAGAAAGTGTGATAATCCTGTTATTAGATAAATGCTTTAATAATGCTTAATCCTTTAAATGATTTCATAGTACCTTTGACGTCAGTGCAAAAATTGCACACAGCGTATAAACTATTTTTTAGAGATTAATAAGAAAAAAGCGCCTGGAATAACCTAAATATCGGTAGTAACGTGACACAACTTTACATGCTTAGTAGAAAGAGTATAAAGATAGCTTGTTAACAAATAAACGCTTTGCTAAGCTTAAATTCCGTTCATGATTTCATAATTGTGTCAGTGCTTTTGACGTCAGTACAAAAACTGCAGATAATAGAATCCAGACATTTGATAGGCCCTGTACTGGCTGACACTGAACATAATTTTTCCTCGAGCTTATAGACGGTCAACTGCAACCACTGCGGTACATCAATATGTAGAGTGCTCGCTCGGCAAGTGGGAGGTAGTGCACATGGTTTTGAACCCCAACCTGGTCTGACCAAAGACTTGAAAGTGGGTATGTTCTTTCGCCATGCACCCAGCATTAAGAAATGAAAGTCACAGTTCTTTCGGATGGGAACTTAAAATAAACGAGGTCCCATGTCATGGTGGGCTTGGCACGATAAAGAACCCTCCTGTATAATGCAATCAGCGCAACACAGAGGCAAATATTTTTGCACCTCCGACTATAGCAGGCGACTTCCCGATATAAATGAAATATTCTTGACTGGGACGTTAAACGTCATTACTCAACTCACCTCTACTGATTGTGTGGACGGAGTCATCTCTTGGTATTTAGGCATGTGTACTGGCACTTTAAAGGCTGAGCTCTCACTCGCGCAGATCCTGATGTGAGTTAGTGGGTTTTTTAGGCGCTCCGGAACTGACCATCTTTATTGATCAATAGAGCTTCTACTGGTTGCTGGACTTAGTTGTATTCAGTGTTCATCTGCAACATTGAAAACAAGTGCGCTAGCACTTTCTCAATTAAAGTAAAGACCACTGCGGTAGCTCAGTTGGTAGAGTGCTCGCTCCGTTCGTGGAAGGTCGTGGGTTCGAGCCCCGGCCAGGCCTGACCCAAGACCAAAGACTTGAAAGTTGGTATTGACTGTTCTTTCGCCAAACACTCGGCATTACGATGGGCATGGCATGCTAAAGAACCCTGTTGTATGATGCCACCAACGCAATGTACAGGCCTATAGCTGGCGACGTCTCGATATAAGTGAAATATTCTTGACTTGGACGTAAACACCATTACTCAACTCAATTAATGCAATTTTTTTGTAAAGTGAACATTAATACAAAGCAGTTCAACAACATACATACTTGATCACCTCATGAATTGTATGAATAAAATAATCTATGAGTTAATTAAGAAAAATTGTCTTGTCAGGGTTAACAGTTCAAAATCATACAATACTCTAAAAAAGTTGATCATCTCTCGATTTTGTTTATAAAATCATCCTTGAGTTAATTAAGAAAAGTTGTCTTGTCAGGGTTAACAGTTCAAAATTATACAATACTCTAAAAAAGTTTATCACCTCTCGATTTTGTTAATAAAATCATCCTTGAGATTAAAAAGAAAAATTGTTTGGTCGGGAAAAGCCGAAAAAGTGTTGACGTGACGTAAAAGAATATGACATTTAATTTTTTTGGGGTGAGAAGAAAGGGTTTTTACCTGATGTGTATTGTTACCTAGGCATGAATGATAAAGGTAATCTGCATGTGGTGTTGTTACCTGCGATATTGACGACAAGTGCGTTGGTTGGTTGGTTGAATGTTGCTTAATGTTGCATCAGCGATTTTACAGCTATTTGCGACGAGAACTTTTTTTTTATTAATCTCTATGGAGTAATCTATGAACAATTTCGTGTATGCATGTGATGTGCGAGTGTGTTTTATGGTCTGCCTTGTACTAGCGCGCACTCAGGGCGACTTTAACGTGCTAGCTAACAAAGTCAGCTCGCCGCAGACAAGCGTACCACTCCCCCAGTCCATTATATACTGATAACAGGTGAACCAGTAAAGGCCAACGGCAAGGAAAAAACTCACTTCTCACATGTGGTCTGGGCGAGACTCGAACTCACAGCGTTGAGAGTCCCTGGATTTGAAGATTGACGTCTTATCCATTAGGCCACCGTAATGGTCGCTAAAGTGAACATCAGTACAAAGCACAAATACTCTAAAAAATATAATCACCTCTTGAATCTGTGAATAAAATAATCCTTGGGATTAAAAAGAAAAGTTGTCTCATCAGGAAAAGCTGTAAAAGTGCTAATGTGACGTAAAGGAATATAACAGGTAAGCAGAAAGAGAGAAGTGTAGTCAGCTTGGTGTAAAGAAACGCTATAATAAGGGTTTTATCCTTTATGTAAACTTCCCATTTGACGTCAGTACGAGTATTGAAAATTAAAGGTGATAAAATCTAGTTTTTTTGTTTCTTTTCCTCAAATGAGCTCCAACTGGTTATCTTTAACACCTGTGTATTGGATTAAACTGAGTGCGCTGGTTTTCTTGGCACCAATATAATGAACTAAGGGACAGAAAAAAGGACAGAATTGTAGCCAGCCTGGTGTGAAATTGACACTTTAATAAGGTTTATCCTTTATGTAAACTTACCATTTGACGTCAGTACGATCAGAAATTGAAAATAATAAAATCCTAGTTTTTAATTTCTTTTGCCGAAATGAGCTCCTACTGGTTATCTCGGCATAAATATATTGGACTTGAAGGCAAGTGCACTTTTACATTAAAGGTCATCATAGTGCACACTGAATGAAGCAGACCATAAATAAATACGGTCTCAAATTCACGTTACCACTTGAACCTGATAAGTTGCGGAATTTTGATTCAAAATTTTGGTCCAAGGACTACTAATGGGGAATCGTATTCCGAAACGGTCACCTGGTGCTGTTGGGTTGCATTTGTAATTTAGTCTTGACAAAAATATTCAACAGTAGTTCCAAAGAGATTACAAAAATTTGCTAAATTTAAGTTAAGGAAAATCTTAGCAGGAATGATTGTGAAACCGGGGCCAGAGCTGTGGAATGTTCAATACTAGGTTAACGAACGAATCAGTGCCGAATCGGCAGCTCATGGTCATCTCGGTCACTGACTATCACCTGAAGTCAATTCATTCATTTTCTGTTTAGAAGTGAGTTGAGTTGAGTAATGGCGTTTAACGTCCCAGTCAAGAATATCTCACTTATATCGAGACGTTGCTAGCATAGGCGATGGTGCAGAAATTGTGCCTGTGCATTGCGCTGATGGCATTATATAGCAGGGTTTTTTAGCGTGCCAAGCACATTATGACACTGGACCTCGTTTATCGTAAGTTCCCATCCGAAAGAACAGTGACTTTCATTTCGTAATGTTGAGTGCTTGGCGAAAGAACAGTCAATACCCACTTTCGAGTCTTAGGTCATACCGGGCCGGGAATAGAACCGACAAACTCCCACTTACGGAGCGAGCACTCTGCCAACTGAGTTACCGCAGTGGTTTATTTTTATTTTTTAGTTTAGGGTATTTTGGTTTTTAATCTGACTGCTGCTGGTGCTTAAAACCAATTTTAATAAAATTTGAACTATTTTAATTTTGTGTTAAATCTTAAGTTAAAATGATGTCACTTATATTGAGTCTGTCACTTATAGGTTGGCAAAGGAAACCGGAGTGACTGGGAATTACCATCGATTTTCGACAAGCGAGGTGAAAAAATAGTATCTACATAGAGTATGATTCAAAAGAGTGCGGTGTAATATAAGACGCCATGATACGTAAGCAGGCTCTTTGGATCACTGAGTCACCAATGATCCATGTTTGTTTTGCCATGTCTGGATGTCTATATAGTGCAGACCTAACAAAAGTTCAACACTCAGCTAATTATTAGCCCCCGAAAACTGACGACAGATCTAAAGCAGCGGCCGAGATATACTATCGAGTGACCGGGATCAGGTGCCTATTCAGCGCTAATACGTTAGCGTAGTGTTAAGCTTTCGGCAAGTAGACATCCACTGTATGTAATATATCGACAGTCTGTGAAACAAGAGTTATCCCCCTTCGACTATTAACCTCCGTGTTTTGGAGACGTCTATCTAGTCGGTCGTGTTACTTTATCTTACCATCATCAGTTTAATTGGAGGTGTTCATCGAGTTAGTTATTACCCATGCTTACGATCTCTTGGTTGACTGGGTTATTCCTTTATCGGTCACAAAGAAACCTTATCATCACCAGTTTCATTGAAGATGTTCATCTAATCGGTCACTACGATTTTGATCATCTTTGGTTTAATTGGAGATGCTCATGGTATCTAGTCAGTCACTATCAAATCTAACTAACTCCGGTTTTATTGGAGATGTTTATCTAATCGGTCACTACGAAATCTGACCATCTTTGGTTTAATTGGAGATGCTCATGGTATTTAGTCAGTCACTATGAAATCTCACTATCTCCGGTTTAATTAGAGATGCTCATCTAGTCAGTCACTATGACATTTCGCCATTTTTAGGTTGAACAGAAATGTTTATCTAGCCTGACATTATGAAATGTTACAATCACCAGTTTAATTGGAGATGTTCTTCTAGTCCGCCACAATGAGATATTGTCATTTCCGGTTTAATTGGATATGTTTATCTAGTTCGACATTATGAAATATTACCATCTCCAATTCATTGAAGTTGAATTGTAAGATATAATGAGGTCTTTTTAAAATAATTTCCTCAAAAATAAATGATCACAAAAAAACTGGCATGATATCTCCATGGAAATGAATTCCTTCCTGCTTCCTGTTATTATGTTTCCAGCCTATCGGATAAAAAGACCCTGGTTTAAAGTTCACAACCCACCACGTCTTTCACATTCAGGACATATCTTTATGTGAGAAAGTTGGTCAATTTTCTTGCCGAAGGTCGTGCATTAGCCCCACCCCCTCCCCGAACCACCAACAGAGAGAGAGAGAGAGAGAGAGAGAGAGAGAGAGAGAGAGAGAGAGAGAGAATTTTATTCATTCAATTATTAGTACGGTAAATGATAGTAGAAATTTAGAATATTTAAAATGTTTAACCTCTGTATCAAAGATAAATCAGTGATTGATCCAGGACCCCGGTTTACGATATTTAGTGATTTTAGGTCAACAATCATTGATGTTAAAGATTCTGATCTATGTCAAGTAGACACGTGACACGTGACCAATTTTAAGACCTTACAAATAGATAAACTAAACTAATAAAAGTTATCGAGATGAGATGATGGTGAGAAAATCAACTTCCTGGTTGGTCCTCTCTCTCTCTCTCTCTCTCTTAAATCTTTTCTTTCCTTTATTTTTTCTTTCATGCTACCTTCCTGTCTTTCGTTTTTACTTTCTCTCATCTTTTCTTTATTAATAATTCAGTGTCTTTCTATCTTCCTTTCCTTTTGCCCTTTGTTCTTTCTTTCTTTTCATTTTGTCTTTCTTTCTTTTCTTTCTTTTTGTCTTTCTTTCTTCCTTTCTTTCTGTCATCCATTCCATTTTTCCTTTCTTTCTGAGTTTCACGAAAAAGTATACAGATTGCATTAAGAACTGTATAGCCCAAGAAAATAATTTGCAACTAAAGTCACAAATTCAAAAAAGTAAAAAATACGAGACAACAGATGACGCTGACACTACAAGACAAAACAAGACAAGGCAAAGAAGACAAGACAAAGTTAGACTATACAGGATAAGCATTGGTAAGACAAAACAAGGCTATCATGATTATGAAACTCGACTTAGACCGACACTGGATTACAAGAATAAAAAAAATGTCTTGTGGTGTGGTTTAAGTACTTTTTGGGGGCTCCAACCAACCTTAAATCGTAATAGGAAACACACAGTACGGAAATTTTAATTTGAAATTAAATTGATAAATTTGCTTATGGCCATGAAAACCAGATTTAGCGACACCACTTCTACATGTACGTAAGTTTAATCTGCCCAATAAGACTTTTGTTGTTATGTCCTTTTCCTGTATATTTAAACTAGAACCATTGCTATGTAAGGACCACTTGCCCATTAAGACCAATAATTAAGAACTTTTGTTTCATATTTCCCCTGACAACTTCGGTAGTTCAAATGGTAGAGTGCTCGTTCCGTAAATGGGAGGTCATGGGTTAGAACCACGGCTGAATCTGGCCCAACATTCCCAAGACATGATAGTGGGTAGTGACTGTTCTTTCACCTTGTACGAAATGAAAGTCACGGTTCTTTGGATAGGAACTTAAAATAAACGTGACACGATAAAGAACCGTGCTCTGAAATGCCATTAACGCAACGCACAAACAAATTTTTTGCACCTTGGCCTATAGTTGGCGACGTCTCGATATCAGTAAAATATTCTTGACTGAGACGTAAAACACCATTACTTAACTCAACTCCCATTTGAAATTAAAATATAGTGGTGTAAGGTGGATGTATTTTTCTTTTTTATTGTTAAAGGAAGGAATTCATATCTTAATTCATGATAATACAAATATTGATAATTTTATAATGTTGACATTATCCTCTTTGGTGTTCGTGTGAATTTACATATATTTAGATAACTTTGTCAATACATGATAACCCATAAGACTATTAATACCCAGACGACTTCCACCCGTCTATAAGTCGCGTAATTTCGGAAAATATATCAGTCACAGGTCTGTCCCTTTTTTAGTTCGAATTTAAACATTAGACTGATTTGTAAATTCTAGTTTTTGCACCGTGTTTGCTTGTGACAAAAGCGTGCTAGTTTTATTTTGTTTTAAATAATGTAATTATTTAAGTTGTTTACTTCTTTTTTAGTACAAAACTATATTCATTTTGTTGAATTTGTAAATAACCATTTCTGCAAATTTTTGTTAAGAAATGACATTCTGATCATGGTATTTCAAGGGGTAATGCAAGATAGTGCCAAATTCGATGAAGGGCGAAGCCCTTCATTTTAAAGGGTTTTTTAATCATGCGAGATCGGCGTATCTCACACGACCACGTGACCCCCTGTGTGTGACATGACGTAATATTGCGGAATAATTAATACACATCAAGGGTCATGACCCCAATTGTCTTTCAAGGGAATTGCAATACAATTGCTTTTGCATGTTTTATCGAAGAGAGATCCAGTCATATTGTAAATATTCTTCTATTAAGGGTATTTTCCAATCACCTTATGTACAGACAGACTTTGTTGTGTTTGACAATGGTATTGTTTCAGCAAACAATCGATAAACAAATAGACACAAACCGTGCATCATTGCTTGATGATTTGTTTCCTTATTCGAATGAAACAGAATTCATGCATAATCTTGATAAATCTGAAAAAGGATGCCGCCGAGTGCTTGGCAAAAGAACAGTCATCTCCCACTTTCAAGTCTTTGGTCACTGATCTGGTCTGGGTTCGAACACACGACCTTCCACTTACGAAGCGATCACCCTACCAATTGAACTACCGAATTACGCCGACAAAGCAATAAACAGAAACCAGAACGCAAATGTTCCATTCTAACAATAAATATGAAACATGAAGAAAGCCAACCATGATAAAACGAACGATATACCAATGGCTGTTCCGTTTTAATGACGTACTCCCTACAGACCTTGTGTCGTCATGCTATAAGTCGTTAACAATGGCTGTTCCGTTTTAATGACGTACTCTCTACAGTGGCGGATCCAGCGGGGGGCACAGGCCGGGGGGGGGGGGCACAGGGGGCCCGTGCCCCCCAGTTGCCCCGACTTTCCCCCTCTCTCTCTCACAGCTGATTGTCAATCAACCAGCGTAATGACCAGTTAATTAGTGGCACTGATTAATTAATTCGTGTACACGGGTAGGAAATTGCAATCAGGCGATGATGTAATTTACCAGTTCGCTGAAGCATGAAAGAATCTAGGTAGTCTTAGGTGATAATGTTATTTACCTGATCGCTGAGGCGTGAAAGAAACCAGGTAGTATTTATAAGTAGAGAACGTTAATTAGTAATACTAATTAAGAGTGATTCCATTAATCATACGTGAATTCAACTAATTTACCTTTTAAACCAAGGGACATGGCCAAGAGAGAGAGAGAGGGGGGGAGAACTAATTTTTAGCACACAAGATAATATTTTTTGTATATTTTTATAGCGCGATGTTCTATTTTTATATAAAAGTACACATTTTTGTACATTTTTATTTTTAATTGGTTTTAATGGGGAAAAAATCTGTCTCATTTGACTTTTTATTCTATTCATCCGATTATCGGCTTTACGGAACAAATCAGTCTGAAATAATCAGTGTTTTTTTTTTTTTTTTTTTTTCTAGTGACAAGATTCTTGTGTGTTGCACCTTTAATGCGCATTATACAATGATGAAACTGATTTTACTAGTCGTTTTAAAACTAATACAAAATGTATTATAATAAAATTAACTTGAAAGTTCAGATGGATGTCATACAGTTAATTTTAAACAAGTGTGGAAAAGGGGTTATGTTAGTAAGAGACCTACCCCTTCGGTATATGTAGCAGGCAGGTCAGTTGGTAGCTAGAGTGCTTGCTCTGTAAGTCAAGGAGGTCGAGGGTTTGGTCTCTGGTTAGGTCTGACCCAAGAATTCGCTCGGCATTAAAGAAATGAATGGGGGTCTTTCGGACAAACATTAAAAACCGAGGCCCCTTGTCACGGTAGGCGTGGTACGATAAAAAACCCTCACAGAATAATGCCATCACCGCAAAACACGGGTAAATATTTCTGCACCTACACCTATAGCTGGTGATGTCTCAATATAAGTGAAATATTGTTGACTTAGAAGTTAAACCCCATTAATCAATGATCAATCAAACTAAGGACCGGGATTCAAACAGAACGACTTTCCTCTAATGAGCTTGATTTATCAACTCAACTGGACCACGGACCAAATTAAATCAAAACACTGGTATCCCTCCGATGGATCGACCTATCGATCTACAACTTCCAAAGGTCGAACGAACTCCTTTAATATAACGCAAAAAGAGTCGGTCTGGATCTGCGGTGCACCACTACACCTCGGCAGATTAAAAGACCGACAATACAAGTTACCGACGGCGGCAAATTTCGACAGTACAATTGATAGACATATATCGATAAAGATATTATGAACTCACCGACACTCATATATAGCTACCTGCGTCAATATTACAATTTTTGAAAAAAGTTAGACTGGTTTAGATCTACTTTGATTGCGAGGTGAAAAGACGCTCGACAGTGTTCAAGATGCAGGAAATTGCACCATTTGTACTGAAAAAAGCGAAATTTTTCCGGGGGAGCATGCCCCCTGACCCCCTAGAAGGTCGCGCCTTTGGTGCGTACTTGTGCCCCCCCCATTCACCAAGACTCTAGATCCGCCCCTGCTCTACTGTTCCGTTTTAATGACGTACTCCCTATTGATCTTGTGTCGTCATGCTATAAGTCGTGAACAATGGCTGTTTCGTTTTAATGACGTACTCCCTACTGACCTTGTGTCGTCATGCTATAAGTCGTAAACAATGGCTGTTCCGTTTTAATGACGTACTCCCTACTGACCTTGTGTCGACATGCTGTAAGTCGTTAACAATGGCTGTTCCGTTTATAGCATGTCGACACAAGGTCAGTAGGGAGTACGTCATTAAAACGGAACAGCCATTGTTCACGACTTACAGCATGTCGACACAAGGTCAGTAGGGAGTACGTCATTAAAACGGAACGGCCATTGTTCACGACTTATAGCATGACGACACAAGGTCAGTAGAGAGTACGTCATTACGAAACAGCCATTGTTTACGACTTATAGCATGACGACACAAGGTCAGTAGGGAGTACGTTATTAAAACGGAACAGCCATTGTTCACGACTTATAGCATGATGACACAAGGTCAATAGGGAGTACGTCACTAAAACGGAACAGTAGAGAGTACGTCAATAAAACGGAACGTCATTAAAACGGAACAGTAGAGAGTACGTCATTAAAACGGAACAGCCATTGTTCACGACTTACAGCATGTCGACACAAGGTCAGTAGGGAGTACGTCATTAAAACGGAACAGCCATTGTTCACGACTTATAGCATGACGACACAAAGTCAGTAGAGAGTACGTCATTACGGAACAGCCATTGTTTACGACTTATAGCATGACGACACAAGGTCAGTAGGGAGTACGTCATTAAAACGGAACAGCCATTGTTCACGACTTATAGCATGATGACACAAGGTCAATAGGGAGTACGTCACTAAAACGGAATAGTAGAGAGTACGTCAATAAAACGGAACGTCATTAAAACGGAACAGTAGAGAGTACGTCATTAAAACGAAACAGCCATTGTTAACGACTTATAGCATGACGACACAAGGTCTGTAGGGAGTACGTCATTAAAACGGAACAGCCATTGTTCACCACTTATAAGTCGTGAACAATGGCTGTTCCGTTTTAATGACGTACTCCCTACTGACCTTGTGTCGACATGCTGTAAGTCGTGAACAATGGCTGTTACGTTTTAATGACGTACTCCCTACTGACCTTGTGTCGACATGCTATAAGTCGTGAACAATGGCTGTTCCGTTTTAATGACGTACTCCCTACTGACCTTATGTCGTCATGCTATAAGTCGTGAACAATGGCTGTTCCGTAATAACGTACTCCCTACTGGCCTTGTGTCGTCATGCTATAAGTCGTGAAGAATGGCTGTTCCGTTTTAATGACGTACTCCCTACTGACCTTGTGTCGTCATGCTATGTGGCGTGAACAATGGCTCTGACAACGTTTTCATTCATAAAATCATTAATTTGAACCGCCAAATTGTTCTTATGTACCTTTTTCCAAATAAATAATAATTTGTATTTCCGAGAAAAGAGTTCGCAGTGTTTATTTCAACGCATTATGATTTGGTTCATGTAAAAATTGACAACCTCGTGATATAGTCTATTTTACACAATACTGTGTTTTTATCTTGGGTCAGATCCGATCGGGGTTCGAACTAATGACCTTTCACATACAGCGCGAGCACTCTACCAACTGAGCTACCTCATTGGCTCTTTAACTCATTTGTAATATAGCCACAGGCTATCAGTAACTGAATACGTTTGGTACGATGTCGCCCAGTATTTATACCAGATCACAGTTTGTAAAAATAAGTGTACATAAGTTTTAATGGTGTTTTACCCAAAAGAAAGATTCTTTCACTTCTATCAAGGGCTAGTCAGTCAGTTCAGCGATGGTGGAAGAACCGGAATAATTTGCGATGAAAATGGGGAAACTTCTAAAAAGAAAAGCAAAAAAGAAATGGATTTTAGGACTTTAGAAATAAATAGTCTGGCAATAACTGAGATAATGAAGTTATTGAGGAATTTTGAGATCAATTTTTTGTAATATCCAAAAAGTCTCCTCGTCTGGAGCCCCAATCTTTAGACTTCATTGTCAGCGCCTGATGAAGTCGGACTTCATTAGGCGTTGGACTTCATTAGGAGTTGTTACAGGGCAGTTAACGAGGTTTTACTTATAAATTTCATTTTCAGAAAATATCAAGGTGAATCAGTGACTTAAAGTCCGTTATAATGTAGCTATCAGTTACATGGTCCACACCTTAGCTACTTGACACAATTAGATATTTAGACTAGTTGCCTTTTATCTTTAATTATGTCATAAACACCAGACAGGATATTTTTAATTTTTTTTACCCCTATCACTTATTATTATCACATGTTGTGTTGTGTTATTTGAAGTGCTCATGTACCTTTATTTTCATTTTAAATCAAGACTTTGAAAAAAAGAGGCAGATAGACATAAACAAAATCCATCTGATCAAATTTTTAAATATGAGTTGCACATCTACATTATATTACAAAGATTGTGTAAAAGTTTCATGAAAATCCATTGAAGGGTTTAGGAGGAGTTGCGGATAAGATATAGGTACCCTAAGATGTAACGGAAGGACGAAATGACAGACGGACATCCCTATCACTATATACCCCCCACTTTTTAAGCGGGGGTATAACTAAAACGTGTAAATAGAATTCGTGAAAAAACCACATGTTTATATCATTAGCCAAGGAAAAGTCCAAACTTAAACTTTTTTCTTTGCCTCATTATTATAAAAGAGTGATTTATGAAGAAAAAAACCATATGGTAGTTTACTAATTTTTCGCTATTTGGCAATTTCCCCATTTTTTAACTCATTTTTACTTTTTCATTTTTGTGGCATTTTCTTTTTTAAGGCGTCGGACTTCATAAGACGTTGTTAAAGGGCGGTATAACGAGGTTTTACTGATTAGTTTCATTTTCCGAAAATATCAAGGTGAATCAGTGACTTAAAGTCCGTCATATGTTGCTACCAGTCACATGGTCTGCACCTTAGCCACTTGACATATTTAAAACTATTTACCTTTTATCTTGAATTATTTCATAAACTCCCGACAGGATGTTTTTATTTTTTTTATTTTTCACCCCTATCACGCATTAGGCATGTTGTGTTTTTTGAAGTGCTCACGTTATTGGAAATTTACCTTTATATTTAATTTTATCAAGACCTTGAAAAAGGAAGCACATGAAGAACTAGATTAGGGATGTATACTGCTGAAGAGTCCAACATCCCCTGCATTAAACATTTTTCTTTACCCAATTTTTGGTAAAAATTGAGTTGTGTAATGGTATTTAACATCCCTGTCAATAATATTTCACTTATATCCAGACGTCGCCAGCTATAGGCGAAGGTGCAGAAATTTTGTCTGTGCGTTGCGCTGATGGCATTATACAGCAGGGTTCTTATCGTACCGAGCCCACCATGACATGGGACCTTGCTTCTTTTAAGTTACCACCCGAGAGTACTAACGTGACGTGACTTTTATTTCGTAATGCAGAGTGCTTGGCGAAAGAACAGTCACTACCACTTTCAAATTTTGGGTCAGACCCGGTCGGGGTTGGAACCCACGACCTCCCGGAGCAAGCACTCTACAGACTGAGCTACGACAGTAGTTGTCAAGGAAGAAACCACACTTACCTGGTTTTTGGAAAGGCATGACTATAAAGCCATTTTTTATGTAGAAAAAATCATACGGTAGTGTACTACTTTCTGCGCTAGAGCCATTTAAATATACTCCTATTGTCACATTTTTCCCAATTTTTCACTCATATTTACCCATACACTCTTTAAAAACAATCACAGTTTTTTACAAACTTTCCCTGAGATAGTTCTTATGAGTCAAAACAAATATAGAGCTACATGTAAACACGACATATAATTGAAATTGTGATTTGTACATGGAACGATATTTTTGCGTTTGAATATATGTACATTCAAAAAATTTTCAGCAGAAGGACAAATGAGTAAGGACAGTAACAGATTTAATTCATCGGGGATGTAGAGGACACCCCCCTCCATTTCCTAGTGGTATTTATGGGATTGTTTATGTATTAAACAAAAACAAACATACTTATCCATTTCCGAATCACAATCCAGAAGCAAAGTAAAAACTTTGGAACTGACAAGTTTTTTTATAATTATATATATGTATTGGTCACTGAGTGAAAAAACCTATGAAGCTACTAAGACTTGTTTTTAGATTGGGAAATTGAGAGAGAGAGAGAGAGAGAGAGAGAGAGAGAGAGAGAGAGAGAGAGAGAGAGAGAGAGAGGGGGGGTTTCCTATTTTCTGATCACAACAATAAATTTTCTACAAAATAAGATTATTTTAGCTGTAAATGTGTAAATGAACGTCACGTGACTACTTGACATTGAGCAGAATCACTAAATAGTCCCGTGCCTATTACAAATTAATTATCGTTCAAAGTTTTACTTTTATTTTTTTTCCTTTATCATACATAGTACAAAAATTGATATATTATCACGTGACCAATAATACTTAGACCAAATAGAAAATTCTGTATGTGTCATATAACATTTTTTAATTGAATCATAAAATACATTTTAAAACATGGTACATGTATAGAACAATATACCATTTTTTGAAAGTATTTTATATGTATAAACTTAAAACACACACACATGACAATATTTTTCTATTAATTTTCTCAAATAGGTTTTAACTTCTGTGTACCACACATGAAATTAGCGATGGTTGGAGATGTGTATAACGTACGGTCAGATCTAAAAACAACCGAAAAATTACATAAAAATAATAATTAAATGGCAATTTCGCAATTATGTCATTTTTATTTTTATTAGATGATATAATTATGTTTTTTTGGACAGTGTATAAGAACCCAAAACCTCCCACACACGGTGCGGGCACTTAACCTAGTAGTTGTACTGAAATTAGAAGAATAATTTCAGTGTATAAAAGAACGTATGATATTTCCGTTCATCTTCTTATTTGCAATTCGTAAACTAACCTCTGTTCAAATAACATAAAACAATGGCAAAAATGCATGAAACATGAAAATAAATTGGAAATTATATCACAGAAACGAATTTATGTCTTTCTAGTATTTTATTAACAACTATTTAATTAGGTCAACGATGCAATCTTTTCTCACAACTTTGATGGCGCTAAACAGGAGGTGCTTACCTATCCGGAGCACCCGGCCTCACTTCCCTGGTGGAAGTTCACGTGTTGAAACTAATTTTTTAGGTTCAGAGTCTTTAATTTGCTTTGAGATTGTGGATTGGACATGGCTTTGGTTCTTACTCAAATGTATCAGTTTCTAATCAAGATAATAGTGATTAATGTCACGTCAAGTCATGTTCTTATAAAATAATTGTTAGCGCAAATTATTGGACGGTCGCGTGTGGGAAGTGAAATGAATTCGAAGAAATTTGATATCAATTTGTCAGATATAATTTTCGTACTAAAATACTAATAAAGTAATAAAAAACAAACACACTAATCCATGTCTGAATCCCAACCGAAAGCAAAGTAAAAACAAACATACTAATCCATGTCTGAATCCCAATCCAGAAGCAAAGTAAAAACAAACATACTAATCCATGCCTGAATTCCAATTCAGAAGCAAAGTTAAAACAAACATACTAATTCATGTCTGAATCCCAATCCAGAAGCAAAGTAAAAACTTTGAAACTGACAAATTAGTTTAAACACGTGAACTTCCAACAGAGAAGTAAGACCGGGTGCTCCGGAAGAGTATACACCCCCTGTTTAGCTAGCTATATCCATCACGGGAATTTCTATCATAGAAGAGATCAGTCTTATATACACCGAGTTGTTTATATTTATCAATAATAAAACTTTTTGATTGCTATAATACAACTATTATCAGTCACGTCTCAATTGCAACATGTAGCATTACTCAGTCTGGTTTTAAGGCTTATCATAAACAAACACACTAATCCATGTCAAAATTGCAATCAACAAACAAAGTGAAAACTTTGAAACTGACAAGTCAGGTTAGACACGTGAACTCCCACTAGAGAAGTGAGGCCGGGTGCTCCGGGGGGGGGGGGGGGGGGGGGCAAAATGCAAATAACAAAGAAATAACTTTGGCAACTGGACAGTTTAGTAAAACTTACTTACAATTTAACTTACGTATGACTAGTACTTCCATGATGGAAGTGAGGCCGGTTGCTCTGGAAAAGTAAGCATCTCCTGTTAAGCTAGCTACACCCGTCACGTGTGTAATAAAAACTGAGTGAAAGGAACATTGAACTATAAGACGTCAAATATATCCAGGGTAATCCTGGACACAGAGACATCATACTTACCAATTTTACTGTGATATCACTTTATATAAATTGAATAATAATAGTAAATCAAAAACAGACATACTGGTCTGGTACATGACAATACAAATAACAAAGAACAAACTTTGAGAACTGGCAAATTTGGTAAAACTGACAAATTAAATTAAACACGTGGACTTCCATGATGTAAGTGAGGCCGGGTGCTACGTAGGAGTTAACACGTCATGTTTAACTAGCTAAACTCGCCACGTGTATAATCAAAATTGCAAGGAACATTGAACTTTGGAACGTCGAAAATATATCCAGTATAGTTTTGGATAAAGCTGCATTATATTTTGATGACGACTGTAACACATTTTAATAGCTTCGGTACACCTAATATCAGACGCGACTTTAAACAACGAAGTAGGCTGCTTGCAAATAAATTGTTGACTCAGGGATATTGCAAGCCTAGGCTTATCAAGGCACTCAAAAAGTTTTATGGACGTCATCACAGTATTGTTGATAAGTTTGATGTCTCTGCGTCCAGGATTGCCTTGGATATATTTGACGTCTCATAGTTCCATGTTCCTTTCACACAATTTTGATTACACACGTGACGGGTGTAGCTAGCTAAACAGGAGGTGCTTTCCCTTCCGGAGCACCCGGCCTCATTTCCCTGGTGGAAGTTCACGTGTCTAACCTAACTTGTCGGTTTCAAAGTTTTTACTTTGCTTCTGGATTGTGATTCGGAAATGAATAAGAATGTTTGTTTTTGATTGCAACATGGGGCAATACCTAGAGAGAAAGACAAAAAAATCTTTATCACATTCTTAGTATCACAAACGGCTTAACAAGGATTGTTTGGCCTTATTATTATTTCTTCTTTCCATTTCTTCTTCTTTTTTATTCAGAAAGCAGTAGTAACGTTAAATGGAAGCGATTTGGATCAGAAAATAAAATAAAATTTAAAAGTATAAAATTAAAAAGTCAAGCTTGTCTATAAAGGCCACCCAAGGAAACCAGTAAAAGTGGCCTTTATATACAGGTGACCTTTATATATATATCAATAAAGAGCAATCAAGGGAAAAAAATTACAGGCTTTTAAAAGCAGGTAACCATTAAATAGAGGTGGTCTTTAACAAAGGTTAACATCAACGTGAACATGTTGAATTACATTGTGCTAACTAGGGCATAAATGCAATAAATACATAAGCAGAATTTATGCTGCACCTTGTTAAACCTGGAAGACGACTGTCTCCAAATCATTCAACTGCACACACAGATATATAGATGACATTTTATCTTTTAATAATCCAAAATTTGGAGATTATGTTGATGCCATCTCTGTGATACGATTGATTCTTCAAATTTTAAGTCATGTTTAGCCTTACACCTCAATTATGACCCCAAACAAAAGGATATATCTGAAGCTGTATGAGAAACATTACTTCAACTTTCTTTTTCTATGCAGCAGTATAATAAATGCATCTTCTGCTTATAGTGCGTTTGATATTTACCAATCTCTTGGAATAAAAATTGGTTTCACACTACTGACGAGGAATTCAATAATTTCAAAACGGTCGTCTAGTGCTGTAAAATTAAATTTGGTGTACTTTTATTTAAAGCATTTGGCAGATATCATTCCTGGTGAACTTAGCATCCCCGAGTCTTTCATAAACTCAATAGGTTATACTTTTATATTGCCAGAAATATACTATTTTATACATTTGCTGCTAGTTAAAATATGAAAATTCTTTACAAATTTTCCCTTAGGCGAAGTTTTGGTTAAATGTATTTTAGTTCACGTGATAATTATAATAGAAAATAAATGTCACGCGAAATAAAAATGAGATACAGTAATATTAAATAAAATTAATATATTTTCTAAAAGAACACACATTGTAAGTTGTGTTTACTTGTAATATTGCGTTCAATATCTAGATTATCAACAAATACATAGATACAACTGAATGAACAAATAAATACACAGATATGAATAGATTATGTTAAGTGGATTCGTAAAAATTTGAGAGTATGTTTTCAGAGAAAAGATAAAAAAAGATAAGAAAAGGCATTAAATTGTTTTTATAAAATACTGACAATCGAAATCTCTCCTATTGTGAAAAGTGCATTATGCCCAATTTTTATAGAACATTTATTAAATCACAAACAAACAAACAAATTCCAAATCAATCTAAAAGCAAAGTGAAACTTTGATGCTGACAAATTAAGTTAAACACGCGAAGTTTCACTAACGAAGCGAGGCACGTTGCACTGGAAAGGCAATCGTTTCTTGTTTATCTGCCACGTATGAAATCAAAAATTGATCATGAATCTTCTGGTTCACTTAAACTTTTTCATTTTTAGAACTTGCTATATGTGTAGCAAAGAAAGTTGTTTCAAAAATGGGAATTTTAAATATGTTGAAAATAATGATAAATAAACCAAAATTATCCTTTGTGGCGACGTTATTATTCATATACGAAAAACCTCTTGATCGATTACACATGTGGTGGGTGTAGCCAGCAAAACAGGAGGTGCTTATCCTTCCAAAGCATCCGACCTCACTTTCCTGGTGGAAGTTCACGTGTATAACTTAATTTTGTCAGTTTTCAACGTTTTTACTTTGCTTTGGAATTGCGTGTGGAGGCAGACTGGGTATTTTTTCAAATAATATACATCAAAGGGTTTTTAAATCATTTGTGTTTTTTACTCCTGGGCTTGAATAGTTTAAATAGCAGTTAGTAATTTGTATATTAGCATTTCCAATGGAATAAAAAATGTTATTTGATTATGTTTAATATATTTAGTTTTCAATATATTGATATAGAGATAAAAAGCATGCACTTGAAAATATGTATTTGATCCAGTAAATAAAAAGTATAATAGCGCCATTTCATTTAAAAGATAAGACAATTTGTAAGTGACAAAATGTACTGAGCAACAGCCACCTCATTGAGAACAACAATAACCGGCATGGCTAGACAAAAAGAAGACACATTGCGTCCATATATTTAAAAAGCTAAGCTTTCGAATGAACATCAACTATCTTCTCTTATTTTTGACTCAGTGATATTAAAAGTCTAGGCTTATCAATGCCTTCAAAAGGTTTTATGGCCGTCAATACAGTATTGTTGATATGTTTGATGTCTCTGTGTCCAGGATAGCCCTGGATATATTGAACATACCATAGTTCCATGTTCACACAATTCCGATTACACACGTAGCGGGTGTAGGTAGCTAGACAGGAGGTACTTACCCTTCCGGAGCTCCCGGCCTCACTTCCCTGGTAAAAAGTCACGTGTCTCATCGGACTTGCCAGTTTCAAAGTTTTCAATTTGCTTCTGGATTGTGATTCTGACATGGATTACTGTGTTTGTTTTAGATTTTCCTATGTAATATATCACCAATGGTCCATTAAAAACATTTAAAAATAAAATGAACCTCATCAACAACTTCAAGCACTACCGATTAGGATTTGTATTTCAAAACGACTGTGTAGTACTGTAATATAAAACTATCATGAAATGTAATTTTACAAACAAAATACTTTTTATGTCTATGTTACAGAATCATACGAGAAACTTCTAACTATTAAAAGTATATTGCACTTTTTTATTCATTAAAATTCATCACTTGAAGCCGCAATAGTTTATCAATTTATCAGTTGCAGTACATTTGATTTCTTAGTATTCTGATTAGTTTCGTGGAAATTTCAACATCGTTGATTCTGATTTGACGCTGTTATCTAATTAAAAGCAGTCCACCACTATTTAAGACTACGATTTTCAGAAATCATACTTTATGACCTAACGGCTTATAACCAACGATTTGACTTGTCCATTCAGTTTGGTAAGTGTATACTTGATCTTATACTGTCACCGTATTTATTTTCGCGGTGGTCGTTTGTTTTGCGCAAAAATTACTACAAAGCGAAAATTATACTTTAATTATTATGTTAAAGAGCATATTTCAAAAACGCGAAAATTCAACTACAGTAAAACCTCGTTATAATGCCCCCTCGATAACTTTGCCACCTCGCTTATCGCCACACTTTTTTGAAGTCCCAAAATCCATTTTGTTTATGTTTTTCTTTTGGGCCTCCCTCGATTTATTGCCAAACCCCTTTATAACGCCAAAATTTGAATGAACAAATGGTGGCGATGAATCGAGGTTTTACTGTACGTGGATATGTCTAAATATCCTTTACCGCAAAATGAATACATGCGAAATTAAATACATTTACAGTACAATTTTTTTAAAGTACGTCCTTTATTTTTTCAAGCAATTGGAGTATTGATTCACATTTAAATTTGTGCTTACCAGTATACGTTGAAGTTTTCATATTAAATACATATCCTATAAGAGTTTGAATTTTCTAAATTAAATAAAAAATTAACAACAATAGAATGTTTATAGTTTCTCAACGTGTTATTTTTAAAAAGGAATAAATATGTGTCCATAAGTGAATTCCATTTTACATGTGTATTGAAAATAAAGTTTATTTAAGATATGAATAAAGATAGCAACGATATAAGGATGGTACATCTTACATTTTAAACCTGTTATGGGTAATTTAAGTTTCGTTTGTTCTTAGTTTTAAGCATTTGGACTGGTCCATTTATTTTTCCTGACAGAATAGGAATATTGAAGTTTTATTTTAGTTACTGTATACAAACACAGCAATTCTTTCGGATTGTTATGCACAAAACATTTACTAGAATTTCATTTCTATTAGTAGTAATTACATATTATACCAGTTTTAATTTTACAGCATTAGACAGCGGTTTCGGAATACAATTTCTCATCAGTAGTGCTTGGAACAAAATGATGAATTCAAAATTGTTTTCAAGATGTTGAAAAGATTACTAAAGAATCAAAATATATTTTAGCTAAGAAATACGTAGTAAATTGTGAAATTTTATCATAAATGTTGAAGCACCAATAACGTCTTGTAAACTTCTAATTGTGTGTCAAATCTACTCGGTCACTGTGGTTAAAACAACTCTTTTGATTTAAGTATTGATATCTTCTGAAATCTGAAAATAACATAAAAAATTAACTTTGATTTAAAGAGTAATTTGTTGGTTATGCACGTAATAAAAATATTGTGTTATTCTAGATTGTTTTTTAACATTTCAAATCGCAAATAAGTTTTCTTGTTTTCTTGATTTTCAGAGAAGAGGCTACCAATATGGATGTTCGAAGTGCTATACTGATTTTATTAACAGTATTTGTAAGTTTTTAACATGTATTCATTAACTATATTGTGCTCTATACCTTGACCGATCCTTTACATACATAAACATCCCCTTTTTAGCTAACTTCACACCCGCAAAATAAAAATTGAGAATAAAAGCTACATTGAATTATGACAAGTAAAATTTTATCCAAAGCAATGATAATACAGAGGCACCATACTTCTCAATAACATAGAAATGACGGTCATTTAAGAATTGACTTTCTTTTTATTCAGGGACATCAAGTGATGACCCAGATTTTAAAACTAGCAAATTCAATAAACTGCGAAGCAGTACGTTTAAGATTTGCTAGTTATAAAATCTGGGTCATCACTTGATGTCCCTAAAAAGAAAGTCAATTTTATATTTACACTATTTTTCCTGGTATTCTTTTAACAAACTTCTCGATTGCATCATATAATTAAGAAAAAACCGGTAAATATCGAATCCGTCGGCAATGTAAACATTCTGGGAACAGCCAATATGTCAATCAAGATAATTCCCGCCTACTCATTGATGATGCGACGTAAAAGGCGGCTTAAAAATAGTACGCTGAATACAAAAGAACATTTCATAAAATTTTATTCGAATTGACAAAAAAGTTACAAATTCATATTGATTCATATTAAATGTTAAATGTGTTTAAAATCCCGATTGTATAGATGACAGGTTATTAAAAACATTAATGCGCGATTTTTGTTGGACTGGGTAGTGGGTAGTGCATAGGTGTATTGATACGCACAATGTATGTGAAAAAGCGAGGGACATTGCCGAATGTCCCAATTTTTTTATAATGAGTTCATCATAGGCATTTAATAGGTATTGTAAATATAAATGCTTTGAGTCATGAATATCCTATATTTTGCTTTTGCTTAAAATCGTAGGTTTCATTAGCTCACCTGACCAAAGATGTGTACGGTAGTTGTGTGTTTCATGTGTGTTTGAACGTCGATTTGACTTCCAACAGAAGATACTGAATTTTAATGAAACCTAGTAAAGAGTTTATATGGGTCGGTTTGTTTCAGATGTATTCGTAGGGTTGCCAATGCTAGCGAAACTAGGTCAAGGTAACCTTTAGAAAACAATTCTTGCCGAAAATGCATGGTGGGAGAAACCACCAGTTGTAATATTTGTGTTCTGTAAGGTTGCTAAAACTTTGGTCGTTTAAATTATTGAAGAAAATAGATATAATTTCTAAATGTTATATGATACTTAATTTGATCTAAAGTAGATTGATTTCTTTGTAACAAGAAAATCAAACAGTCTAATTCCGGGTAAGAAAAATAAAAACAAAAAAGAAACAAATATACTAACCTATGTCCAAATCACAATCCCATAGCAAAGCAAACCTGTGAAACTGGCAATTGAGTTAAACACGTGAGAGTCTACCAGGGAAGTGAGGTCGGCTGTTCCGGAAAGGAAAGTATTTCCTTTTTAGCCAGGTATATTGAGAATGAAAAGTGCATGGATCATACATCACTTTTAATTCTAAACACAGGGACATAATACTTAAAAATGAAAAGAGTGAAGTTTTTTCTCGGTATCTAATACACTTCGAATACTAATAAATACTTCAACTTTTAAAAAAGATGATTTTGATGTTTGATTTTCGCCTCTTTCAGGCCAGAGACTAATAGAATCTTCCATCGGCAACACTGTAAGAAAGAGATATCTCAAACAAGGAGCAATATTTTCCTGTCCAGAACAAGCTCTAGACATTGAAAATATACATCTGAGTTTGAGATATCCCTGTCTTACACTGTTACTGGTGTAGGATTCTTTTTCTCACACATTTGCAACATAATAACATTATTTGTAAAATAAAAAACTGCTTCTAACGTCCAGTTTTCAGCTGGCCACCATCGGTGCCCTCTAAAAATCTAAAAATGACGTAAGCAAATATGTTGAAGTCCTCACGTAATATGATTATTACGTCATCAAGTAAGTGTGTGTAAGTTTTTTGTGACTTTAAGAAATTGTTGGTTGAGAAGATAGATCTCATCCCTTAGAGGGAGACAGAAAAATCTCACATGTATAAAAGCGCGGGATTTCCAAGTCTCATGCATGAGGATATTGGCTTTTGCCTCAAATCATTAAAGATCCCAGCTTGCCACTGGTCAGATAAATTAAAACAATTATAATAATAATAATAAGAAGAAGAAGACGAAGAAGAAGAAGATGATGAAGAAAAGTTTTATCTTCAGTTTCTTACGTACATTTGGGTCATCAGCTAGGTATTATCAAAAACATACATACTAATACATTCCTTATTGTAATGGTAATTTTATTCTGTTCAAGGTACACGTAAATGCACAGTTCCCAGCAACACTTAATATAAGTAAGTAAAAATATTAATAAGAGATTAACAAAGGTAGATAAAGGTGTTCAAAAAACAAACACGTACAGGTAGTATTGATGTTGTCAACAACCATGACTTCTCTGTTTATTTTGTACAACATTCTCTTTTGTCAAAAAATGTGATGTTCTTATTACGAAACTCCATATAATGTTGAAGCATTAAGCAGTCGCTTTGGAATACAAATCCTCATCACTAGTGCTCGGACTAATACCGAGGTAATCCAAATTATTATTTTAGATATTAAAATGAAAATATGATAGTAGAATGAGCAAAACATATTTGTCCAAATCAAAGTAATACTTTGAACCGTTAAGCATACACTAGATTTTAGCAATTTTAAAATTTAAAACAGAAAATTTTATTAACAATATTTATCTGACAATACAATGCATTGCCTCTTTGGTTAATATTATAATCGAGGATTTGTTAAACTATAAATCTTGAAATTGCGTAATTTAAACACAATAAATGAACAGTTGAAAACATTTGTTCAGAATGTATTAATTTTGGTAATAGTTGTTTTTAGTAAATACGTTACTGAGTTCTATAATTGCTTATGACTTAAGAGGACTTTTAGCTAGAATATATACAAACGTTCTCTGTAATATCCTTCCAACACCTTTGATATAAAAGGCATATTTTATTTTACATTTATGGCAGCATGTTCTAGTATCAAAGATAACACCAAAGCAGCATCGCTTACAGTAAATAATGTTGATGCAAAATACAACGTTACAATACAGAACAAAAACAAAAATTGTACTCAGGCGCCAGGAACTCATTCGTTTAATTGTCCAACGGTAAGACAATACATTTAACCCATTTCTTTAGTTTATGTGGTAGCTTGATATGAAATTGATTTTATATATTGATAGAACAAAAGAAATCCCTGTTTAACTTGTAGACTTATACTTACAATAACGTTCTGTTACCCTCTTTATCTTTATTCACGGTTCATATATCTTGGTAGCGTTATCTCTACGTATATTGGAAGTCATGAGTTTGTACCCCGACCGGAGTCTGACAAAGACTTGAAAAATTCAGTGACTATTTTTTCGCAAAAAATTGAAAGTCGTGGGGCCCTTCTGAAATAATCTTAATATCCCAAGTCTTGTGTTACAGCAGGCATGGTAAGCTACATAACCCATCCTACACATTTCCCTGGGGTCTGCGCAAAGTACCAAATTTCTGATACCTCATGATAGCTAGCGATGTCTTGATATATAGACTAGGGCGTAAAGCCAAATTCAATCAATGAATAATAGTCTATGATAACAACAATTTATTTGTATACCTTTTTAAATCATCAAAATATATTTTTCATTCATTTATTGATTGTTTAACATAATCAGGCACCGGTTGCATAATCATTTCTTAGCTAAGAATTCCGTTAACTTAAATTTAGCAAAGTTAGGTTATTTATTTTTAGAAATACTTATGACTATTTTTGTCAAAACTAAATGAAAGTTTTATCAAGAATTGTTCTTAAAATGACATCTTGATTCCTAAATTTTTGCCAGATTTTTGTTAAAGAATGATTGTGAAACTGTGGCTAGCTACTTAAATATTCATCGATATTCCTGTTATATCTATGCAAAAAGATATCGCAATGATTTTTGGAGTACATTTTTAATCTATATATATATATATATATATATATATATATATAATATATATATATATATGTGTGTGTGTATGTGTGTGTCTGTGTGTGTGTGTGTGTGTTACTTTATTACGACCAGTGTATGCCAATGATATATATTTTTTTAAAATAATATTATCCAGTTGATATTTTATTACATTGAAATTTTTTGACATTAAATTACTAGTTGTTTTTTATTACATTGAAAATATAGTGCATTGCCGATGTCTCTTGATACCGATTATGGACATGAAAAAATTATTGTTTGTACGAAACAATTAGATAGACGTCAAATCGATCATAAATTTGTCTCCATATTAACAGAATACAAGCATAACGTTAGAATTACGTTCTGGCAATTTGAAAGCGAACATGATAGATGGAAGTCACTTTCAACGATACATAGTCAGCTGTAACAGAAAACTGAATCCATATATAAAGACAGTTGATGCCAGCGGAGATTTCAGGTAGCAGGATTTAAGTCATTAAATCATATCTGTCAGATAATGAATACAGCGTGGTTCGATAAACATAAATGCATGTTTTCTGGAATACTAGGAATAAAAACTCATGATTTAAGTCATGTTCACTAACCATTTAAACAGTTTTGAGGTCTTCTCATTTCTTGAAAAAATCTTAATAATTACAAATTAGATTCATGAAATAAAAAGTTGCGTTAGGATACTGTCCTTTTCGTTTTAGGACCACTAAAACTAGAATCACACACTCGACTTGCATAAATACTTGCGTATTGTCAATGTGATTCCACTGTCCTAGATAAAAATCAACTGTTTCTACTGTCACATTCATACAATTGCGTCAGGCTATTTTAAATAAGGTAATGTATAGAACCTTATACCCCAGAATTTTATATGGGATTATTAATCAAATCCATATCCGAATCACAATCAAGAAGCAAAGTAAAAACTTTGGAACTGACAAGTTAGGTGAACTTCCACCAGAGAAGTGAGGCCGGATGCTCCTGAAGGGCAAGCAACTTTTATTCAACGATAAATATTCAACTCACCTAGGCAATTACAAGTTTAATAAATTCCATATCAAACTCTCTGCATAAGATCCTTCACGCAGTTCTACACGTTTGACAAAATAAGTATAGAAACTTTTAAATGTGTCTCTTGTCAGAGTAGAAAATAGCATCTAGCACAATTTGCTGTATTCTGTTTATACCTACAAGGGGGGGGGGGGTTACGGTTACTCAACATTATCAATATAACATCTTAGGGAACGTCACTAGACACGAAATCGCGAAATCAACTTGTAATACAATTCTTGTATTATATAGTGGTTGTTATAAAGGTAATACCTGTCAGTTTATAATAAGTTTCATAATGATTTTAATTAAATTTTGCATCTTTTTAATCATTTATTGGTATCTTTCAAATTTTATAGTCGCGAATAGCCGAGATAACGCTAATGTGACTTTAAGCAATATACTAGTACCTGATTTTCTCACTCATTCTATGGCCGCATATTGGTTTGGCATCTAACTATTCCTTATTGTGTATATGAAATTTCTTCACACGTTTCTGTTATTTACACAGATGAAACATACCTTTTTATTTAAATTTCTATTTCTCGTTATCACACAATAATATTGGTAATTATTGCAAGAGTATTGGATAAACGAACTCCGTCTTTGTACACTGCAGAATGGACCCTGTTGTGGCTGAGAATAATTAGTGTTTGTTATAATAAAAACAAACATACTAATTCATGTCCGAATTATAAACCAGAAGCAAAGCAAACATTTCGGAACTAACAAGTCATATTAAACAAGTTAACTTCCACCTCCTGTTTAGCTAGCTTCATCCGTCACGTGCGAAATCAAAATTGTGTGAAAGGTAAAATATCCAGGGCAATCCTGGACACAGAGACATCAAACAATAATGTGATGACGGCCAAAACACTTTTAAGGGCCTTGATAAGCCTAGGCCTGCAATATCCCTGGGTCAACAATTTATTTGCAATATTTTTTTTTTACAAGCTGGTATTGTATTATTATAGATTATATAAACATGTCCCATTGGTATATTATTTCATTTCATTTTAAAGTGTTGATGGGCATCAAATTATCACAGAAAGACCTGGATATTTTACGCAAACAGTCCCAGATAACAAGAAATACACATTTCAAATGGCATTTGAAAACAAAACTGGACCATTTACCGTAGGCACTAATCTAATCCTTAAAATAACACATCAACGTAAGTTTTTTAAGATACGATTTTTAATATCAATTGTATGTCTTCCTTCCTACATCTTACACATCCTAAACAAACATGCATTATAATTACTTAGTCAGAATCCCAAATAAAACTTAAAACTTTGAAAACTGGAAATTGAGTTTAACATGTTGACTTCCATCCGGGCAGTGAGGCTGGGTGCTTTAGAAGGGTAAGCACTTCCTGTTTAGTTAGCTACATAATATAACAGGCATGTGCGTCGAGAGCCACAGAAAACTATAGAATTTTTTATCGTCGCTAACTCTTCCATAATAAATGAGGTAGTATCTCATCTTTATTTTGGGAATGACGTGTTTCATCGTAATTAGTCAAATCTAGATCTCAAGTTCAGTTTGCTTCATCCAAATGTCAAAAATCATTTCAAGTATCGCAATAAACTGAGCAGCCTATGAATAATATTGTGTCAAGTCAAATATGATTTCGTTTATTGATTATAGATAATGCAAATGCTCTACAAATTCAGAAAATGTTGGTGTTAGAATGTAATGCTACAGGTTCTCAACCGAGTACTGAAAAATACACTCTGGCTGACACAAAGGGGTATGTTGTATTTGTTTCTTATTATTTTATCGATATTATGTAACTCTATGCAGTGAAGAGCTTAGAAGCCTTTTATTTAATATACTAATCCACATACGCGAGTGTATATATGGGCATCTAAATATAGCCAAAGCAGACTCGGGGTGCTTTTGGCTTCCGTGAAATTTGAATGTTTTAGATGCTTTATTGTTATTGTTATGTCAGTAAAGCGGTCATATCGTAACCTGCAATTAAAAGTTTGAAGCGCACGCAATTACAAAATCGGATATTTTTTTAGCTGGTTATTTTTTTGTTTTAACAATGGGCTCTTAGTGGCGAGACACACGGAACTATATTCTTAGAATTGCTACGATAATTTATTCAACGTATGACTACGGATGCCAGTTTGCTTCGTTTATGTCTACTCAGTTATTAAAGGGGTATCCTTGCAATTATTACACTCTGACCAACGTCTGATGCGAATCTGACAACGAGACTACTTTATCCATATATTTTTTTTTCAATACCTTTAATGTTTTTTTGATATACAATATGTCCTTTTTTATTATGATGCGGACTGTAAATTATTTTATTTATTGACAAATTTCTTGATGTCTTACCTTTATTTGGCAAATTATATTATATAATTGTTCAACCTGCCTTAAAGGCCAACTCTATATAAGGGTCACCTGCCTATAAAGACCAGTGGAATTGTATCCCATTGTTCTTTATTAATATTACTTGAACCTGTATATAAAGACCTTCTGCCCAAAAGGTCACTTTTAATGGTTCCTTTTGGTGGCCTTTGCAACAGGTTTGACTGTATACGCAGTATAAACAAATATTACAATTTATAGTATAATATTCCAGATAGTTTTGTATTGTAGATGCAAGGCTGACACTGACGGTCTTTTCAGTGGTAAATGGAGGATGGATAATACGCATTTTTCTGCCGAACATACTTTAAGTGCATTTAGATTTGAGAGTAGCAATAAAGTAACTATCACATGTAAGGTTCGCGTTTGTATGGACCCCAATGATCAGTCAGATTGTGATGAGGTTAGTGTATACCAATTGATAATTCAAAATTTATGATTGTTTTTTAACTTTATTTGCAGCATTAGACAACCGTTTCGGAATAAAATTTCCCATCTGAAGTGCTCGAACCGAACACGATCTCTTGACGCGCGTTACAAAGAGGAGTACAATTGGGCAAATCGCAGTTTGATTATCTTATTTCATAGTAAGCAAGAACGCAAATATCTTATAGATTTTCAAATGGACGGATACAAATCAGTAAATCCTTTACAGTATTGTTGATAAGTTTTATGTCTCTGTGTCCAGGATTGCCCTGGATATATTTGATGTCTTATAGTTCAATGTTCCTTTCACACAATTTTGATTACACACGTGACAGGTGTAGCTAGCTAAACAGGAGGTGCTGACCGTTCCGGAGCACCCGGCCTCATTTTCCTGGTGGAAGTCCACGTGTCTAACCTGGCTTACTAGTTCCAACGTTTTTACTTTGCTTCTGGATTGTGATTCAAACATGGATTAGTATGTTTGTTTTTGATTATATGGTCGGTTTGTAAATATGGGATTTAAATTAACGAACGGCTACATTTAAAACTGTATGACGAACGTGATGTCAAAATTTCTTTTAAATGCAACAATATACATGTTTCTTCTGCTTATGGTGATTTGTGTCACATTTAATACGCTAAAGTAGAACATGCTCTTACTACAGGAACTTTATACAACGAAGCAGACTGCTTAAAAATCAACTGTTGACTCAAGGATATTGCAATCCTAGGGTTATCAGGGCCCTCAAAAAGTTTTATCGCCGTCATCACAGTATTGTTGATAGGTATGCTGTCTCTGTGTCCAGGATTGCCCTGTGTATATTTGACGTCTCATAGTTCCATGTTCATTTTACACAATTTTGATTACACACGTGGCGGGTGTAGCTAGCTAAACAGGGGGTGCTTACCCTTCCGGAGCACCCGGCCTCACTTCTCTGTGGAAGTTCACGTGTCTCACCTACTTTGTCAGTTCCAAAGTTTTTACTTTGCTTCTGGATTGTGATTCGGACATGGATAAGTGTGTTTGTTTTTGATGATTACTTACATCAGCCGAGTTGTTGTTAAAATCCTGATGTTAATCTAACCCATGCATAATAACTCCTTTGATACATTAAAACGTATTTTGGATAGGTGTTTAACATGGTAAAAAATGACAAAATGGCGGTGTCTTTCATGTTAGGAAATGATGACGGAAGAAATTGTTTATGTAAGTGCGTAAGGGGAACAATAAAGAGACCGAAACCGATTTTAGTGACGTTTTAGCTCATTTAAGTAAATGAAATATTGATTTGTATCTCCTTAAGATAAATGCGTTCTTGCTTTCTATCAAATAGGATCAACATACAATAATTTGTCAAACTCTTTATTGTAACGCGCGTCAGGAGACCGTAATAACCAAAGCCCTATTTCCCAACAGTTCAAAAGTTATCAAGGTATCAAAACCAAAAAAAAAAACAAAACAAAAAAAAACAAAAAAAAAAAAACAATTATCAATCACAACCATGTCTAAAATCCCAATCACAAAGCAAAGTAAAAATTTGAAAATGGGAAATTAAATAGGTGAACTCTCACCAGGGAGGGAGGTGATGTGTGTGCACTTCCTGTTTGTTTACCAACGCGCGTCACATGTGCATGAAAATGAGAGTGAAAGGAATATGCTTACGGTCATGTAGTTAAATTTAGTGTTTTTCACAAGGAAAAATAGAAAAATTGCAAGAGAAAACTACTCAGCAAGAGCCATTTATTTTCAATTCCATGAATAAAGAAACAAAAAATTTATCAGTGTTATTTATTATTTTTTCAGACTGGTGTTCCGACATCCAAACGAGATTTGAATGTGCTTATTTTGTTTTTCAGCCAGTATGTACAAGAAGAAAAAGAAGAGCAAATCGTCAGCCAATGAGTGATAAAACGTCGCATACGTCAGTTCAAACCCAATTCGAGGTCTATGATAGTTTTGTAGCAATGGGTAACAGTGCTGAGGGTAAGCGGTCGCCTCTTTTCCATATTTAACCTTGTCAATACTTGTTTCTAGAAAGTAAATATGTATGACCGAGAGATTCACTATTCAAGGAATGTTAGATTGTGTTCATTATTTAACTTAGTTGCATGGAAATGTTAAACAACTAAAATGCCATTGAATGAAAAGTCATAGGCAGAAGTGATATTAATAATAGGTTTGTCATCGCATTGGCATTTCCAATAGAACCACATGCTTCAATAATTTTGAAATCGATCCACTATTTCAAACAACCTGTTTTTGTTTGTCATATATTCAAAATTACCATGGATATATTGGTTGAACAATAATCACATTGTCCTTCAATTTTAAACGTAGCGGCTGTAGCTAGCTAAACAGGAGACGCTAACCCTCCCAGAGCACCCGGTCTCACTTCAGTGGTGGAAGTTAGCTTAATTAGCCAGTTTCAATGGGTTTTCATTTTATTTTTGGCATTGTGGTTTTTAAATTCAATAAAACATTTGTCTTAATCATTATGAGGCCGTGGTGGCCTAATGGATACGACGTCAGTCTTCAAATCCAGGGTTTCTCACCGCTGTGAGTTCGAGTCCCTCTCAGACCACATGTAGGAAATTAATTTTCCTTGCCGTTGGTCATTACTGGTTCGGTAAATTAGCAATTTAAAGATGCCTGAAAGCGCGCTAGTTCAAGGCAGACCATACAACACACTCACACTTCACATGCATACACAAAATTATTCATAGATTAATCGACAGAGAATAATAAAATAGTTTTCGTCGGGAATAGCTGAAAAATTTAATTTGATTTGATTTATTGTTCTCTTTATTGTAGGTGTAAGAGTAATTTACAGTTGGACGATGGTGTGCTGTTTATTCGTGTCCTATTTTCGTATATATTGCTAAGAAATGATGACAACTTGTCAGAGTTACTTCAGAAAAAATACCAAATTGAAACCTGTGCAATATCTTAAAAGGGTCTTAATAAGAGACATTTCTATCGATTGATATAAATATTTCAGAATGAATTGTACCTATTCAACTATTTTGTGACATTGACAATAGTATGATACTTATAAATTTTCTTGCAAATTATACACTTTCAAATTTAAGAGGAAATTAACTGATTTGATTTTTAATTGAGACTACATGAAACATTTTATTTCAGAAAAATACATTAAATATTTTAACACATAAATTTAAAGTGAATATATAAATATACAATTTTGACAGTAGTCCCCTTTTTACCATTTTGAATGAGTGAATAGAGGCGGTAAAACTATAGTTTTGTTTTGTCTACGATATTCATAGCAACAGTTCCATTACAGCAATCGTCAAATGGTTTTAGTTTATTTTTTATCAAATATTGAATGTCTTTATTTTGATGTCCATTCTCGTACTCTTTTTTTTACTTTTAGTAAATATCAATGTATTATTTTATTAGTTTGACAACACTGAACATAGCAAATAAATTAATGGAATTTGCCCGTAACTACATATAACTAATAACAATTTTGTTTATATCAAAAACAAACATACTAATCCATGTCCGATATCACAATCCAGAAGCAAAGTAAAAACTTTGGAACTGACAATTTAAGTTAGACACGTGAACTTCCACCAGGGAAGTGAGGCCGATGATCTGATGACATAACAATCTGTCTACTAATATATCATAAATTAATTATGATAATGATGATTTTATAATAAATTTTGTAATTTTCTATATAAATGATGTCGGTCGAAAGATAAAAAAATGTTCTGTGCAATCATAATTAGTGTATTTATAGATGACAGTATAGTTGTAAAAATAAAAAACAAACATACAACATGTTATCCATGTGAAAACTTTGAAACTGACAAGTTAGGTTAAACATGTGAACTTCCACCAGGGAAGTGGGGATATTACGATATCAATAATAATATCGGGCAAATGTGACACATTTGGACCAAATATGATTGTAACAATATGAAAACATAAGATTAAAAATGATTTTATGAGTTAACATTTCAAATATCCAAATATTCAAATACTATTCATGAATATTTAAAACATACTTGTCAGATATTCATAACGGAGAGGTACATATTCGCATCTACTGGGCGTCAAAGAAACTCAAATAAGTAGAGTGCAGCGATTAAATTAAAATGTGTACCTTGATACATTTTGTGAGGTATTTGTTATCACTCTGTGGTTTTGTACAAAAGAAACTGTTCTTCGTTGTATAAACATCCATTTTAATCAAGAAATAGTTTAAATACTTACCGTTGATTTTTGTGGTCAGCCATTTTGTTTTTTGGTGAAATTTCTTCAGGTACCTTGAACGCACTCATGGTGGATAATTTTTTTTTTATTACACATAGTTCAAATTGTATTGATCCAGGTTATGAGTGTTTTGAGTGGTGAGGCAGAATTTTACGTATTGTATCAATAACTACTTAACAGTTTCAAAGTTTTACTCTGCTTCTGGATTGGGATTCGGACATGGATAAATATGTTTGTTTTTTTATTAATAAGTATTTATACAAAGTTGTGATTTCGATTTACTTTTGACTACAATGGGGTTGTGAAGAACATCCACATCATTTTATACCCCCTTAACGTTTGTGTGGAAATTTATGAAATGCTTACGTCACCGCATACATGACAGGGGAAAATATGGGGTAAAAAGGCGAATTCCTTTGAACATATATCCTGCATAATTGAAATATGGTGTAACGATCACTGCCTACTTCACATGGAGTTATGGGCCTTCAATATGAATTTTAAACAGAACCTAAATGTTTTTATAAAGTGAAATAAAATAACATGTTTTTCATCTGTATATGAATAAAATAAAAATTACATGTATGACATTTGTGAGTTTTGTTTGTATTGTTTGACTTTTGTTTGACTTTTGAGCTTATATAAAAGCCTTGTCAATTTGTAATGATAGAGAAAATTAAAGTTGCTATGGGTCACTTTAACAGATTGATTTTTTCGTGACGTCATTTAAAAGTTTCTAATCACGCCTTCTATTTGTATATTTGGTATATCTGAAAACCTAGGCAAACTTAGGCTAATATTATGACGAAATTTGCCTAGATTTCAGATTTCACTTTTCCAAAAATAATAATATAATATATATTTACAACAAACGGATTGTGTATGCGCGTTGTGGCAGACAATATATGTTTGCTTTTTTTCTTACCCTTCTTTGACTATTCCATCAATTATTTCATCAGATTTTCATGCTGCAGTAACCTTATACAATATACAACAAAGCATGCTGCCTTTAAATTTATTGTTGATTCAAGGATATCAAAATCTTGGTTGACCAAGGCCATAAAACATTACCATTATTTGTTGGTAAGTATAATGTGTCTGGGAACACGGATCGGTATGTTTGTGATTGATAGTATGGTTGCTTTGGCTGTTTATAGGTACATATGTTCTCAGATAAAATTTCTTTAAAAATTTAGAACATGTTAGCTGCTGCTGCCTGCATAAGATGCATTTCAAATAAGAAAGTCAACATCAGCATGCATAGGTAAACAACTTTTACCTGTCCGCTTAACATTTGATTTAAATATTTATCATGGACCAAGTACATTCATGTATAGGGAGCTAAGGTGTATATTTTGTCTCCATAATGCGAACACGCAACATGTTTAGGTAAACCACATTGACCTGTCCGCTTGACCTTTGGTTTAAACATTCATTATGGACGAGTTAATTCAAGTAATAGGGATAATTAGTGTAAATTTCTTATACCTAATGTGAACAATAATCATGGACAATGTGTATAGGTATTAACTGCGAAACCTAATGTTATCTATGCATTGGGCGGACCCTCCTAAATGTATATTCTTATGAAAGGTCAAACTGACAGGTAAGCGTTGTTTGTCTATACCTTGAGTACATACTATTAACAGTGAATCCTACTACTACCAATTTATTGGGTGGATCCTCCTATATGAATATTCCTAATAAAAGGTCAAGCGGACGGGTCAAAGTTGTTTACCTATACAGCAACGCATCAAAATGAATGTTTGTACGATATACAAAAACAAATACAAGTCTGATTATTAGTTACAAAAACTGGCTAGGAAAAACTCAATATAAGGGTTTTTTATCACAAAAGCTTTTCCTGCTTATTGTGTATTTGTTTCCCAATAAATACGCTATTGTAGAGCTTGTTCCCACTACGGGGACTTTGTTCAACGAAGTAGGCTGCTTGCAAATAAATTTTTGACTCGGGGATTTTGAAAGCCTAGGCTTATCAAGGCCCTCAAAAAGCTTTATGGCCGTCATCACAGTATTGTTGATAAGTTTGATGTCTCTGTGCCCAGGAATGCCCTGGATATATTTGGCGTACCATAGTTCCATGTTCCTTTCACACAATTTTGATTACACATGTGGCGGATGTAGCTAGCTAAACAGGAGGTGCTTACCCTTCCGGAGCACCCGGCCTCATTTCCTTGGTGGAAGTTCATGTGTCTAACCTGGCTTATCAGTTCCAAAGTTTTTACTTTGCTTCTGGATTGTGATTCAAACATGGATTAATATGTTTGTTTCTGATTATATGGTCGGTTTGTACAATATTAGATTTAAAATAACGAAAGGCTACATTTAAAACTGTATGACAAACGTGACGACCAGTATTTCTATTGTCAACATTCCCTCTAAATGCAACAATATACATGTTTCTTCTGCTTATGGTGATTTATTTCACAATTAATACGCTATGGTAGAACATGCTCTTACTACAGGAACTTATATAACGAGGCAGGCTGCTTAAAACCCAACTGTTGTCTCAAGGATATTGCAAGCCTAGGGTTATCAAGGCCCTAAAAATTGTTATGGCCGTTATCACAGTATGTGATAAGAATGCTGTCTCTGTTTCCAGGATTGCCCTGGATATATTTGACGTTCCATGTTCCTTTCACATAATTTTGATTAAACACGTGGCGGGTGTAGTTACCTTGACATGAGATGGTTTCCCTTCCGGAGCACATGGCCTCACTTTCCCGTTTGAAGTTCATGTGTTCAACCAAACTTGTCAGTTTTTGCGGTTTTACTTTGCTACTGGATTGTGATTCGGACATGGATTAGTATGTTTGTTTTTGATTAGTACATATATAGTAATACATTCAGATGAACCTGCTGAATATCTTTCCTTGTCAGTTTTGGAGGTTTTGCTTTGCTTCTGGATTTTGATTTGGACATATTTTGGTATGTTTGTTTTTGATAATGAAAATTAAAGAATTTGACACTCTGCTAATGTAACGTAATTTGTGTATTAGTATACATAGTGTCCATATATATCATTTTTCGATATGAAAATTTATAGAATTTAAAGCAACATGTCTGCGTATTTAATATTTGTAGAAAGTTGAAAAAACAAAACAATAACATCGCTGTGGCGTAGTTGTATATATATATATATATATATATATATATATATCTTTGTGTGTGTGTGTGTGTGTGTGTGTGTGTGTGTGTGTGTCAAGAGCCAATTCTTTCATCTATAAAAATAACATTGTATGACCAATACAAATTCTTCAAACAAAGGTAGATTATAGTATAAATTTTCTTTTACATCATAGCCTTATGTATTTTTGGTGACCATGTTTCAGAATTTTTTTTTAAATAATTGACTTAATTAGTATCTCATTTGCATATTCTAATAACACGATAATGAACACAGTTACATTTATAGTAACACTTCTAACACTAATTATAGTTATGCTGTAAGTTGATAATATGCATAAACGTGCTAAGAGATAAACTTGAAGAAGACCTTAGGTCATAGTGACTAAAATAACGTAATATAATAGTACTCAGAAGAACTCTTGGTTAGAGATAAAACATGCATGATAGATTGTGGGAACTTATGTTAAAAAGCCTCGATTGATTTCCGAAAAATCGTAATTTATCTATTTAAATGTTCCTATATCTTCCTGTACACTACATTTTAGTTGCAGTACAGACCTGTCCAAAGTTTAACACTGAGCCAATAAATAGAACATACAGTTTGAGTGACCGAGATACGGATAGCTACTGACCGAAAACTTGCCCTGCCGAGACAGATAGTGGCTGCTGAGATAAACAGTACAGGCCAGTCTAAAGTTTAACACTGAGCTAAAGGAAATGAGTCCATGCTCGGCTGCCAAGGCCTGTGCTGTATGTACGTCCGTGGGGTTTGTCATACGACCGACGTGAATTTGAACTACAATGTATTTTCTGCTTCATGAAAACTGACGTTTTTAAAATCACGTTAATCCACGTGATGTAGCAAATTGTGCTAACGACAGCAGCGTTGTTTTCTGGCATTACAATGTGGGAAACTTTTATTCTAATTCGGGTACGAAAAAAAAAAGAAAACCAGACTCTGTATTGGCACGATGCAGAATGATACAATCTGAAAATATTTTGTCTAATCAATCAATTAATAAATTTTAGAAGAATATTTGACAGATTTATTAATATAATAAAAACCCCATTGTTTTCGCTTTTAACCTCGAGCTCTAACGTAAACCGGTCCGATTACTTCCATTGGATATGGAATCGCATCAGTTGATGTTTACCCGAAGAAACGACTTTATTTTGGGAATTTGTGGTTTAACTTTTTCTAAAACATACAAACCAGCGTTAAGGGGAATTGGTTACTTGATACACTGGCGCAACGTTGACCTATTTCCATTTATTCTCATTACATTAACCACAGGGAAAAGACAAAAGTTGAAAAGACAAAAAAGACGAAATTTTAAGGACGAAATAGTCCAAAAAGAAAAATATATGAAAATTCATGGACGAAATAACGATTTTTTTTTGTTATTTTGTTATCTTATTTTTTTTAATTATTTTTTTTTTGTCTAGTCAATGTTGTCTGTTGTCTTTAAACCCCAATAATTTCGATCCGTGGATTCTCTTTTATAATTATTCAAATTTCTCACATTGGGCGACCTGTTCTTGGATGGTTGAGTGAACCGAGGTAACGCAGAATAACTTTACTTTATCAATAATATTGCAATACCAACGCATATTTCAAATCTTATAAAAAAAATTGCATTTTTTAACAATCATTTGTTATTTCTACGTATTTTTCGGTGGCACACCACGTTTCTTAGATCTTGCCATGTGATATACACCGCTAAGTTCATGTTTCGTACCATTTAAAAAATTCACAGAAAAAATATAATAGCCATATACACGGAGTAAATAGTCTAGTTACTACGAAAATTTATTGATAACATCTCTCTCTCTCTCTCGCTCTCTCTCTCTCTCTCTCTCAAGCTCTCTTACACACACACACACACACACACACACACACACACACACACACGCGTGCGCATTCACTCTCTATCTCTCTTTCTCTCTCTTGTCAACCAAAAAAATAAATGTATATCACTCACAGTGCCTAAAATAATAAATAAATGCTCAAATATATATCATCAGCGACATAAAGGGTGGGTACACCACCTGCATTTCCTAAAAATCCGGGATAAATGCTCTAGCTCATTTTTACTTCCGCTGAAAATGTTCTTATCTTTATAACTAAGCCCCGGTTTATGTTTAAATAAATATCACAAAAAGTAAAATCTCGGAAAACTTGAAAATGTTATACACGTGGCCTTTCATCAGACAAGTGAGGCTGGGTGCTCCAATAAAGGTTAGAACTTCTTATCTAGCTAGCTACATCCGCCGGATGTTGAATGGTTAGTACCTGCTTGAGTTAAACATTTTGAAACCATTTTAAGTGAGACTGGGTTTATTGGAATGTTGTAAAGGATATTAGAAAAACTACAGGCCTGTCGAAAGTTTAACACTACGCTAACGATACGAACAAATTCGACAGCTTATTTCGGCCCTTTGTTAGCTTTATATAGATAATTCCCATGTGAAATCACACTGTCCACTGCAGAGGTAAAGTAGCGGCCATTATGGTAGGCATTGGAAATTGAGTCTTATTAATTCTTTCTAAAATAGGGTGTATAAATTTTATTGTCACATTGTTGTTTGGGGACAAAAATCTTAATATGAAAATAGGCATTGCCTACCCCGGGAATTGTCCAAATTTATTATCGGGTTATTGTGTACACAAACACACACACCCAAAAAAAGGATGACACACATTGTTTTGTCAAGGCTTACCAAATACTGGTGGGACTGACTATAGTTAACTACCGCCGAGTTCTTGCGTCATCTGTTAATTGCAATCATGTTCTGTCGCACAGAACTGAGTTTTGGTATGATCTTTCCAGGGACACAAAAGGCTATTCAATTACCCAATATAGTGAATATACTAATCCACACCACAACATTCTCACGTTGTAATGTCTTCTCATCTTGAGTCACTGTTATCATACCATGTAAATAATTTAATCTACTGATTTATGGATCGCATAAATAACTACTCCTGTTTCTTAAAACAAGATGTGTATCATATCACAGTTCAAGATTGCCCCATTCAATTAATGGAGCAGTTATACCGTGAATGAAAAACAAACATACTAATCCATGTCCAAATCACAATCCAGGAGTAAAGTAAAAAAAAAACTTTGAAACTGACAACATGCGAAGTTCCACCAAGGAAGTGACACCTTCTGTTAGCTGGCTACACGTACCGGCCACGTGTGTAATCAATATTAAGTGAATGGAACAAGAAACTAACATCCACAGGTCAATATTGGACAAAGAGACATCAAACTTGTCAACAATACAGTGATGATGGTCATAAAACTTTTTGCCGAAGGCCCTGATAAGCCTAGGCTTGCAATATCCCTTGGTCAACAATCTATTCTGTTTGTGACCGCCTTGGTTGCTCAATAGTATAGCATCCTCCTGGAGAGTGGAAGGTTTTTGGTTCCAACCTGACTTGTGTTATACATGACAATACTTTAAAATTTGAGTTACTGCTTCCTCATTTTGCAAGCCACATTTTGCTCAGAGGATAGACTATCGACTGGTTATAAAATATTAATTTGGAGTGAAATGCTTGTCTGTGGCATGCTGACTCTGTGAGGCAGCACCTTTAACGCACAACCTGATATGAATACAGTGGTATGAGGGTAAGCTCCTCTTACACCTTCAACATTCACAGGCATATAGTACCATGATGAGAATTTTCTAAAGCACAGACCATTGCAAGTAACAAATGAAATGATTAAAACTTGACAGGCTTACAAGTACCGAAATAATGTTAATTTTAGCCCAGCCCCTTTAAGTTTCACTGCATGAAGAGCCTCAGCCCCGGAGAGTTGAAAATGCTTTTTCACTTATATTGAGACGGTTAATTCTAGGATGGTTGGTTGTAGTTTTTTTTACCCCAGTCAGGATTATTCATTATTCACCTAAATTAAAATGGAACATTCTGAGATGATATACTAGAAAGATGTTGCTTTAAGATTTATATTGAAATGGTCACTTCTGTGGATAGTGGAGTGGAAATTGGCATTTATTCACTTATACCAACTTTTTTTTCGAGAACCAAGTCTGGGATATTGAAGAAGGTAATGTTGATTTTACCCTAGTTAAAATTTGTATATTCATTCCAGATACTGTAAATTATTGGAATCCCCTGCCAGCATCGGTAGTCCAGTCGCCATCCCTGGAGGTTTTCAAGGATTCAATTCAGACCTTACCTAAGTGGATCTCAACTACAGTACAGTCAGCTGCTAAACTCAACATGAATGTTTTATTATTATTTTTGGGACAGCGGTTTATCTCATTGCATAACATGTACAGTTTCCTCATCAGTTATGTCCAAGTTGGATTTTTGATGAGTGCAGTCATTGTAGTTGAAGTCAGTTCTAGTCAGCACCTTAAAGTCAAACTGGTCCAGCCGTAGGGGCTCGGGGAATATTATTTTAGTTTATATTGATGTCAAGATCGTATTATTCTGTTGTTTTATGGAGAAAATACGATCTTGACACCAATATAAACTAAAATAATATTCCCCGAGCCCCTGTGGTCCAGCTCGATCAGCTGATCATGAATCATGATATCCACGTCACATGTAAACAAACAGAGGATTTGTCAATATTTTTTTACATTAAATTCGGAATATATGTCATTAAATTTTATCTGTATTTTCATAAAAATGATTATTGGAACGAACTGTTAATTAATTCTTTCGAAAAACGCATTTTATTATTTTTCTTAAAAATCGATCGTTTGTGAAAACGTCTTTCCCGTCCTGACGAACGCCATTTTTGTTTACACTGCATTCAGCGAGGGTCACAGATGCACTCAAAATTCGGATTCAATTAAGTAATAATATGTGAAAAAAAGTTACCGTAGAAGTCGTATACGGTGGTTATGCTAACCTCGTAATAGTTTTGTGTCAGGTAACTATGGCTATCGATTTATCTAACTTGAAATCGGCAAATTTTGTATCTTCCCGCATTGTATACTGTGTGATCATGGTTGATGCACGTGGGAAAGCCGGTTGCTGATTGGCTTACAGTGGTTATCGAACTGAATTGAACTTTGACCCAATCAAAAGAAATCACGTCATCGCGAATCTTGAAACGCTACACTTGGAGATCAGCCAGAATGGCGAAAGAAATGTAAATATTTGGTATTCGATCAACCTATTTAAATTATTACTTGTTTTAATAAATTATTTTCACGATAATCGTTTTTTAGTTTCATTTCTGATGTACAAGACGGGCGAGATTTTCCCCATATGGAGCTCACTTCCTGTCGATTTGACCCCTTCAATGGCCTTGAGAAAAGTGGTGCACGCGTGGCGTCAAATGATTTAGACGTACGGTCAATGGAATTTTTCCACAATTTTCTATGACGTCATAATACGTACGTGTTACCTATAGACGGGAAATTCCCGGCGCTTCGCGCCGGGACAATTCCCGTATAATCAAAAACAAACATACTAATTTATTTCCGAATCACAATCCAGAAGCAAAGTAAAAAGTTTGGAACTGACAAGTTAGTTTAGACACGTGAACTTCCACCAGGGAAGTGAGGCCGGGTGCTCTGGAAGGGTAGCACCTTCTGTTTAGCTAGCTACACCCGTCGCGTGTGTAATCATAATTGTGTGAAAGGAACATGGAACTATGAGACGTCAAATATATCCAAGGCAATCCTGGACACAGAGACATCAAACTTATCAACAATACTGTGATGACGGCCATAAAATATACCAAATCAAAGTAAAAACATTGATGATTTCATAAATTAAAAAAAAATATTGATATCCTGAATACTTTTTGAAAAACAATAATTTAAAAATGAACAAATTTGGTTAAAATAGATATAGATAAATGATATAGATTGCCTAACAAAATGGCGACTACGCTACTGATTTCGTCTGCTAGAGGTCCATGGGAACTATCTATATATGGCGACAACTTTTCGGCCACTGCATCATTGGCAGCTTTTCCACCATAAGCTAGCCATATCTCGGTACTTCATCTGACTAGCTTCGACTCCATTTCGTAAGTTCAGTGTTTAATTTTCGCCAGACCTGTACTGTTTTCTCATCTAGATGATCAACTTTTTTCAAGGTCTTGTTATAAATAAATATAAACTTGTACATGTCAAATTACATGAGTACTTATGATAAACATCGTGCGTAATAAATGATAGGGGTAAAAAACATCCTGCCGGGTGTTAATGACATAATTCAAGATAAAGGGTAAATACTTAGTCTAAATATATATATATATGTCAAGTGGCTACGGTATCGAGCATGTGACTGATAACAAAAGAAATAGACTCTGACTTGATCATATTTTCGGAAAATGAAACTTAAACCTAGTTCATACACCTGCTTCTCTCTCTCTCTCTCTCTCTCTCTCTCTCTGGTTCTGTCACACACACACATACACACACACACACACACACACACACACACATACACGAGAGAGATGTTCTGCTACGGTTAGCTCAGACTTTAGTAATGTAAGAATATAACTTGTAGGACATGGGTTTAAACCCAACCGAAATGTGTTCCACAGAAAAGTTGCTATAACATCATGCTATGTTTTTCATTTTAAGTTCACCTGACTGAGAGTCATGTGCGTTTCATTTCCAAAAAAATCGTAAAATAGCTACATATTTTAAACAACATCTCAAACTGTTTGATCAGATAATATCATGGGGTTTTCAGTTTTGACATAATCTTGTATTTACCTTTAAATGGGTCAAGGTCAATTGTGAAGGACATGATCTATTTTTTACCTTTCTGATTTTATTTAAAATCTTGAAAACTATCAACTGTTTGTATTAGCATATACATTAGAATATTGTTAGCATGGATGTAACAATCAATTTTACATATAGACAAAGGTCATGGTTTCAAAGGTCAAGGTCACAGATGGGAAAGAATACTACTAGAATGGTTAATTATCTTGAACTTTATCTTTTTTGTATAGGCGTGTATACGTATATTGGAATATTGTAGGTATTGATACGGCGATCATTTAGATGAATAAAATGTCATGGATTCACAGGTTCAGGTCTAAGATGCGAAAATATACCGAAATGGTTGATTATCTCGAAAACTGTAAACTTTTTGTATAGGCATGTATATTAGACTATTGTAGGTATTGATACAATGACCAATTTGATGTATAAACGATCATGGGTGTCATGGGTTCAAAGGTCAAGGTCGCAGATGCAAAACAATATCAAAATGGGTAATTATCTCTAAAACTATACTTCGTTTAGGCCTGTTTGTAAGAATGATGTAGGTATTAATATGATGATCATTTTGATATATAGAATAAGGTCATGGGTTCAAAGGTCAAGGTCACATATGCAAAAAAATATTGAAATGGTTTATTATCTGAAAAAGCCTCAAATCTGTACTGCATATATATTGAGGTTTCAGTTTTTCTGTTTTCTTGAAAAATATCATTTAGCCAATACTGATCAAGGAAGCATATCAGACCCAATTGGCCTCTTGTTAGACATTCATTTTAGTATTCATTTTTTTTAGTTTTCTCTGTCGCCAGTAGTGAACTGGCTTTCAATATTAATTAAAATCAATGTTGACACAACTCTCTCTCTCTCTCTCTCTCTCTCTCTCTCTCTCTCTCTCTCTCTCTCTCGTTGCGCTTCATGCATTAAAGACAAAATCTTTCTAATAAGGTATTGTCTTTCTTTATATCAGTAACTGTAATAATCTACAAAAATTACAACATTTTTAATAACAAATACATTAAATCAATCTTAAATAGTTACAATATTGTTTGTTAATTCGAATTTTCTTTCCTTCTATCTCCAGAAATCGTCATCTCTACAAGCCCTTTAAACGAGATTCTTCATTATATGCATTTACGGTCACATTTTTCAGTTTAGTTAAATACAAAGTCAATAGATTCGAGGATAGAATTCTTGCCATTGCGGTTTTTTTCCTAATGTACGTCCATGAACAACCAGGACACAACAATGGACAAAAACCAGATTGTAAGTGTTCCATTTCGGCAGGCACCTGTAACAAAGAGGATTAAATTAATTATCTACCACAGTAAAAGTTATTGAGGGATTTTCCTGATGTACGGCCATAAAAAACCAGGACAAAACTATGGACAGAAACCGAATTATAAGTTTTCATTTTCGGAAGGCGCATGTTACAAAGAGAAAGAAATTAATATTCTACTGCAGTAAAGTTTTGTTGTCATACCTCTAGATAAATGCTTTATATTGATAATCTACATGTACGCACTGTCATATGACAAATTAAAATGGTTTTTGCGACAGGTAGAAACATACGCAAAATGTAAAAATTGACATAAAACGAGAGAGAGAGAGATAGAGACTGGAAAGTGTGTGTGTGTAATCGTTAAATGTGTGTACGAAAATGGACAAAATATGTGTGTGTGTGTGTGTGTGTGTGTGTGTGTGTGTGTGTGTGTGTGAGAGAGAGAAACGTTAAAAGTTAGATGTGATATATGTAAACAAAATTGGCCAAAATATGAGAGAGAGAGAGAGAGAGAGAGAGAGGGGTAGATATGTTATTTTATCAAGTGAAATCATACCATTTTGTGTTCGATAGGCTTGGATTATACGTAAACTTTTAGAAGTAGCTCTTCTTTTCTTGTAACTCCTTGTTGATCCACATTTCTGAAAGAGAAGATAAGAGAAGGGTTTCATCTGATAAAAACCTATTAAATAGAATCCATCAATTTAACAGAAAATTTGGAGTTACGTGTCGAAATTTAAACACTGTCTGGAATAACAGATAATCTCGTGCTTGTTTATCTATAGCTAAGGTAGCTTTCATTTATCTATTAGCAGCCAATATATGCTTAATTTCTTCCATTTTCGATACAGATTTCTGCTGGAAGAAACGAAGGTTGAAATTTCTATCTCCACCTCAACGTACGTACATTCGCCTACACATGCGGGACATGACGAAGTCTTGGGGAAAATTACACCCGAGTCTCAAAAATTTAGAAATTTTCATTCCATTTCAAATGATTAGACTACATAACTTTGTATTCTATTTATACAATATGTATAATTTAAAATCAAGGATATTTTATCTTATGGTAATTTTTTTTTTTGTTTTGTAAAAAAACGTTACACAATAAAGTTGGATTTACAACAATGGCGTCGATGTTGATATTACTCATATTTTAAACCCAAAAAATGTCATCAAAAGGAAAAAAAATAAATTATGAGTTTAACATTTAGGATAGGGAAATCTCATCCTCGAGGTTATATATTTTCGTCAAGATAGGGCAAGCCTTGTCTCTGACAATCATTTAACCACTCGGGTGAGGTTTCCCTATCCTATATGGATACTCATAATTTATTCTATTATTCTCGGCATAATATCTTGTAATGAGGTAATTTTAACACCAATTGCAATATTGCACCGACTATGATTACCACAGCAGCCAATTTTTTTTTCATTTGTTAAGTTTTATTTTTTTCCACATGATATACAGAAAAATAGTACCTGTATGCCACAGACTTGATTTTGGTTCACTTTACCAGGTAGGCATAAAGTAAGGTCACACTTTACAGTGATATCATGGATGTCATTCTTATTGAATCTAAAACCATACATCTTAGCATAAAGTCTCCCATCATCGGTATAATTGAAATTTTCCATCACAGTTAAACCTATGTTCAAGACACATCTGGAATATATAAATAATACTTGAATATATAAATAATACTGGAATATATAAATAATACTGGAATATATAAATAATAACAGTACAAATTTGAAATCCAAAATCAAAAATCATTTTTTATATCTTTGATTCAGTTTTGATCCGTGTGTGTGTGTGTGTGTGTGTTGTGTGTGTGTGTGTGTGATTATAATAATAAAATATGCATTCGACTAATAAGTAAAATATGTTTAAGCAAAATACTGCTGTCTGTTGTTTTCATATCTTTCATCTTAAGGTTATGACATTTTTTATCAACCTTCGCTAAAACGATATTTTTTCAAGTCAACAAAAATAGTCAAAAAGCAACTTATTTTCGGATCTTGTTAAAGTATGTTTATAGGTGTAGAGGGAGAAATTTTGACCTTTGCAGTGCACTCTGAAAGACATTGTGCACTTTAACGTGACATACCTGTCTTGACACGGGAATCGGTATTAAGATCTAATCCGAAGGACCCCGTACCTTCCATTTTTAATTGCCGAGTGCTTGGCGAAAGAACAGTCACTATCAATTTTTATGTCTTGGTCAGCACCCAGGCCGGGTTCGAACCCACGACCTCTCACATACAAAGCTAACACTACATGTATACTTCCGAAGTTGTCATAGAACATATGGATTTCTCGTACGACTTAATTAACAGTTAATAAACTATTAATGTGATTATTCTTACGCATTATTATTCCAGATTTCGACACCATTTCCACTTGCGATATTTCCTTCATAAACAGTACATTTTTGTGGAACTATTGTATAGTTGCTCTCTGTAAAAATGATTGCATTAAATGGTGAGAGTATACTGATTGCTAGCTAGCGACAGAAGAGAGAGAAAAAGAGAGAGGGAGAGCGAGCGACAGAGACAGAGAGGTGTAAAATCTGCAGAATTTTACGAAGGGTCGAGTAAGCTTCCTATTAGTCATAATTTCTCAGTTTAGTGTAAAACTTTCAATTGATACTAAGAATAATTAAATGTAAACCATGTAACCTGAATTACTTTTAAAGTATCCATCGCAATTATTATGTTTTGAAAACAGTATACAGCCAACCCTATCTATGAAGGCCACCCAAATGAACCAGTAAAGGTGGCTTTTGTGGACAGGTGACCCTTATTTACAGGTTCGAATAACATGAATTAACATCAATTGAAATAATATTATACCGCCTCTTATAGGCAGGTGACCCTTGTATGCATGTTGCTTTTAAGACAAAATTGAATGTAATTTTATTTTAAAAATTATTCTTGTAATTGAATAGTATGTTAATATTTAGAAAACTAATCTCTGAATTCTAATCACCTGGTCTCAATTTCTTGATGGGAGCTCCTGTGTTTAACTAAATTTGCCAGTTTTTAAAATTTTAACCTTGCTTCTTGTTTTATTGCATTGTGAATATTGACCGGTATGTTTGTTTTTGATTTCATTAGATTTAATATGAAATATTTATAACCTACGTCCTATGTACTCCATAATCATATAAAACTGGTCACCAAGATACACTCTTGAAATATCTTCACTCTGTGCAGAAATTCCAGTTTTAAAACTCATGTCAACATCGCCAATCTCATACTGCATAGTGTGCCTATTTAAAAAAATATACGGGCATCATCATTGTTTCAAAAGGTATTGGGATTTGTTGCATTGGATACTAATTAGGCAAGGCAGTTTGAATGTTCTCTTACCGAAAATCTCCGGTTTCCTCATAAGACCCAGAACTGTCCGCCTATGTGAAATACTCGTGAAATGGGGAGGGGGTGGATAATTATTACATTGCTTCATCCTTTTGCATTTAACTCAGATTATTATTAATTGCTATTTATTTGCTTATTAAACAACAAAATGAGTCAATACTATATGAATTTCATTCCTAAAGAAGTACAATGCAACCAATTATAACGTATAAATCTAAATAAAGATCATTGACCATTAAGACATGTTTTCATGCCCGTAACCTCAGGACCTCCATATAAAGGTCGCCTGTCTATATATATCACCTATGTAAAAACCTTCTGTTTATATAAAAAAACTATTTTATAGCGACCACTGCTATATAAAGTCAACCTTTCTAATATTCAGACCAGGGTGCAGTTGGACAAAACTTAATTAAAATGACCATTGACTAAACATTTATAAGTTCAACGCTAAATCATGTACTAATTATAGTTTAATTAATTATTTACTTTAATTAAGTTTTATGCAACTGGCCACAGGGATTTGGATTAATTTGCGTTGAAAATATTTCTACTTAAAACTCCTGTATATATTGTCTATGTCCCAAGCTTCCCCTATCTCTCTTAATCCTGTCTATAAAGGCCACTCAAGGGAACCAGTAACTGTGGTCTTTATGGGCAGGTGGCCTTTATATACAGGTTCAAATACTATGAATAAAGCACAATTGGGATACAATTGTATTGGCCTTTATAAGCAGATGACCCTTATATAGAGGTGACCTTTATGGCAGGTGGCCTTTATATACAGGTTCAAATACTATGAGTAAAGAACAGTTGGGATACAATTCTACTAGCTTTTATAAGCAGATGGCCCTTATATAAAGGTGATCTTTATGGCAGGTGGCCTTTATATAAAAGTTCAAATAATATGAGTAAAGAACAGTTGGGATACAATTCTACTGGCCTTTATAAACACATGGCCCTTATATAGAGGTGACCTTTATGGCAGGTGGCCTTTATATAAAAGTTCAAATAATATGAGTAAAGAAAAGTTGGGATACAATTCTACTGACCTTTATAAGCAGATGGCCCTTATATGGAGATGACCTTTATGGCAGGTGGCCTTTATATAAAAGTTCAAATAATATGAGTAAAGAACAGTTGGGATACAATTCTACTGGCCTTTATAAACAGATGACCCTTATATAGAGCTGACCTTTATGGCAGGTGGCCTTTATATAAAAGTTCAAATAATATGAGTAAAGAACAGTTGGGATACAATTCTACTGGCCTTTATAAACAGATGGCCCTTATATAGAGGTGACCTTTATGGCAGGTGGCCTTTATATAAAAGTTCAAATAATATGAGTAAAGAACAGTTGGGATACAATTCTACTGACCTTTATAAGCAGATGGCCCTTATATAGAGGTGACCTTTATGGCAGGTGGCCTTTATATAAAAGTTCAAATAATATGAGTAAAGAACAGTTGGGATAAGTTCTACTAGCTTTTATAAGCAGATGACCCTTATATAGAGGTGATCTTTATGGCAGGTGGCCTTTATATACAAGTTCAAATAATATTAGTAAAGAACAGTTGGGATACAATTTTACTGGCCTTTATAAACAGATGGCCCTTATATAGAGGTGACCTTTATGGCAGGTGGCCTTTATATAAAAGTTCAAATAATATGAGTAAAGAACAGTTGGGATACAATTCTACTGGCCTTTATAAACAGATGGCTCTTATATAGAGGTGACCTTTATGGCAGGTGGCCTTTATATAAAAGTTCAAATAATATGAGTAAAGAACAGTTGGGATACAATTCTACTGGCCTTTATAAACAGATGGCCCTTATATAGAGGTGACCTTTATGGCAGGTGGCCTTTATATAAAAGTTCAAATAATATGAGTAAAGAACAGTTGGGATACAATTCTACTGACCTTTATAAGCAGATGGCCCTTATATAGAGGTGACCTTTATGGCAGGTGGCCTTTATATAAAAGTTCAAATAATATGAGTAAAGAACAGTTGGGATACAGTTCTACTAGCTTTTATATGCAGATGACCCTTATATAGAGGTGATCTTTATGGCAGGTGGCCTTTATATACAAGTTCAAATAATATGAGTAAAGAACAGTTGGGATACAATTCTACTGGCCTTTATAAACAGATGGCCCTTATATAGAGGTGACCTTTATGGCAGGTGGCCTTTATATAAAAGTTCAAATAATATGAGTAAAGAACAGTTGGGATACAATTCTACTGGCCTTTATAAACAGATGACCCTTATATAGAGGTGATCTTTAAGGCAGGTTGGACTGTAGTTATTTTACTACTGCCAAATGAGGTTTAGCTTTACCTTGAGAATTCTGTTCCATCGGCAATACGATAAACTGTAGCAGCAGGGCATTGTATTGCTAAAGATGTATTGTCACTATTGTCTACATTAATTGTTACAAATGTTACTTTATCCTGTCAGAAAAAGGAAATAAAAAGTTATGATCAGCAAAATTAACTACCGGTATAAGCAAGTCTTATAGAGAACGACAAAAAATTTCGAATCATTGACCGAAATTAAGTAATTTGCAATGCAACAGAGAGAGAGAGAGAGAGCTATACACCTCAAAAAGAAAGGTTGCATATAAAACAGATACACCACCTAAGTCCATGAAACACTACATAATAACGAGTAAACTCACCATGTGTACCGATGAACAGTTTTTAAGTAATGTATGTTTCTTGGCATGTTCAAAGGTACAGTTTCCTGCCCATACATTGGTAACATTCCAATTATTTTCTGACAGAGTAATCGTTATATTGTCATTACTATTACACTCTACAAGAAAATTACAAAATTATGTATGTTTGATAAATACGCAAAACCACACAAGTGGTTTTCTGACGTAGCTGATCGCACGAATTTATTATAATGTTGTGTGGATTTTTTTTATTTATACCCTTAGTGTTAAATGTTCTTATAAATTGCCAATGTTACATGTTTTAAATAAAATAAATGAATATAACATCTCATGTCAAACCGGAGATAGCAAGCCATTTGGATGACATTCTAACTTATGGTTCTGGGACCATGCATGGTCAGTTGCATAATTGGAGTTAATTATAAATCAAACCATAATTACCGTTGTGATATATGACTTGTTAATTATGGTTTAATTAATAATTAACTTTAATGTAGTTTTGTGCAACTCAATTCAAATACGATTTAATCAGGCGCTATGGAATCTCGGTTCATTCAATAGCCAACCATAACATAATGCCGATTTGCAAGTTTTTCAGAAATGTTTTAACCAATAAAGTAGAATGTACTTGTTTCAGAGCTTTTTGAACATATCGGTACAAAAATGTGCATTCGAAATATGTAGTTCAGAAACATGAAACATTTTATAAACATTTTTATAATAACCTTCATTAAAGTCTATGGCCATGCGTTTCTTTCAGGCCTTCTTCAGATGTTGTAACTTATGATTCGTTGTTGATAAAAATGTAGTTGATGGGGGGGTCCTTTTTATAATTGTTACTTTTGTCATACTTACTAACATTTATTCCGGTGCTAACTGTAGCCGATACTGGTATTTGATAACCAATAAATATCTAGTAAAATAAAAAGATTTGATTTTAAACCATAAAAAATAAAGTTAACTGAAAAGGGGTCACATCATCTATTAAATTTATATATAAACATATTTTTAAAAATAAACATTTGACCACATGTTTTTATTCAGTTTAATTTAAATTGCGCTCACTGTTTAGACGGCAAATAATATTCAATCATTTATCTATTATTTATCTGTTGTGAATCTTTAAAATAACTAGTAGGCAAGTCTGATTTATATATCTGACGTCCCATAGTTAAATGTTCAATCCAATCTTAATATTGTAGCTAGCTAGACAGGAAGTGCTTAGTCTTCCGGAGCACCCGGTCTCACTTCCCTGGTTTGAGTTCACATTGTGATTTGGACATGGACTGGTATGTTTATTTTCCGGTACATCAATTCTAGAGTTTCTCGAAGAAAAGGAAAACATTATGTTTTGATGAAATAAGGATTAGTTTTGAATATAATCACAGCGAAATGTTTTGTAACCGTGTCTGATAATTTGCAAAAACAACAAAGCTCATAGAAGCAGAATATGTTTCGAAAGTGTTTTGTGAAAAAGTGTCGATTTTCCGAGTAAAATTGTTAATATAATTTAAACTTTTGTCGGAAAAATACATGTACCTATAGTGCAAAGGCGAGTCAATAAGTAACCAACCAAACTCCCAGTTGAGATCTACCTCTTCGTTTTCAATGTAATTAACCTTTAGTGTAATGCACTCAGACCGATGGTGTATAAGCTTTATCAACCCAGAACTGAAAAAAGTCAGGGTTCTTTGCATTGACCCACAGCTCAACTGTCTTCTGGACTTATTCTTTGGACCGGAAATGACGTCCACTGTTATAATTTTTAGCTTTGGGAATAGGAAGCAATCGCTAGGAGCTAGGTCAAGCAAATAGACTGGTCTACAAGTTTTCATAGAATACATCAGTTATTCTACTTTCCTTGGGTTAAATGTTCAACATAACAACACTTTTTGTGTCTCAAAATACTGTGCCTCGAGGATTCGGAGCCTACCCACTGACGTCTTTTACCTTTATTCTCTGGCTAATTATAACGAACAGTCACCAGATTCAATAGAAAATAATTGTTTGACCTAAAATGCTTTATCAGGGCGCTGCATACTGGTGCTCTGGTTGCCATTTGCTGATTGCTAAGAGATTTGAGGACCAAACGGCCTGCTAGCTTGTGCATACCTGAACGAAAATGCAAGATTGTTAAATCTGCCTCATAGGTTATACAAGAAACCCAAATTTCTTACATTTAATTTTCCAGTGGGCGTCCAGACCTAGCTTCATCTTCTAAAGCCTACCGCGTTTGAATTCCCCTGTCCAGAATTTAATCTGAACTAAGGATGGTGCGAAAGACCCATAAACAAAGCTAATATTTTATTTCCTGTCTGTTCTTTTAAATACAAATACTGAATAACAGCATGGTACTCAGCTTTAGATGATAAGCATGCCTTTGCATCACCAGCCATGTTTAATATTCAATATCTTATTAAAGAATGAAGCAATTTTGTATCCATTTATAACACATGTACAGACACACAAATATAATGACCGTGTCGGGCAATCGGACAAGGAATAGGCTGGTCATTTATTGAACCCTCCCCCCTCAAAGTCTTAATACAGATTTTTTTTAAAGTCTTTAGTGTGCCAAATTCACTCAAAATCCATATACACATGTAAAATAAATGTTGAAATAAGATCAAAGTTTATCTCACCAAAAAGGAACAAATCTTCAAAAAAGAAGGCATGTTTCATGGGGCACCTGTATTATATAAAATAAAATATAACAGTATTAAAATCACATTATAACGTCATAATAAGACCAGTTAACGTAGTTTAAAAGAACAGTAACATTTATCTTAGCAATTCATTACTTTGATATTTCACAAATAATAATTTCCAAACTTCTAAGTTACCAGACAACGCGGTATGTGTTAAGGCCATTCTCGAAAATCAAATGTATTTCAAATTGTATTTCTCTCAAAAACAACTGGATGTGGTATATGGGGTAAGAATCATATATACATGACATAGGCGTAGGAGGGTTTTTAATATTGGGGGGGGGGGGGCGAAGCTTTGTGTATTTGTGTATGTCGTGCCGCAGGGAGAGTATGAGAGGGGTGTTAAACCTCTCGCATAGGTGGGGGTCCGGAAAATTTTCAAAACTAAGTCCTATCTAGACGCATTTTCAATGTATTTTGCAGCGTTTTGTTAGGTTAAAATACTGTGATATCAAGGCAAAATTATATAAAATAACCGTATGACACAAGTTCCATAATCAACCCTCTCATTGGAGATGGATATGGGGGGGGGGGGGGGGTAGATTTACCACGGAGAATTTTTCAGCGTTCTGAGTGAGAGACTGAAAAGCAGTAAAATATTAAGACAAAATTGTACAAATAACTGCATGACATAATTAAGTCCAATGATTAATTTTCAAACATACGGTACTCAACAAAATTTCAAACAATATATTGCGGGGGCCGCCCCCCACCCCCTGCTCCTACGCCTATGCATTATCAGCATAAACATGCATAAACGTACTCATAAAGAGGCACAGTCGAAGCACTACTGATGAGGAATTGTATTTCATAACGGCAGTTTAGGGATGTAAAATTAACACTGACATAATATACAAAACGCACACCAACAAAGTGCACAAAGTAGACATAATAATTTACATAATACAATACAATTAGTATATAAAGATTTACCTTAATATAACGATGTATTGTAAATTCAAAGGTAGTGATTCTCGTGGTCTGTTATTGAATAAATTAAAATATTTAACAAAATTTGCTCAATCCATTAAACTCTTAACATTTTAAATGAATGAATAGCGACGAGCTTGAAAGCATGTATACTTTGAACTTTTATTTCATTAAGACACTGTCAATCGTATTACCAAGCAAATACAAAACACACAGAGAGAGAGAGAGAGAGAGAGAGAGAGAGCGACAGAGCAATATAAAACTACATGTAATGTATTGAGAGAGAGAAAGTGTGTGTGTGTGTGTGTGTGTGTGTGTGTGTGTGTTAATATGGCAACTGTTTACCTGTCAATCTTTCACCTTTGACCATACTGAAAAAGTTTTCAGACTTGGGAGTATATAAAACAGAATGTAAAACAGATATAAAACGATTATATTTACACTGTATACAACTGACACCGAGTTAATATTTCGATAAGATAAAATTCTATCATAGTCACAGTACAGACCTGTCGAATGTTTAACATTAAGATAACTAATTATTTCCGTTTAACACAGCCCCTCGTTAGCTACATTTCTACAGCTTTTTGAAAGCTGCTATCTATCACCTGGCCCTGGTTTCACAATCATTCCTTAGCTAAGATTTTCCTTAACCTAAATTTAGGAAATTTTGATAATCTTCTTTTGGAATTACCGATGAATATTTTTGTCAAAACTAAATGCAGATGTTTTAATCTTGTGGTGGTCTTAAAAGTGACACCTTAAATTCCTGAAAATCTTGAAAAATAACAAAATTATGAAGATTTGAAATTTTGCAAGATTTAAGTTAAAGGAAAATCTTAACTAAGGAATGATTGTGAAACTGGGACCTGACAATTTTTCGAATATTAGCTATCCATATCGCTGCCACTCGGTAGCCGAAATTAGATTAGTTGTTTTAGCTAAGTGTTAAAATTTCGACAGTCTGTACTGTACACAGATATGCCATATTGACTTTTCGTTAGAGAAGTGCCCGTTTTAAATTGCAAAATTATTTTTGTGTCCAATAGGTTTAGAAACTCAAAGTTTCATGTTTTATTCCATAAATTATTAGTTAAATAAATACCTCCAATAAAACCAAAGAAAATTAATTTTACAAGTTCATTGGAGAAAGTGAAAAAATATTAACTGCTTTAACTTTGTGAATTCCTCTTCTCTTCATGACCACATGAGAGACACAAAGTTAAGTACAATAATATATAATCATTGATCTGTCTAGAAATTTAGAAATGACGTTTATAGTGCCATAACTTCCGTTGCTTTGCAAAACAAACAACAACGCACTGGCTTGCTTGAGTGCTTTGCACGGTAATGGCAGTTAGGCAGTTATAGCACTATAAACGTCATTTTTTACATTTCAATGGTTATGTTGACATTTTCTTTTCTTTTTTTTTTTTTTTTTTTTGAGAATATAATGCTGGTTTTTTAATCCTGTTGGAACAGCCAATCAATAGCGTTCACATATAGGCAACAGCAAGAAAGAAGAGACGTAAATTTAACAAATATAATTATAGATATAGTCCTATAATTACATTTGGTCTCATTATATCATAAATCTTCTAAATGAATATATTCATTTTTAAATCCATTATAGACATTTTGTTTGCCTATTTTACCGATATAGTTGATTGTCTTTGAATTTTGTTCATTCTGAGATCAAACTTTCACTCTCCAATAACATGATGACTTAAGCTGACTAGTCTTTGTCATCACATTCCTAAATATGGATGAAGGAAAGCATTGAAAAGAGGCTGTTTCGAGAAATATTTCGGGAAGTCTATTTGCTCTTTATTTCGTTTCAGTTTTATTTTTTAATTTGTTTGTGTATCTTAACCGACGCAATTGATTGGGTCCAAACAAGAGTTTTGCGCTGCTTAATCCATGTACCAACTACGGATAAATATAAAGCAATTTGATTGACAATTATTATACAGTATTACATATATATATAATATCCAGTTCTCATCGCTTTGTTATTTGTAAGTCGGTATGAAAATGACTCATCTTTTTTATGAATTGTTAGGTTTGCAAAACAAATATTTTTTACCAATGTGATTTGTTCTTTTATAACTTTATTTTACATTATTTATAAAGTCGAACACAAAACATATTTCCGAATCACTATCATACAATAACTACGTCAATTTCCACCGGGGAAGTAAAGCCGGTTGCCACCTGCCTAGCTAGACACTTGTGAAATATGAGAATAAAAGGAACATGGATCTGAGACGTAATATATATATATATATATATATATATATATATATATATATATATATATATATATATGTGTGTGTGTGTGTGTGTGTGTGTGTGTGTGTGTGTGTGTGTGAAAATGTTGGAAAAGAGATAGTGTACGTAACAAATATATTGTAATGACAATAAAAAATAGAATAAAATAAGGGCCTTGATAAGCCTAGGCTTGCAATTTCCCTGAGTCAGCAATTATATGTAAGCCTTTTGCTTCCTTGTATACCATCCACGTTAAAAGGCAGGGGCGGATCCAGAGTCTTGGTGAACGGGGGGGGGGGGCACAAGTATGCCAAAGGCGCGACCTGCTAGGGGGTCTGGGGGCATACTCTCCCAAAAAAATTCGTTTTTTTTCAGTTCAAATGGTGCAATTTCCTGCATCTTGAACACTGTCGAGCGTCTTTTTTTATCTCGCACTCAAAGTGGATCTAAACCAGCCAAAGAACTAATCAGTCTAGCTTTTTTTTCAAAAATTGTAATATTGACGCAAGTGGCTATAAGTGTCGGCGAGTTCATAATATCTTTATCGATATATGTCTATCAACTGTCCTGTCGAAAATTGTCGCCGTCGGAAACTGGTATTGTCGGTCTTTTAATCTGTCGAGGTGTAGTTGTGCACCGCAGATCCAGACCAACTCTTTTTTGCGTTATATTAAAGGAGTTTGTTCGACCTTTGGAAGTTCGATCCATCGGAGGGATACCAGTGTTTCGATTTAATTTGGTCATTATATAAATAGATGAACGTGGTCTGGGTGATCCAGTTTGGTTGATAAATCCTGGTCCTAAGTTTGATTGATTATTGATTAATGGGGTTTAACTTCTAAGTCAATAATATTTCACTTATATCGAGACGTCACTAGCTATAAGTGTAGGTGCAGAAATATTTACCTGTGCTTTGCGGTGATGGGGTTCTTTATCGTGCCACGCCTACCGTGACAAGGGAACTCGATTTTTAAAGTTTGTCTGAAAGACCCTCATTCATTTTTTAATGCCGAGCGAACAGTCACTACACTTTTTCAATTCTTGGGTCAGACCTGACCAAAGACCAAACCCTCGACCTCCCTGACTTACGGAGCAAGCACTCTACCAAATGACCTGCCTGCTACATATACTGAAGGGGTGGGTCTACTACTACCACCACCACCCCTTTTCCACACTGGCTTGTTTAAAATGAATTGTATGACATTCATCTGAACTTTCAAGTTAATTTTATTATATTATTAGTTTTAAAATGACTAGTTAGTCAGTTTCATCAATGTATAATGATAAGGATCTTGTCACCAGAAAAAAAAACACTGATTATTTTAGACGGATTTGTTCCGTAAGGCCGATAAATGGACGAATAGAATGAGACAGATTTTTTCCCATTAAACCAATTAAAAATAAAAATGTACTAAAATTGTACAAAAATTTGGACTTTAATATGGAAATAGAACATCGTGCTATAACAGTATACAAAAAAGATAATCTTGTGTGCTAAAAATTAGTTCTTTCTCTCTCTCTCTCTCTCTCTTGGTCACGTCCCTTGGCGTAAAAAGGTAAATTTGATGAATTCACTTATGATCAATGGACTCACTCTTAATGGAAGTTTCTTAATTAGTATTACTAATTAACGTTATCTACTGATATTACCTGGTTTCTTTCACGCCTCAGCGATCAGGTAAATAACATTATCACCTAAGACTGGTCAGTACTACCTGTACTCTTTCATGCTTCAGCGAACTTACATCGTCACCTGATTGAAATTTCCTACCTTTGTACACGAATTAATTAATCAGTACCAGCACGGGCCCCCTGTGCCCCCCCCCCCCGCTGGATCGGCCACTGAAAGGAACAAGAGTTATTATTATACCTCATTAGAAAAATACGATGCTATCTATAATTTGATTGGATCGTTGGATCATGTGATCAGGGCGGAGAAAACATCGTGTATCCCTCTGAAAACATCATATCCCACCTCTACGGGACACATCATGACGTCACAATGATATGACGTCATCGATGGAGAATCAGTCACGGCGTTCTAGCGTTTGCCCCCGATGAGTTCCGATAGGAGAAAAAGCAATGAATCGGAGAAGGAATGATGTTTTCAGGCTGTCTTTTTAAAAAATATTTTTCTTTCTTCCATTTTTTTTTATTACAATGGTTATCTTTCGGTATAATAAACAATTTATTGCCTTTGTTTGAGGGAGATATGAACATTTGTTCACCCTTAACAAGTCACATTTCCCTCGGGCTTCGCCCTCGGGAATTATGACTTGTTTCGGGTGAACAAATGTTCATATCTCCCTCACCAAAAGGCAATAAATGTATATTATCATACCGCACTAGAAAAATACGATACTATCTGTAATTTGATTGGATCGTTGGATCATGTGATCAGGGTGGAGAAAACATCGTGTATCCCTCGAAAAACATCATATCCCACCCCTTCGGAACACACCATAACGTCACAATGATATGACGTCATCGATGGAGAATCGGTCACGACGTTCTAGCGTTTGCCTCCGATAAGTTCCGATAGGAGAAAAAGTAATGGATCGGAGGACTGATCTTTTCAGGCTGTCTTTTTAAAAATATTTTCTTTCTTTCTGTCCTTCTTATTACCATGACTATCTTTCGGTATAATAAACAATTTATTGCCTTTGAGTGAGGGAGATATGAACATTTGTTCACCCGCAAGTCATATTTCCCGAGGGCGCAGCAATAAATGTATATTATTTCAAGCTCATAAGGATAAATGTTATTTACCTTTTCTACAAATTAAGGATTATTAATATGAAGAACGTAATCTATGTGTATTTGTAGTTGACGACAGTGTTATCTTCATATTTAACCAGTTTATGTATAAATCCTGCTTTATACATTGATTTATACTCAGTAGCAACATTGTCGTATAACAATTCACAAAGCAATGGTTAAGCAAGAAGAAACAAGCCAATTGAGCGAACTAAATTAAGATAATTTGTTATGATTTATTTAGAGACAATAAAAACAAATATACCAATCCATGTCCAAATCACAATCCTTGAAACTTGGAAATTAAGTTAAACACGTACACCTTCACCAAGGACGCGAGAGTAGGTGTTCCGGAAGGGTGAGGAATTATACCGTTATTGTTAAACATTCTGAATTAGTTTTCAAAATTAACATATATGCATGCATATTGGCATTCAAAAAGTATTTATTATTATAATTTGATAATAAAGATAAAATCTTTCCATAATTTAACAGAATTTAATCACAAATGTATAAGTTACACACATAATTTCCATCAAACAAACGGTTTTAAAACTAGAATGTATGCATCAAGCGCAGTTTTTTTTTATACAGTTAGAAGTTTACATTGACAACCAAAATTTACGTTCCGGCTGTAAGATCTCTAAGGAAAAGAATCTCAGAATAAGGAAAAGAATCTCAAAAGATTAACATTGGTAAATACGTTTTGGAACATAAAAAGTATTAAAATAAATGTAATATTAGCCTCAGACTTACGGCATTAGACTTGAAAGATGGAGGTTTTAAAATTTAATTTTTATAGAAATTATACATATATAATTAGATGACGTTTTATCTTTGGAGAATATGGAAATGTCATAAATTTAAAATAAATATTTAGCACGGATTAATCTCTGTCTGTTACACAAGTGGATTTGTATCTTTTCTATCATCAACTTTTCTTGTCTATGCTATCATATACCGCTTCCGTTTTCATATATAGACCTGTTTAGCAATGGGGTTCGCCGCTGCACCACGTGATCAATACCTCTTAACGTTTGTGCGGAGCGGTTTGGAAAACGTCAACGTCACAGATTCCCGGAATGACGTTGTTTTCGCAGGAAAACGTCATTTCGTGCGATTCCATATCCATTGGAAATAAGTGTTTCGCACAAACGTTAGAGGTTATCACGTGGTACAGCGGCGAACCCCATTGACGTATCGCCGACCGCTCCCACAATGTTCCGACAAAGGCCCGGCATGCTTGAATTACACACAAAAAAATGTAAACTTGTCCTGAATTGTGCTATTTAATGACGTCACTGACACTATTACGTCATTAGTTGCCGTGGCGCTGCTTTGGTACCGTGATGGTCGGAACATAAAAGCTATGACCTAGCGATACCGGTATGTCAATTAATATTGATGCAGAGATATTACAAGGCTAGGCTTATCAAGACTCTCAAAAGAACAAATGGGTGGCATCAAACGCAAAGCGACGGGATATTCCCCGTCTAAAGGTAATACGTATGAAGTTATAGAAAAAAATGCCAGACCATCCGTCTTTTTCAATGGGGTTCGCCGCTGTACCACGCGATATCTTCTAACGTGTCTGCGAAACGCTTGTTTCCAATGGACATGGAATCGCACAATATGACGTTTCCCCGTACAAACGACGTTATTCCGGGAATTTGTGGCGTTGACGTTTTTAAAAATGTTCCGCACAAACGTTAAAAGGTATAGACCACGTGGTACTGCGACGAACCCCATTATCAACTCACGGTCGCTACGTTTCTCAAGCCTACTGAACAGATCAAATCGACAAGCTTTAAGCGTGATATGGAGGGATCTCGTCTCGTAATTGAGAATTTTGACTGGGTCATAACACACAATGTTTCCAGTCTTAACATTCCGTCTCAATATAGGTGAAATAAACACTCTACCCCATCATCCCAGAATTGTATACAACTCGTTCATGTAACTCGATATAAGTGAAAAGACATCTTCAGATTATGGGTGATGGAGCTCCTCATCTGGATTATTTTTCATAGCGTGTGCAGTGAAAAGGAATTCGGCTGAAATTACTCTTTATATCTTTTTATCTTTAGTCTTATAATTTTATATTTACAGAGGGGTCTTTCTCTGATTTGCACTTCAGAAAATTATCATTATCATCATCATCTATGATACTGTATGTTTGTGACTATTGCAAATGTAATGGGAGATAAAATCTTTCCTGTCCAATATGTTTTATCCACGTCAAGTATGTTTTAGTTTCTTTATTGTACAGTTAGACCTTCTTTCTGTACGAAAAATGCAGCACACCTAAAAATAACTCACAATTACAAATGGACTATTGTTTGTTTATACATGTCAGTGTGTTTTATTTTCTATCTTATACCAGCAGGCAGATTACGCAATGACATGCCTACCACTCCCTCTCAAAATCCTAATCAAGTTGATACTTTATCCTCTTAGCCCAATGCAGAGTGCCAGTCAAGGACACAGTAACGTTAAGTGTTGTATACGGCCTGGTCAGGTTGGAACCCACGACTTTTGCTCTCGAGGCGGACGTTCTACCACTAAACAACAGTTGTGGTCACAAACACTCAATCAGAATGGATTGGCATGACTGCTTTGATAAATGAATTGAGTATTACTCCAAAATTAAATTTTTATAGAGGCTTTAAAGGTGTTCATGAAATTCCACGACATGTACTTAATGCTTAAAATAAATTAGGGTACCAATTAATGCAGTCCATACATCCGTTGTTTTAAATTATTCATACGATAACTTAGTGATGACTTCTATTGAGAACAAGACATTTAAGCAAAAACCAACTTAAAGAAACGTTTCTTTTGCTTCATTGTCATAATTACTTACAGTAGTTATCTAATCAAAAACAAACATACTAATGCATGTCCGAATCACCATCCAGAAGCAAAGCAAAGACTATGGAACTGACAACTTAGTTTAGACACGTGAGCTTCCATCAGGGAAGTGAAGCGATGTGCTCCGGAAGAGTAAGCACCTCCTGTTTAGCTAGCTACACCCGCCACGTGTGTAATCAAAATTGTGTTGAAGGAACATCAAACTACTATGGGACGTCAAATATATCCATATTGCTTATTTCATATTTTTAAAAGTCGACATTATTCTCATCACTGTATGTTTCAAGTCTTGTCTTTTCTATGTCCGATCAATACAGTTGCTCAGTGTTTGCGAGGTCTTGGTTTCAAATCCTGGCCAGGGTCTGACTATTACTTGAAAATAAGTAATGGCTGTTTTTTTGCCAAACATTTGGCATTTAGATAAGAAAGTCATGGTTTCTTCGTAAGAGACTTTAAAAATCCCTTCTGCGTGACACATTATGAACTCTCCGTGCATATTGCCCTGACACACGGCAAATATCAAAATGTCCTCAACTTCCTCTTTAGCTGGTGATGTATCGATGTGAGTGTTTTTGGACTGGGACTTAACATTGCATTCAATCAATTAATCAATGAATCAATCAATCAATCAAGCAAGCAAGCAAGCGATCAATCGTTTATGTCCGATTGATACAATGCTCAACAGAGGTGTTATATTGAACTTCAATGATATTTAAACTTTGTACACATTGTTTCAAATTTCAAATTAACAAATGCAAGATAAATATGGAAATTTCTCATGTCTATTTTAATATTGATATTGTTGAAAACCATGATATGTATCCATCATTATCTTGGATATGTTTGTTGTCTTATGGTTTAATTTAACTTCCTAACTGGCTTAACAGATGCTTGTACTTACAGAGAACCCATTCTCGCTTCCAAAGCGGAAGTCCATGTGTTTAAATAAATGTGCCGGTTTCCAAGGTTTTAACTTGCTTTTGGAATTGTAACTTCAATATCGGTCTGTATTTTTACTTTATTTGGTAGTTTTAAATTTCTTTTTAGATTTGATTGTTAAAGGCATGATTTCCCCAAAGTGTTTCTTATTTTAAACACAATTTGTGTCATTGATTTTTGCTTGTCCAATTTTCGTGGTTTTAAGACAAAATACAATTTCGTGATTCATAGTTTCTTTTTATGGTATGTTTGAAGTATATATTATTTTGTTGATATGTAAATCCTCAAAAACAACGAAAATTGGAACATCGCGAATATTAATGATTTCCAAGTAGCATATAACACGAGTATTTTTCCTGGTCACATAACCCAACAAATATTAAAATGTTAACAAAATCGGTTCTCATGCATGAAAAACAGATGTAGACTTGGACTAACTTGAACAAAAAGAAATTTGCTTTCCACTCAAGGCTATGAGTATGGTATATTTGTATTAGCTTTTAGAACGTTCCATTCAATTCCAGGTTTGACAGGTCTCTCATCTGAATTCTTATTAAAAATTCAATATAAAAATACAGAACATAGTCAACAAAATTAATCATAAATTTTTTATTACAAAACTGAGTATTAATTTTTTTATTACAAAACTGAATATTAACATGAATATAATCTCTAGTTTCCCATGTGCATTTGTATACACAATAGTTTAATTATTTTGACAGAAAATTTGATCCTATTATAATGTTACTATTGAAAATAGTATCTGGCATTACTGCATATCTGCTGTTTCAAAGAATCATTAATTAATCATAGAATAAAATAGATTGTAAATGAATTTCTAAAGCACTGTTAAGTTTATTATGCACAATTAATTGTTTATAAAAATATTTTACAGCATGCTCTCATACACTTTGGTGAAATTGTATAATTTCCAAACTGAAATAGAAACACATTGACCGTTTGAAGTATTAACGATTTGTGCTAATCCCCATTTATGCTCTAAATTACTAACTTCACCAAAATGAAAATCATGTACATTGGAAGTAAGGCAGAGTTCTGAACACCAACATCTGAAAAAAATAAAACAAATTCAGATCCATAAATTATGATGTACCAAAACCATTGTTAATATTGAATTCTCAATAATAAATTTAGATAAATACTTTCAAAGATTTTGGTTATGTTGCAGAAATTGTTGGACAATAATCCTACCCATTCGCTCACACATAAGATTTTACAATTACTAGACATTCGGTACATAAATATATAATTTTAACAACCGGACTCTGGATTACTAAATATTCTTAAAACTGATATAATAACAGGTTAAATCAAACTTGAAAGGAAATGAATGATTTATGTAATGTGCTATCTAAGTTCACCAACTGACATTGTTTGCTTAACCAGCTTGAATGATTAAAGATAGTGTGCACATAATTTAGAATCCAATATACTACAATATTTGGGTTGTTTCTTTTATTTTATTAAATTGAAATACAAATGTAGCAATTTAAAAGTGCATTTGTACATTCCAAACCTTAAAGTTGATGAGAAATATTAGAATTTATACAAAACTTATGTATGTATCTGAAAACATTATTATCTATGGATCCTTGAGGTTTTGTTTACAAAGCTAAGAAATCGTCGACTTGTTACACTAAAACACATTGTTACTGATCGTTAAAAATGACATCTTACCAGACATGTATTTTGTGTCATAGACACGGATAGTATTTCCTACAGTTGTAGATTTTTGTCTTTTTGCTGATCTTTTTACCATCGATTCTTTGTTAGAGTGATGGTTTTCATTCGAAATTTTCAAACTTGCATATCGTCTTCTTCTTGAAGTTGGACACCCTGCACCCTTTAATATACAGTTAATTTATATTTATGTGGGAAAAATCAGCTGCAGTATGTTTCTTTGGTGATCCCATATGCATATATAAAAAGGTTCAACTAAAGTCAACAATTGCAATGTAAATCACGTACGAGGGGAGGTCAAAAAGTTCATAGAATGGGGTATATATCGCCCCAACGAACCCTACATTTTATTATTATTTTTTAAAATATAGTCCTTATTTACCCCAATGCACTTAGCCTACTTTTCTTTGAGACTGTCTATACCTTTAAAATAGAAGTCTTCGGTTTGGTCCTGAAACCATGTCTGTGTGGTAGCCTTAAGTCCACCATTATCAGGAAATCTGATTCCCCGTAAATGGGGTTTCAAATTTCTAAGTAGGAAATAATCACTGGGTGTCAAATCGGTAGTGTAGGGTGTGTAATTAAGTTGTTCGAACTTGCATTCACGAATCGCTGTTTGCACAATCCTTGACTTGTGCACAGGAGCGTTGTCGTGAAGAAGCAATACCCTCGGCTCAACTTTCCCCTCCTGTTTAATTTCATAGCAGCTTTCAGCTGCTTCATTAGATCAGCATAGTAAGTCCCACTGATAGAGATTCCAGCAAGTTTATAATTGATTAACAGAACACCCTTAGAATCCCAAAAACACAGTGGCCATGGCTTTGCTGATGGTTGGGTTTTGAATTTCTTTGGTGGGGTGAGCCAGGGTGCTTCCATTGCATGGACATTTGTTTTGGTTTCTGGGACCCAATGATGAATCCACGTTTCATGACCAGTTCACTAAACGTAAATGGAAGTTCTCCGGGTTATCATTATAAATACAAAGAAGCTCCTGAATTGATTGGAGTCTTTGGAAACAATCCTGCACATTAAGTTTTCTGGGGACCCATCTTGCGGATACTTTTTAGATCTCAAGATGCTCGTGGATAATTGTGTGTACAATTCCATGTGAAATGTGCCAAAGAAATTCACCGGCGAATGGCCGAGGTGTACGATGACAGTGGTCCTGCCTATACCACAGTGGCAAAATGGTCAGCTGAATTTAAACGTGGGCGCACTGAATTATGCCCCACGGTCAGGTCGGCCAGCTGATGCCATCACAAAGGCAATTGTCACGTCTATGGAGACTCTCATCATGACTGATCGTCGAATTAGGATTGAAGCCAAAGCTAGGGAGTGTGGCATTTGATCCCTCTACTGTGAGGAACTTTATTACTGCCCTAAACTCAACATTTTCATTTTCAATCATTGCTTTGAATGCTTTTTGAGAATTACAGAAAAAAGTTGTGACAAATAAACTTCATATGTTAAAATGGCAGAATGTTGTGTTGTCGAAATAAGTAAAGAAAATGTGTGTTACGCTTGGCTGAATACGCTGTTTTATGAACTTTCTGATTTTCCCTCGTATTTCACAATAGTTATTGGCAGTGGTTCAGACAAAATTATGGAAAAGAAATATCTATTCCAGATGATGTGAAGTATGTAAATTTGAGGTATAAGATCACACTATTTGAAAGTGGACAATCTGATTAAATATATTATACTGGCGTGATCCAGGCGTGAATATCAATGGTTTAGAACATGTGGTGTTTTGGTTCTTAGTTTTTTGCGTTATTTGTAAATTTGATGATTTTTGTCTCTATATACAGTGATTATTGCAATGATTTCAATTTCTTTTGTATTTTTCCTTGTTAGTATTTTTGTATATTTATATACAAATATTGTGGTTATTTTATGAGAAACCAAACAATAGTATAACAATTTTAGTTAAGGACTGTCTCTAAATATAAAGGACGAACAATAGTAACGTGTGATGGTATTATTTGGCATTGCGGCGCGTTTATAACAACACGTATGGTCAAAATCTTGATATTGGGATAATATTTGCATGTACAATTTACCTCAGCATTGCTTCAACTGATACCAAGTCGGTACTACACTCTGTGCTCCAGCCGTTGATCTGGGGACATTTATCAGATTCATCAACGTCTTAATGTGGAGAAAACCAACGTTTTTTGTTAATATATTTAAATTTATGCATATATGATATCATTTTTAAAATTTGCCATCAACTTGTTAAATTAGCAAACTTAAAAAATTAATAAATGTGTATTTATTGATTTCGAGAACGGTTGTGATATTGGGGATGCGATATATATTGTGCGATAAAGGGGTGTTACAGTTGATTTGTAGTTGATTTGATTTGTAGATTTGTAGATTTGCATCAGTATTATTTATTAAAAATAAATATTTCAGAACCATTATAATCTTAAGGCTATAAGAACTAGTGCAATATAATTTTTCGCCCTCAATCATAATCATGTCATGTAACAAAGTGTGCAATATAAAATGGACTCAGGAAACTTTGGCGCGGAACAAAGTTTGCGCTCAAATACCGAAATACAAAATATATCTGCACATTAATCCTTAAGATTCATTTTTTATTTTTATGTGAAATATATATTGCTATAAAAATGCATACCTATCATTCCTATTCCTGTTAAAGCAAAAGAAGTAAGACGTTCGCTTAGGGTTGATAGTTTTCGCCAGGAAATTCAGTTAAATTTTATATCCTAAACTGACGGCCTTAATAGAAGTGACAGAAACTTTACGGGGACTGGGGATGGTATCAACATACATTACAACACTTTCTGGAAATTTACTGACAAAAAAGCTGTATATTTGATGCCTCTGTATCCAAATTTACCTGGTTAAAGAACTTATATTATTATTAATTAGTTTGTCAGTTTCGATAAAAAAAGAAAAACAATAAAAAAATATTAAAAATACTTACAATTGGCTTTTTACACCCACCACTAAACTCTACACAGACTGTAACATCACAAATAATCGAAATGTCTGAACTCTGTGTAAAACGAAAACCATACATTTTGGCTTTTGTTACTCTGTTGGTGTTGTCAAACGTAAAGTTTTCCATCACAGCCTGCGTTTTTGCTTTGGTACTTAGACACCTAAAATGAAATTTTGTAGTATTTTACTCATTAAAAACTAAAAACAACAGTAATGCTAATACAAAAAATTTGATACATAAAACCATAATACTTAATGACACTGAATGTGCACATTTGTTGCTTCAAATTAACAAAAAAACTAATTTATTCATATTTTACAGATACTGATGCATACATTGCGTCTAATTTCAATCATGACGTTTGGTGATATTGAGTGAATAATCTATTTATAGAATACCTATACGATAGAATGTTTACTGCCAGATAAAAATCGGATACAATTCTTATACTTTACTTCGCGTAAAAAGAATAAAAAGGACTTAAAAAGACAACAGTGTGACTCATTCTGATTGATTTCAAAGATCATCTAAGGCAAATTATTCATTTGTCATAGTTTTAGAAAAACCGGTAAGCCAAAATACAAATACTGAACATAGATTCTGGTTATACGGAATCCGAACAAAAATATGATGAAGATATCATAAACCTCGTCAAATTTGATTACACAAGTGACAGACGTGGCTAGCTTAACCGGAGATGCTTATCCCTCCGGATCACCGGCCTCACTGTCCCGATAAAATTGCGCTTGTTTAAACTTATTAGTTTCAAATGTTTAGGTATGTGATTTCTACATTAGTTAGTATGTTGGGAAAATATATAACGAATAAAATTGATTATAAGCAACTTTGTCGATTCTGGTTTTTGATTAGTTTTTGTCTAACTGCCGTATACATATTAATCTGTTTCCATTCTAATATTTTGATTTAATCAATAAGTGGTGGTTAAACTGTTTTCTCAACATTCAAACATTGTTTGTCTTGATGTTGATAAAAAAACATTTTGGAAGTCGATATTAAAAGTACACATGTACATAATTAACTACTAAATGTTTTATTCATAATTCATTCTTGATTATATTCATTATATCCACCATGCAAAAGTAATCCCTACGAAAGTAATCACGGCTATGGCAAAGCGATTTTTAGAATTACCGCACCACTTTAGTCGTAAAATTACATATTTTACCAATTTAATTTTACAGCACTAAACGGCTGTTTCGGAATACAACTCCCTCCCTATCAGTAGTGCTTGGACTAAAAATTATGAAACCAAAATTATTTTGATGATGTTGAAAAGCCACCCAAAGGACCAAAATAAATTTTACTAAATTAAGCTAAGTAAATACTTTGCACGATTGAGTATACCTTAAATTTTGAGAGATTTCAAATTTCAACTTGCAGGAAATTTAAATAATTATAGTATATTTCTGACAATAAAACGAAATTATTGCCTACTGAGATTGTGATATTTTCGAAGCACCAGCGGAGATATCGGCTCAGGGGTTTAAATTACATATTATACCAGTTTTAATTTTACAACACTAGACGGCCGTTTCGGAATACAGTTCCTAATCAGTAGTGCTTGGACCAAAATTATGTAACCAATATTATTTTAAAGATGTTAAAAAGCTACCCAAAATGACCAAAATAAATTTTACCAAATTAAGCTAAGGAAATACTTTGCATGAGGGAGTATTCCTTAGTTTTTGAGAAATTTCAAATTTTAATTTGCAGGAAATTTAGACAAGTATAGTATATTTCTGGCAATAATACGCAATTATTGCCTACTGAGTTGGTGATATCCTCGGGGCACCAGCCACCAGCAGAGATATCGGATTTGATTAAAATCGGTGTAATTTTGATTGTAAAATCATATTTAACTTGGTGTTAGTAAAATCAATAAGCTGATCTTTTGCTTAATTTCTTTTTTTCCAGTATATTTGTACTAACGTGGTGCCAACAATATATTGTGTAAACAGTACAATAAGTTTGAAAATACTTGACTGATGTTACAATATATTTCATATGTTGGATAAAAGAGTCGGGGATCAAACGATGACGTCATAGCAATATTCTAACCCGGCACAATCATCTTTGCCTTACCAATAGTTATACTTATAAACAAATCTAAACTGATTTTCGTATTCATATTATATTCTATTTGTCTGCATATCTGCAAGGAAAAATATATATAAAAATAAAAACTTTGAATTCAAGACTTAAAAATATCCATATTTAAATGTTATATTGGTAGCAGAAGATACGTACGTCTTATTACTCCACAAAAGTATTTGCGGTGTACTAGTTGACATCCGAACAGATAGATCAACATTATTTCCCGCAATAGCTGAACAGTTGTTTGGCATTACCACATATTCTACATAAAACACAAAAGAATAGCATGGGTTTTCAAGTAACCTGATCTAGACACAAGATATGAATTTGAGAGATTCCATTGTATCACAACACAAAATGACTAGGTTCAACGGTAAAGAACATATGAAATTCAGAAACGCAGTTGTTATCTTTTCATTTATGGTGTAATATGATCAACACATTTCGCTGTATGATACCAGTGTTTTAACCTATATTGGTATAGATAGAAATCATAAACCGTTAAGACAAAATTTTAGTAAATTCAGACTTAACGTCAACACATGTTAATCACTACATACGATCATTTATTAAAGAATATAATAATAGATAAACATATTTGCTAGCATGTGTTTTAAAGTAACCATTTTAGATCGAAAATACAATGCAACTTATCACTTTGACCAGTTTTCACCATGTTAGCAATTTATAAGGATTTCAAATATGTTAGGCAATATATTTGTTGATAATATAATTTTCCAGCAAACAATTGCTTGATGATTTGATTCTCTATTCTTATTCTGATAAAGGAAAATTGATGAGAGAAGATTGTCGCCAAATTATTCAACTCCACATACAATTCTAAATTTGTAAACTATGTAAATGTCATCTATCCTAACGAGCTTAAATTAAAAGATACGACCGATTCTTCCAGTTCTACTTCACTTTATTCTCAATTATGACTCACAAGAAAGGCTACATTCGAAAGAAAAGCTCCATTTCATACTGTACGACAAACGTGACTTTTCTAATGTTAACTACCCTAACTCTGCATCAATATACCCGTTTCTTTTGCTTATAGTGTATTATTTGTTTCTAAATAAATACGCTATGGTGGAGCTTGTTTTTAATTCGGAGACTTCATACAACAAAGCAAGCTGCTTACAAATGAATTGTTGACTCGTGATTATTGCAGTCCTGAGTTTATCAGGCCCTTCAAAATGTTTATGGTCGTCATCAAAGTATTGTTGATAAGTTTGATATCTCTGTTTCCAGCATTTCCCAGGATATATTTGACGTTCCATAGGTCTATTTTTCTTTCACTCAATTTAATTACACACGTGGCAGGTGTAGCTAGCTAAACAGGAGGTTCTTATCCTTCCGGAGCACCGGCCTTACTTCCCGTAGTAGGAACTCTACTATAGCGTATTCATTGTGAAACATTACAGCATAAGCAATATTGCTTCATACAAAAGGAAAGTTGTCAATAGAAAATTTGGAAGTTAAAATGAGATAGAATATTACGAGCTAAAAGTATTTCAAATGTAATATTCCTTAACCCATTTGTATGTCATGTAGAAAACTAATTATTATCTTTTTAAAGCTAGAACCGGAAGTACGAAAACATTCAATTTCTAGATCTGTTATAAGACTGTGCAGTCAAGTGATTGGTGACATTATAATTACATGTACTTTATTTGTTAATTTAATTGCAACTGACTAAAACTACATTTGAATTACATGTAATATCATTTTAATTTTACAATACTAGATAGCCGTTTTCAGAATACAATTCCTCATCAGTAGTGCTTGGACCAAAATTATGAAAAAACAAAGACCTTCAGAGTACTCCACTTAAATATACTCATTTTTAGATCATTTAATAATATTCTATTATAAAGTAAATCTGTGTGTTACTATTTACATTATTTTTATAGTGGCGGGGGCTTCCCTTTTCAGAAGTCATGAAAACACAAACTTTATAAGTTCTACAAAACATCCTAACTTTTTAAATTTTAAGCACACTGTATAAAAAAATACCGTGTCTAAATCATGATCATCATCAATTGTGATTGTGGAATATAATGACTATATTTCTAAATAAGAAAAAAATCTTACTTGAAGTTCCACTGTATGTCAAAAACATATAAAATTCATCCCCTATGTAAATACTTGATAACTGCTCACTGTTTTTTTCTCTGGTTTTTCGGAATGTCATTTTTACGTTGTCTACTTGATATATTTCATCATCCTTTACCTCAGAGTCTCTAAAATAATTGAAATCATATATAATGCACTATAATTAGATGATAAAATCTTGAATGTAATAAATATTTTATTTTCATAAATTTATAATTAAATTGTACATTTGTGAATAAGTAAAATTGATATATTTCAAGAGTTACGATATTTTTTTAAATAAAAGTATTACAATTAATTCTGAATTAAAACAAAAATGTATGGTTGTCGATTTAGCACATAATATTGATAATATAAAACACAATTCAAACTAAAACGTTGTAACAATTTATTATTCTAATTAAATCAATAAGTGTTGGGCTGGGTTTTAAATATAAACAAATAAAATCTTTTAAATTAATGATAAATCGGACGTATACGTTGTTCTCCATCCTAGTTAACACATAAGCGGTTAATCAGTTAGAAGTAACATGTTTATGAAGGCACTGGCAGTCTTTTTTTCATTTCAAAATTTCCTGCATAAATACGTTCTTCTTTAGAAGGATACTACCATAAATCTAATGACTAATGAAGAGATTGTCATATGGTAGTGGATTACCTGTTTGCGAGAATCATGCAAATGCATCCCTATTTTGACCTTTGTGTAAGTCATAATATAAGAAAGTTTGAAAAAATACCGTTATTCTCCATACTGTAAATGCATAACTTAATGCAAACATTTCATAAAAATTACCGTTGAAAGAATGAAGATATCGGCGGATATCCTTTGCGTCATCCATTCAATAAATCGAATTTGAAAAGGCCAGTTGTGTGGACCTTGTGTCCCTAGACAATAGAAGTGACAAGCCCCCAACAGAATACTATTTACCTACACCGCTTATATACCAGACTAGCTATTTTGTTTTAATTTATCTATTGAAGCGGCATTTACATCCGAATATCACCTTCCAATAATTAAGTGATTGTTTTTGTCCAACTTAAATAAAGATTTTTTATATATTCCTTTGACCGAGACCCGTACCCTAACGTTATTCAATATGATATGTTCTTACGATTAACAAAATTGATTCACGTGTGTAGATTGTTTTTATGAAACCTGGAAATAAAACTACCTCTTTCGTCAGATTTTGTCCTCAATTCAGATTTTCAAATTAGTGAAAATATTGTAAAACAAAATAATTATGGCAAGAAAATGTAGAGTTTTAAGAAGTATTGATAGACTAACAACTTTCGACGGACAAAGCAATTACTGTATTTCCACAAATTCAAAGCACATGGAAAATGCAAGGATAAAATCGTATTTTCCAAAACACTCGCAATAAAATTGTCAAAACTTAATACAAAATAAACTGACCTAATAGGAAAATATATTTTTCATTTATGAAAAAGTAAACTTAACTATGTACATAGAGCAATGTTTGAACTTTTTAACAAAACAACAAATATGACTATGTCAAAAATACCCCTCCTGTACCTTCTTACTTGGAACAACTATAAACGTTATGTCATAATTGGAATATCCATGATGATCACACCTGGGAAAAACCCGAACAACAATGACCTAACTGACCCTAAATGCCCTGATGTAACTTTGAATGTATCCCAATTGGTGTATAAACTTGATCAAATTTCCAAAATTTTCGCATTTGTTTACAATTTACAGAAGAACTGAATGATAATGTTTTTAATTAAAAAAAAGAATTTTGTTAGGTTAGCGCATTTTAAATGTATTTAGTTGATAGTGGAAACATTTTTTAATTAAAAGAAATAAATAATAAAAAAGTGTGAACTCAATTTACGGAAATACAGTAATATTGTTAATATAATTAAACAATATCCATGAAATTTTACTACCGTTCACTTAAAATTATTATTTTTTCTCCCATGATTGTACTGTTATAAATAAAAAATAAATAAATAAATAAATAAATAAATAAATAAATAAATAAAATGAAAAAAATGAAATAATTTACAAACCAGGATTACATGCAAACCTGAAAAATTGTATTGATATTTTTAGAAATCTGTGTAGAAAATTGCAAAATCTTCTCGAAAATGGTATTCAAAATAATCATTTATTTCTGAAAAGTTAAAAAATACTAAAAAAGCCCCATGTTTATATGCACACCTTTAGTATCTGTAAATGCTTCTTGCAAAAAATATTGCTAGAAAAGTGTAGGAGGAGTTGCCCGGACAACACATGTACCGTCCTGCAATAACCGACAGAAGGACGGAGAACAAACCTATTAGACATTTTTGTTGTTTCAAATAATTTTTCAATGTATTAGAAACAAAAAAGATATAATGTCGACTTTTTCTTAGACATGCAATATTGAAAAGCCAGAACACATATTGCATGTACTTTAATTTTGCAAAGTCATATAGGTCAATTCTTGAGATTTATTCCATTTTGGCTTTTACTTTGGCTCACATCATGGCCTTTTTCATGGCATTTTTTAGTAATTCAAGTTAGTAATTTTACTAATCGAAAACTGCCTGTTATAAATACATTTTACAAGGTTTAAAAATATAATATTTTGAGGCAAAATGGGAGCTTAAAACTAAGCTTATAGAAAATTGTTACCTGAAAAGTATAGAGAAAACAAAAACACAAATAAAAACAATGACATTCAACTTTCTTTCGCATCTGTGTCCTTGACCTTTGAACTACTAACCTATAATAAAGTGACGGTTACAGCAATACCAACACTATTCTAATATACAAGCCTTTACAAAAAGTGTTTTTAAGTATTTAAGATAATTAACCAAAATGCTAGGCTAAATAAATAAGTATTGACCTTGATATTTGATCTTGACCATTTTGAAGGTAGTTGCATGAATATATCAAATCCGAAAACTCCATACCATTATGTTTTCCAAACGTCTAGTTACAATTACTTGAAGCTTTTTACGATGAGTTTTCTTTAAAAATTAGACACAAAAGGCTCGACCTATGTTTTGTCCGCATTTAACAAAATGACCAAACCATAGGCTTAAGACTCTAGAGATCAGATTTTTCTACAATCGTTGCTTTCTGAGATAAAGACATTTGCATCCCTAGGTCACATTGATCTAGTTTTGGCAACCATGGCAACATCACGAACAAATCTGAATTACATCGGTCCATGGATGCATCTGACATCATGACAACATTGAATTCTGTCCAGTATTTTAGTCGAAAATAGGTGTTAAACACGCATACCTGCACAAACCTACGTAGACGGACACGACCACACACACGCTGCGCTATCCCATTAGCTCATATATCATTCGACAAGTTCAGCTAATAATTCTTATATCGTTAACAGTTGAAAGTTAAAAGTGTTATATATTTTGAAAATAACTTTCTAAGGTGATTTGAAAGAAACTTGAATATCTGAAGCATACCTCCTTAAGCAATAAGAGCTTACTTTAAATGCATCTGTTTCTCAGCAACTCTTTGAACTCCACTTGGAGATATTTCTTTACAGGTGATTGTGAACGAATGTGATCTTTTACCTCCGACTAAATTGGTTACTGTTGATTGCGGTGTGCTTCCATCGTGCAGTTTATCCCATATAGATAATTCAACTTTTTTCGCATTGGTTGACTAATAATAATAATAATAATAATAATAATAATAATAATAATAACAATTTATATTATGATATACTTGATTTCCCCTTCCATTTCTTTTTTATGTTTCTATATCGGAACAATGTCCGGGTATGACATCATTGAAATGCTTTATACTACCACTGTTAGCACTTCAAAAAAAAAAGTTAAAGTCTGTCCCGAGCCATTAGGCCCATCAGGCTGGAGCTTATCCCGGTTTCAGTGGCGTTAAGCGACTTAGAGTACAAGACTCTCCCCTGAATAGGACGCCGGTCCATCGCAGGGTTAACCCCCAACATTTTACTGGTACTCATTTATTTTTCAGCTGAGTGAACTGGAACAACGTGAAATTAAGCGTCTTGCTTAAGGACACAACACATCGCCCGGTCCAGGGATCGAACCCACGATCTTCGAATCATGAGTCCAACGCCTTAACCACTAGGCCACGCGCTGCCACTGGCAATTCGTTCTGGTAAAAAAAACTTTTTTCTTCCGTAAAGTCTTGCATATTTATTTTATTGTAACAGGAAATAGAAAAATGCAGGGTGGGACCAGCGATCAAACCCGAGACCTTCCGCACTAAGGGCGAGTGCTCCTCTACTGAGTTACCAAGACCGCTACATTTTATCCTTCTTTTTTATTTTAAATGCCTTAATTTGAAACTACCAGGTCCACCCTGGAACCAACCTGTTGATTGGCCACTTTAAAGGGTCGGATGACCCCACAAATGTAACAGGAAAGAGACAAAATTCAGGGTAGGACCGGGATCGAACTCGTGACCTCCCGTATTTAAGCTCTACCACTGAGGTACCCAGACCGCTACATATCCATAAATATGGTTCTCCCTAAATATAGCAATAACAGTTATTGTTGATTCCTATTTTGTGAATTAAAACCTATATACAACTTAATAAATAGAGAATTAACTCTTTATTGTTAAATTTTATTGACTTCATCACGTAGTGAAAAAGCACTCAGATATCGGTCACTAATATTTCACCATGTGCAGTCGATAACAACAAAGAATAGTCGAAAAATAAACAATAAAAAATCTTTAGAAAATGTATTGTTTTCTGTAAACAATTATCTTTTTTCGGGATATATTTACTTTTACTTTTATTTATAAGTGCCTTTTACTATGTAAATGGGCCTTGTATGACTAAAAGAGCTAAAAGGTTTACAAGGAAATGCAGTATAACCTAAAGCAATCTATAGTAGTCAGATTAGTTTGTTCTCCTGATATATACTTCATTTGCTCATAGAAGTAATATACAAAACTTTTAAATAGCTCTTCCTGCGATAAATTATCGTTCTTAATGAATGAACGGTCACTTCAAGCATTTTAAGCCTCGGCAGTTTCTAAGATTTTTAATTTCTTATATATAGTATATCCTAATTGAGTTTATGTCTTTTTGCAGTGCCTCATAAGTCAGTTTGGCTGGGTGTTAATATTTTAACGTGTTTCAGATCTAAAAAAGTTTCACACCTTTATGCTTATTATTAACATGTGGCTAAAATATATTTTTTTATTTTATTATAAGTAATTTACCTAATGTTGTAAATGTCAACAACCTTTGGTTTCGTTTAAAATAAATGTAACATTACCTTTCAATAACAGATATTTTTTTACATAAAATAAAATCAGGCTATTATTTCTCAATTGTGTATTCTTAACATTAACTTCTTATTTCTGAGTTTTATTCTCCATTTTGATTACACACTGTTGGTAAAGCTACCTAAAAAGGGGGGGGGGTTGCTTACCCTTCGGAGTACCTGCACTGATTTCTTCTGTATTGGTTCACGTGTTCACTTAATTTGCCAATTCTCAGAGTTTTTGTTAAGATCTTGTATCTTTTGTATTGAGATTTTGTGTGTTTGTTTTTGGCTACTACCAACGAGATAGTATACAGGTGCGTTCAAAAAGTAAGGTTTCTTAAATAAATTTCTAAAAAAAGTCACCCATTGAATTGAAAATTTTTTGTTTTATTATTTTACTGCAGTAGTTGTTACAAATTAAGACAAACCTTTTAACTAGACACTCAGTATTGTATACAGGTATCCACTGGTTGACAAAAAAGCAAAATGGCGCCAAGTGATAATTTCATTCGAACTCAATTAAAATGTATGAAATTGAACTATTTCTTCAAACAGTTAAGCACTTGAAATAAGATATATTTTAAATTTGAAGATTAAAATGGCCGTTTTATGATGACCAATGTGTTAGAGTTTAATTTTCAAATAAAACAAGCAACAACAAAAGCTCGTCCTAGACAAGTTTGGGGGTGATATCTCCAAACGGTGAAGGAGGTATGAAAACCTTACCTGAAATCATCTGAAAATGTAAGCTGAATGCCTCGTATTTCCTGACAAGAAATATAAATTTCAATAGTACCTACATGTACCTCCTTGACATTGGTCAAAATCGATGACAGTTTTTCTATAAACTTAAAACATACCCGTTCTAGAATGACTTGGTATTTATCCAGATATGCAATCCGTTGAAAATGGAATCATTTTAAGACAATAAAAGCTAAAAATAACCATAAATCTAATTCTGCATTTTGAAAGTCGCTGCAGAGCCAGAAATACCAAGTGCAAAGAACTGTTTGATAACATGCCGAGACGAATAATGGACGTCATCAAAGCAAGTAAATAAACTTAATACTAAGTTATGTTTTTATTTAAAGAAGAATAATAACCCTTTTTATTAAATAATTCATGTTAACTCTTTAGTTTTTTTTAAAACAGAAACAAGGGGGAGACGTTTTTATTTGGAAATTTAGGAATGACGTTATTTTTAACGGCCATGTTTTTTAATCATAGCACGCATTGTATATTGCAGCTGCATGATATTCACTTTAATATTATTTCCACATATTTTGTTTTTCTATTTTGATACAAAATACGAGACCAGATCTGGTCTTTAGGCGAAAAAGGTAATTACGTAGTTTCTTTTGATTTTTGCATGGCATAACATAATACATTAATATTTAACCCCTACTTTTTGTTTGTTTTTTGGAGTAGATGATTTTTGTTTTTTTATTTTTATTGCAAGTTCCCAATGTTTTATTAGAATCAAATAATAGGTAATGGCAAGTTTCAACTGCTAAAGCCTATTGAGTTATCAGGGTTAATCCGTTGCAAGTTACTTTTTCCTTTTTTTCTTCCTTTTTCATTATTTTTTTGTTTCATCTTTTGTCATGAACCCATTTTATTATTTAATCATTTGTTTTTATAACCCAAAAAACTTAAACTTAAAAATGTGTTAAATCTATGATAATAGTGATAATATCATATATAGAGGATCTTGCATGAGTGGTTATGTAATATTGAATTTATTAAACGAGTTGAATAATTTTTTATGCAACGAGCCTTGGCGAGTTGCATAAAACATTATTCAACGAGTTTAATTAATTCAATATTGCATAAACACGAATGCAAGATTCTATTTTTATATAATCCCATAAAAAACGGGGTTTTCATAGATTTAAAACTTGTCTTCTCGTTATAAGAAAACAGCAGATTGACCGAAACATAACAAGTTCACGTAACTGTACATCCGCCAAAAATATTAAAAGTAAACAATAGTCTGTCCGCAGGATACAAAAACAAAACAAACATTTTCAATTTAAATACAATGTATCTTCTTTTTAAAAGAAAAGTACAAAAGTATCAGCTTAAATTAGAATCAACAAACTGTCAAATGAAACAAACAACTGTGAACTGGGTCAATTGTGTGACGTCATTCTGGAATGACTTTCATGCTTTTATGACGTCACACTCATTCAATACGATTTTTATTGTATGACCGTATTACATGGATTATTGAGTAGATTATATAATAAATTTTCTTCCATATCTGCTCATATGTTTTTTTTTTGTCATGTGAGATACGGGTTCTCACATATGGGACATGGACATCCCGCGTTTTTCCCATGTGAGATTTTTCTGTCTTACCCTAGGGATGAGATCACTTTTCTCAACCAACAATTTGTCAACGTCACAATCACTCACACACGCTCAATTTATGACGTCATAACCATTTTACCTGAGAACGCCAACAAAATCGATTACGTCTTAGAAGGCACCGGGGATTGCACGAAAGCTGTACGTTTGATTCAAATTTTTTGTTTACAAATAAATCATGATATCATACTGCAAATGTTAAAGGAAAAGAATTCTTCACCATTAACAGTGTAAGAATATAAGAATCCCTTATGAGTACCCATGTAGGATAGGGAATCTCACCTGAGGTGTTTAACATTTCAACAACGAGGCTTGTCGAGTCTCTGACCAGAAATGTTCAACCCCGAGGGTGAATCTCCCTATCCTACATGGATAAACTCATAATGTATTGTTTTTTTTCCATTTTAAAACCAATATTTGGCTTTAAATTCTATTGGCATAAACATCAATGCCATGATAAAAAAATAACTTTGTTATTCAACATTATACTTAAAAATATATATCACTATCGAAAAGACTGTACCTAATTTTGGTTTATACCATATACATAAACTACAAAACAGAGTTATTTATTCTAAATTCCCAGAATGAACATTAGAAACGCACTCAAAATGTCTAAATTTTGAAGACTTGGGTGTCCTATTCCGCAAAATGACGTCATGTTCTCCATATGATGATGTCACGCGAGTGTCTTTCGATTATGACGCCACCAAAGGTAGTTTCTTGGCTAAGTTGCACGCCCGACTCATAGAGGATATAAATATATCCCATGGATTTATCCAATGGAATATTTTTATATAACATGACTTGTCATGTCTTATACTCCGATAGATATTTTCAATGTCTAGAACTCGCTAAACCTCGTTCTGGACAGAAAAAATATTCATACTCGTTTAATTGTACACTACTTTAAGAATAGGAGAAGCTGGTTTGTTGCTGCATTTGCAAAGGAAAGTTTTAAAAGAAAGTGTTTCATTTGCATAACAATGAGAAAGTTGAAGAATCAGTCGTATCATTTTTTTAGGGTAACTGTGATAGATGACATTCACATTATCTCCTAACCTTGGATTACCAAGAGGCAGTTAACACTGGTTTAACATATGATTTTAACCGCTGGGCCGGATTATTTTCTTGTGGACTAGTATCCTCGAGGCTATCAAAACACTCAGTAACATGTACCATGGTGCGTATTATATTGCTTATACTTAGGCCTATAGACACGTAAAATGCTTGGTGACAATAAAATGTCGATTTTGAAAAAAATTTCATAAATATAAATTCTTAAATTATTCAAAATATCGGTGAAAATTAATTAGAACATGTTTGAATTAATTCGTCAACATTTTAATTTATAAAGTATTTTATTAAGAATTGAATTGCACTTTTTACATTGTTAACGGGGTATAACAACGTGAAAATTATAACAAATTGTGTAAAACCGCGTACGCATAATTTGTGGTAATTTTTACGTTGTTACACACCGATAACAACGTAAAAAGTGTAATTCAATTCTTATAATTACAAACCAACCTTGAAATTTAAGTTTTTAGTTGACCTACATTTCCGAACTGAGCAGCTGTTTTTTTAGAAAATCGACGTTACAAGGCTAAACTGCGTATTAATACAATAAATGACATCTTTATGAAACAATTAAATATCCCTTAAAAAGCTGAAATATTTTTGAATAAATTTGAGCTTAATGTTGTTATATATATTTTGGCCTTTTGAATATTGCTCAAACCCTATAAAATTTTAGTTTCATAATCTTGGTCCAAGCATTCATGACGAGAGAATATAACGAAAACGATTGTCTGGTGCTTTACGATTAACAATGGTATAACATGTAATTGGACCCCATGTGTGTGTGTGTGTGTGTGTGTGTGTGTGTGTGTGTGTGTGTGTGATTTAGCCACAGTCTTCTTAACAAATTTAACAAATTTTGCGTCATATGAAAAAGAAATAAATCAACGAGCAATACATTATGCACAAGTTAAAATTTAAATTATGTTTACTTACGTTACTAAGACAGCTTGAAGGGATTGTAATTTGTTGGTCCGTTACATTTTTTGGTAAGTCCTTACACTCTTTGCCAATTATAGTTACAATTCCGCCGTCACTAATTCCTCTTACAATAATACTTTTGTCTTCTTCGCAACCTAGAATTATTCAAATCAAGGCAAGTTATTATATTCAAGCAGATATGATAGTGATAAGCTACATGATGTTGATAGATAAAAAGGCTGGATAAAGTGGTTTTAGTAAACATAAAAACTGAAACACAAATAATGATAAAAACTAACCAGTTCTGTATTCTTTCGCTATGTGACCTAAACTTTTGTACTTATAACCTACATCTAAATATTAGAATGATCACTGCATCAAAACCTGCAATATTACAGTTATACTCTAAAACCAAACCAGATGTTGCGAACTATACGGCGAGCGAAATAATGATATTGTAAGACGGGCCAGCCTCAGTCGAGCGAGTAAATGCAAATGTTGTGTTAAACCAGTTAACGCGAGATTTCAAGACTATTTTCGAGGTAAGAACATACATATGATGTTTTGTAAAAATCACCTCTGTTAAGAACTAATTGATTTCAGTTTGATTTTGGAGACAAAAACCATCAATAACGAAGTCCTTTATGATTTTCACATAAGTTGACGTCGTATCTAAATAATGTTCATCGTTCAAAAACGAGAACTGAATAAAACATACATTGTATTTGCGATAGTGTTTGAAATTCATTTTCCTACCCAATTTAGGTCCCGTTTTTCTCAACCACCCCCTCCCCCCCCCCCCCCTCCCGATTCTACATGCGAAAGCTTTTTTTGATATGCGTTAATTTTTGACTGACTCTCCGGATTTTTGCAATGTGATATTTCCTTGCTGTACGCATTATTGACTCTGAATACGCATGATTGGTTACAGTCATTCACGTGTCTTTGACCTACGGCATTGTTTATTCGTACAGCTTTGAATAAAAAAAACAGGGCAAATACGGTCACATCATGCAGAATATTCCCTAACAATTATACATTTTTGTTGACTGCAGTTTTGTCGGGAAACAAGGGGGAACGTCGGAAAGGTAAAATGACCTATTTAATACCAAAATATATTCAGTAGAGCATTTAAGGTTCTTTAAAAACATTTTGACCTTGTTTATTGAATATGCACAAATAAAAATAAAAAACTGAATAAAATTCAAGGATGGGAATACCTCAGACAACTTTAAAAAATAACACGGATATAAAATAATGTTATGTAATGAAGTATCACGCCATTTTTCAGTTGGCAAGTTAGACGTAGTAGAGATTTTTAAAGTTATATATGAAGTCAGTTGACTGATTATTTCTTAATATTTGTGTTTAGAATTTCTGATCTGAGGTATTCCCATCCTTTAACTTATTAAAACTTCCATAGTCTTTTCAGTGCATGCCAAATATTCAACGTAAAAATAAATAAAAATACCACAGGTACAAGAACCTTAAAGGGTTTACCTAATATATTCACCAAAATATGCATTACATGTAAATGATGACTTTACATTACTTTGATAAACATCGCTGCCCGGTGGTCCGTGTTAGGCTCAATTCAATTCATTTTTTTTTTATCGAATCATCTCATATCAATGTATATGCAGAGGCGGATCGAGAATGTTTTAAAAAGGGTGGATAACAAATTAGGTTTTTGGTGTTACCAAACATAGACGAGGGAATTTTGGAAATCAGACTGTACAATTTATTGTTTTCCAGATAATTAACCATTTCAGTGTTTGTTAATATCTGTGACCTTCATCGTAAACCCATGACCCTTATCAATATATCGCAATGATGGATATGCCTATACTTACAGTTGTCTTATATACATTACTATACAAAGAAAGAAAATAGTTTCGTAGACAATTAAGTATTTCAATGTTTGTTTTGCATCTGTTACCTTGACCTTACAACACAGCCAGCCGCGCACCAATTCGCTCCCTTGTACTGACTTGTCAAGGTGTAATAGTAGGATCTTTAAATGGCTGTGTTAAGATGGGAGATGTCATAGGCTGTCAGTAATATTGTGTAAACTCATTTGTTACATGTTACGTGGTTGTAACAAAAAATAATTTCAATCGATTTTGTTTGAAAACATAAAAAAACCCACTGATATGCAAATACATGAATACATGTATGATGAAAACATCTGTCGAAAAAAGTTTTTTTGGCAGTGTGCATAAACACGGGCGAGTCTAATGTATACCAAAGGTAATATAATATAGGTAAACAATATTAACCTGTCTGCTTGACCTTTTCTGTGCATTGCGCTGATGACATCATACAGGAGGATTCTGTATCATATGATACCACACCTACTGTGACACGTGACCTCGTTTATTTTAAGTTCTCATTCGAAAGAACCATAACTTTCATTTCGTTTCGTAATATCGAGTGCTTGGCGAGGGAAAACTCACTTCCCATTTTAAAGTCTTGGATCAGAACCAATAGGGGTTCGAAACATGACCCCCCCCCCTTACGGAGCGAGGGTGAAGGAGAGTAAGGAAATAAAAATCATTAACAAAAAATAAAAAGGACCAGCTGTCATACCACATACACATGTATTTTGTCTCAAATCACTAAATAACATCCTTATACAACAACCGCACGTACCTAGTGTGAATAATTGTTCTGTCAACTGGGAGATTACAATTTGAATACCTGGACCCAGGTTTTCGAAGATTGATTTGTTAAGTCAATGATAAACAGAAATTATTGAAAACTTTAAAAACTTTAATAACTTTTCCGCAATATATCTGAAATAATGTAAATTTTAATTTTGACTAATAATACAATTTAATTTATAGCAATTAAATTAATTTATTATATTGAAGTAATTTGGTCAACTTTTCGTCTGCTATTATTTTTGTCGTAATCATAAGGGGCTCGTCACGTATGATTTCATTCATTGTTAAGCGGCATTCACGCATATAAATCGTGCACGTTCCTCGTGGTCACCTCACTTTTGATTTTGACCAGAAGGCAAGCAGATCGAAAAATTCTGTCAGTGTACCATACAAGATAAGTAGTATTATATATAATTTTGTTTTATTAATTCATTTCACTTTATTTTATTATCACTTATAAATTAAATTTAATCATTTCTCTCCTATTCACATTTACTTCATTAATGGTCACTCATGTACACGTGGTTTTAAAATCTACACGTGTTTCATATTATATCTATTCACTCCAACAATTATCATTAACAAACATTTTATATCATTTAATATACCAATATAATTATCAAACAAAATTATTTAAATTAAATAATAATCATATCAAATAATTAAATATTATATATATAAAATAAATATTTCACTATTTACATCACAATTTTAATATACATTAATTTGTTAAAATTTCATATTAATTGCCTACTATCAATTTGTATCTCCGAAAATAATAAATTATTTTATTACTTGCAATAGATAAATATGCCACGAAGGGTAGGCAGACGAGTAGTTCGGCAAGCGCCTCAACCAGCACTCCAACCGGCGCCTCAGGCAGTGCCTGTACAACCACGTAGGGGAAGACGGCGTGCAGCGATTGTCGAAGATGAGCTTCCTGCACAGAGACGTCGGATGGATCAAGAGCCGGAACGCCCGGCGATAAATGCTGACCACGTGGCACCTCGTTTAGGTGAGCTTGAACAAGTTTTTAATGAACCTCTTATGGTTCCTGGTTTTAATGATATTGATATATTTGTAAATCAAAAAGTCAAAGAAAAAATATGGAGTTTTGAATATGTTGATTTAGCACTTTTACATAAAAATAATTTGAGTAATCAGCATAATAATGAAGATACTATTGGCATAAATGAAGGTGTTCTAGTAATCCAAAAAAGAATTAAAAAACTGCATGCCATTAATTCTATTCAAGACTGGACTGACGCATTTATTTCTTATGCCCAGTTACTTATTCAGCGACATCCTGAAAAGGCTAGCGAGCTGTTTGCCTATATGTCAATAATAAGAGGCGTGGCTAAGGATAGTCCAATTGATAAGTGGTATTCTTATGACCAGCAATTTCGCCTCAGGGTTTCTAAAGACAATTCGAAAAGCTGGTCATCTATTGATGGTTTTCTATGGTTAAAAATTTTATCCGTTACTAATCCTACACGTATGTCTAATGTAGTTCATAAATGTTATGAATACAATTTTAAAGGTTATTGTAAGAGGTCAAATTGTTTTTATAAACATAGTTGCCTTAAGTGTGGTTATAACCATCCTGCCAATAAATGTAGAAAATACATTGAAAATGAGTCGGGCACTTCGCCTCCTTCTAGATATGTAAATAATTTACAAAATAAAAGGTCTGTAACTAGTACTTATGGATTAATAAATCCAATCCGCATCAGAAGGTGTCAAAGGGACAAGTCTAAATATATATCAATAACCATCTCTTTCAGATTTACATCCAGATCAATTCAATATATGGGAACTTGGGAAATCTCCAATAAATATATCTGAATTGGCTAGACTTTTGAAAGACTATCCATTAAAAAATATTGCAGGTGAAATTTTAAATGGATTTAAATATGGTTTTAAAATTCACTATGAAGGCCCCAGGCAATCACGAGAATACCGCAATTTACTATCTGTCAATCAAAATCCAAATGAAGGTCAAAGAAAGTTAAACAGTGAAATTTCGCTTGGTCGAATGGCAGGTCCTTTTCGTTTTAAACCAATATCTAATTTGTGTTGTTCTCCAATAGGATTGGTCCCAAAGAAAACTGGTGGTTGAGATTAATAACACATCTTTCTCATCCCCCTAATCACAGTATTAATGATTTTATTGATCCAATATATACTAAAGTATCATATTCATCATTTGATAATGCAGTTAAAATTGTTCAAAATATGGGAAAATCGGCTTTAATGGCAAAAATGGATATCAAGTCGGCATTTCGTTTGCTTAAATGTTATCCGGGTGACTTTTGTCTACTTGGTATTAAGCTTAATAATCATTATTATATTGACAAATGTATGCCAATGGGGTGTTCAATTTCATGCTCAACTTTTGAAAAGTTCTCGTCATTTTTAGATTGGGCTGTTAAGAACGAGTCCATGTCCAATAATCTAGAGCATTATTTGGATGATTTTTTCTTTGTTGGTAAATCTAACACAAGTGATTGTCAAGACCTCATGTGTTGTTTCACTCGTATATGCTCCCGTTTAGGGGTCCCTATTGCTAATGAAAAAACCGAAGGACCGTCCACTATAATTGAGTATTTAGGTTTAACTATAGATTCGGACCAAATGATAGTTAGGATTCCGATTGATAAAATTAAGAAACTTGACGCGCAAATAACAGAAGTGTTATCAAAAAATAAAGTTACACTTAAACAAATGCAATCGTTGACTGGGACATTGGCATTTTGTACACGCGCCCTACCCTCGGGTAGGACATTTTCAAGGCGGTTATATAGCTCTTTGAAAAATGCTAAAAAACCTCATCATTTTATCAGGTTGACTAGAGGTATACGTCAAGATTTAGAAATGTGGCAATTTTTCTTAAAACAATTTAATGGTGTTTCGTTTATGCAAGATATTAATTGGGTTACCAATTCAGATTTACAGTTATTTACTGATAGCGCTGGAGGTCAATCATTAGGTTGCGGGGTTTATCTAAATGGTTCATGGGCAAGCTTTACATGGCCCAAGAGATGGGATAAATCCATTTTATCTGATATGTCATATTTAGAGATTGTTCCTATTGGACTAGCAATTTGTTTATGGAAAACAGAATTTAAAAATAAAAAAATAGTTTTTAATTGTGACAATCAAGCAGTTGTTGCTATCATAAATTCTAAAACAAAAAATGAGAGAGTTTTAACTATTTTGAGAATGATAGTTTATTGGTCATTAGTATATAACTTCCAGTTTAAGGCATTATATATTAGTTCAAAAGAAAATCTTATTGCTGACTCTTTATCTCGTGGACAGATGCGGAAATTTCGAGAAGTTGCGAAAGGGGCAGAAGAAAATCCATGTCAGATACCACAAGAGTTCTTGAATCTTTTGATATAGAATCAACTCGTTTACTCAATGGTTCCAATGCAGATAATACCAATATTGCTTATAAACAAGCATTACAGTGTTTTGACACATTTAGAACTAGATACAATATTCCTCTTTGTTGGCCACCACCGTTGTTGCAAATAACACGGTTTGTTGGTTTTTTATCCTTGAATGGATATTCTCCATCAACTATAAGGTTATATATTTCAGGTTTAAGTTTTAAACTGAAAGTTGAAGCGAATTATGATATTACCAAATCTTTTGTTGTACAAAAAATGATCAGTGGCAGTCATAGACTTTACAAAGTTAAAGATGTTAGACAACCAATTACATTTGATATTTTACAGAAATTGAATTCTAGTTTAAAATACATCTGTAGCTCACGATATGAAACTATAATGTTTCAGTGTGCATTTAGCCTTGCTTATGCCGCATTTTTACGAGTAAGTGAAATAACCATTACAAATAACGTTTCAATTGACCATGTCATTAGTATTAATGACGTTTTTATTGATTCGGTAAATAACCAGTTGTTTGTGTATATAAAATTTTCAAAAACAGATCAAACTGGAAAGTCTACCACTTTAGTCATTCAAACAAATTCTGTTAATGATGTGTGTCCAATACACACCTTGAGGGCATTTTTGTGCATTAGACCACAAATTTCAGGACCACTGTTTTGTCATCTAAATGGAAATGCGTTGACTAGATTCCAGTTTCACAGTGTTCTAAAAAAGACTTTACAATTTTCAGATTTAGATGTTAAAGCATATAATACACATTCATTTAGAATTGGTGCAGCAACATCTGCCTATATGGCAGGAAAGTCTGACGATGAAATAAAATGTATGGGTCGTTGGTCGTCAACGTCATTCCAACGTTACGTCAGAATTTCTTTCAATTAATTTTTCAGACTTAAAAGATATTTGGATCATTGGTTCATCACTTATCAAAAGGGCCTCCACGCACACGAAAACTCGATCAACCGGAGTAAATCTTGGCCTAGACAGACTTAACTATCGTATCTTATGGGTTGGACACCCTGGTATGATTTGGTCTATGGTCGATGGCACTATAAATAGCATGCTGCGATGGAGAGGACCCCCAGCTGTTATTCTTATACATTGTGGGGGTAATGATATTTGTTCTATAAAAAATGGACAATTATTATATGATATTAAAACTACATTTTATAATTTAAATAAGTTTTTGCCCAATACACTTTTAATATGGTCATATATTTTGCCTCGCCGAAGTTGGTACGGTGCTAGGAATACCATATCTGTTAATAAATCTCGCATTCGCATTAACCGTGGGGTTAGATCTTACTTGCATCATTTAGGTGGTAAAGCTATTCAGCATTTAGATTTTGAAGACTTGCATTCGGCATTGTTTCATGATGACGGTGTACATTTATCGTACATAGGTAATGATATTTTTATCAATGATTTACAGTCGGGATTAGAATTATTCATTAAGTCCCCTGTACGACGTTTGTATCCAGATGAAATTATTTGAAAGTTTAGCTGTAATCAAAGTTATTGCTAATAACATGCAGTTAGATAATCATGCGTTTATCAGTTATTATCAATATTTGGTTGTTGTTTGGTTTTTATTACTTGTTTAAACTTATAACATGTATACCGTTATGTTATTTAGTTAGTTGATGTGTTGGTTGATAACACATATTACATTTATAAAATTTAGTTGATGTGTTGGTTGATAACACATAATTTAGTTGATGTGTTGGTTGATAACACATATTACATTTATAAAATTTAGTTGATGTGTTGGTTGATAACACATAAGTTAGTTGATGTGTTGATAACACATAAGTTAGTTGATGTGTTGGTTGATAACACATAAGTTAGTTGATGTGTTGGTTGATAACACATAATTAGTTGATGTGTTGGTTGATAACACATAATTTAGTTGATGTGTTGGTTGATAACACATATTTAGTTGATGTGTTGGTTGATAACACATATTACATTTATAAAGTTAGTTGATGTGTTGATTGATAACACATTTATAAAGTTGATTTGTTGGTTTATAACACATTTATAAAGTTAGTTGATGTGTTGGTTATAACACATATACCGTCATCGGTAATTATCAACAGTTAGTTGATGTGTTTAATTTGTTGTTGATAACTATTATAAAGTTGTTGGTGGTGGTTACTTACGTTGATACTTCCGTTATTTGGATAATTGCTATTTTATTTACCTCATGCAATATAAATTATCTACCTTTTTTGTCATCAATTGCCAATATTAATTAAATTTATTGTTTTTTTTGCACTTTTTGTCATGGTTCGATAAATTTGTTGGCGATGCTATTGGTGATAGCATTTGGCGGAATTTATCAATTATGTGTTGTGTTCACTGGTTGCCCAGTTGATATATCCGGAAGATGCATATGTTGGTGGCCCTCCATATCTCTTCTTAGTGACAATTCTTATATGTCGACGATTTTAATTATCGTTGATCAGTTGTATAATATTACTTTAATTGTCATTATCTGTTGTTTAATCCTATTATATTTAATAAATCCATGACAAAAAAGTGCCAAATAAAAAATACTATAGTGTTGTTTTTATTTGCTTTCAAGACTGAATATATAATAATACAATTTAATTTATAGCAATTAAATTAATTTATTATATTGAAGTAATTTGGTCAACTTTTCGTCTGCTATTATTTTTGTCGTAATCATAAGGGGCTCGTCACGTATGATTTCATTCATTGTTAAGCGGCATTCACGCATATAAATCGTGCACGTTCCTCGTGGTCACCTCACTTTTGATTTTGACCAGAAGGCAAGCAGATCGAAAAATCCCTCCCATAATCCCACCCATTATAGATCAAATTTCTGCTGTTTCTTATTGTATATTTTCAGCTTTATTCACGTGACGTCATGGATTTGGAATGGATAGAGTTTAAACCGTTCATGGTATATTTTGTGGATGGAAAGATTTTAGGACATAATAGCATCAGCGGAATTTATCAATTATGTGTTGTTTCACTGGTTGCCCAGTTGATATATCCGGAAGATGCATATGTTGGTGGCCCTCCATATCTCTTCTTAGTGACAATTCTTATATGTCGACGATTTTAATTATCGTTGATCAGTTGTATAATATTACTTTAATTGTCATTATCTGTTGTTTAATCCTATTATATTTAATAAATCCATGACAAAAAAGTGCCAAATAAAAAATACTATAGTGTTGTTTTTATTTGCTTTCAAGACTGAATATATAATAAATTGATAAACTACTCAAGCTTTGAACAACTGACCCTTCTAAAATCTAGTGGCTACTAAATGGTAAGGAAAAGTGAAAACATTACAATTTTATCACCCCAATTACCTATATACATTAAATACCTGAACTGAAAACGAAATAAAATAAAACAAATGACTTTGTGACACCATTCAGCGTGACTTCTAAATGAGATATTTAATGCATGTACGTGTATTATAAACGTATTAACTTTCGCGGTGTACTAATTTTCGCTTATTTTCGAGAAAATTAATACAGAGCGAAAATTATATTATGCTTTTTGTGTTAGAGTGCATATTTGAGTTGAGTAATGGTGTTTAACGTCCCAGTCAAGAATAGTTCATTTATATCGAGACGTCGCCAGCTATAGCCGAAGGTACAGAAGTTTTGCCTGTGCGTTGCGCTGGTGGCATTATACAGCAGGGTTTCTTTAGCGTACCAAGCCCACTGTGACACGGGATCTCCTTTATTTTAAGTTCCCATCCAAAAGAACCGTGACTTTCATTTCGTAATGCCGAATGCTTGGCGAAAGAACAGTTACTACCCACTTTCAAGTCTTTGGTCAGACCCGGCGGGGGTTCGAACCCATAACCTCCAAATTACGGAGCGAGCACTCTACCAACTGAGCTACCGCAGTGGTTAGAGTGCATATTTTTAAAAAATGCGAAAATTTAACTACGCGAAAATGAGTATATTTTATGCCGCGAAAAATAAATACACTCAGAGTTGAATACGTTTACAGTATGGCTCAAGAAATGTTCAGGAACATATCCTTGAATGTTCATTTTTGTGACAGATGCGTCGAATGGAATGTTTATACATAGAGTAAAATTAAAATATACAATCAATTCAATTTCTTTTTATAACACATTACCAGGTTTCACGTTAACTATATTAATGTTACTTACTATATGTATAATGTGGATGTACAAATTCATCAACATCGACTGGAGCATACTTAGTGCCAGTGCCAGTGCCAGTCCCAGTGCCAGTCCCAGTGCCAGTGCCAGGACCAGTGCCAGGACCAGTGCCAGTGTTTTTGCCAGAAGCAGCGCCAGTGCCAGTACCAGAACCAGTGTTAGTGCCAGAAACACCGTTTTTACCAGCAGTGCCAGGACTAGTGCCAGTGCCAGTGCTATTGTCAGCGCCTTGGACAGCGACAATTACAGCTGTGCACCAGATCTATCAAAACGAATTTCAACACAATAATAACACAGAAGAAACTGATAATGATATGTAACAAAAGTCCAAAAAGGGCCTTTAAAGCTCAATTGGCAGACAATTTAATTCATGTGTATATTATTTATAGCAAGCAAAGTTATGTAAAATGACATCATGCCCCATAGGAGCATACAAATCAGAAAGATTTTCACAGCATTGACTTATTATTATACCTCGTTTGCATAATACAAAAATAGGTCAACGACATTTCTCATAAAATCAAATTTAAACAATATCGGTGGACAATTGAATAGCTACTTTTGCATTATTACTTGTTACACTAACACCGAGCATCTTGAATGCAGGCAAACTTTAGTTTACCCCCACCTAAAATTATGGTTTCAATTGAGCCAGTGGTCTTAGGGGAAAAGACTAATTGACTCTAAAACATATCTCGTAAAAACAATATATATTTATATTTAATGCCGCGCCATCTTCTTTCAATACAATATCGGTTGAAAATTGAATGGGCAATGGCTTCTTTTGCGTTTTACTATTTATAGAAAAGACAACCACGTTGGATGTCGGGCGAGGACATGAGATGGTTACTTTTGACTATTCTATCTAGGGAATTTCCACACAAAATTAATTCAAATTGGTCCAGTGGTTTCAGAGAAGAATATTTTCAAAACCACTGGTCCAATTGAACCGCATTTGATGTGGAATGTTTTAGAGGAGAAGATCAAACTTTACGCAAGGGTGCACGCTCCACTATACCATAAGCACAGCTGGCTTTTTAGCCAGAAAAGATTAAACTCCGTCCATGCCCGGTTGCTTACAGTGTTGTAGATAACATTACATTGGAATCCCAGCCTTATACATCAAAATACAGATATTAAAATCTTAAAAATGGCTATGAAAAATCTTAAAACAATACCTTTATTTCAGCTATAATGTTACTAGACAAGTATATATTTTCATTTGTGATGTTTTATTGTATTAAACTCTGTTTTGGAGCAAATGTAATTATAAGACTATAATTACCATTGCTTTTGTGTCGTCACTCCTTCCATATGCCAGAAACCTGCTAATTATGGAAACTTTGCATCTTTGGCCATATTGAAAATCTTATGAACATAATTGGTAATGCCAATCATAGGCAAACATTAAAAACTCGGATTATCCGGCTATCGTGAAAACCTGATATACTGTTTTCCTATACACCGGTATAAATCTCTTCAGTTATTTCATGATCATTTTTGTTCATAAACATTTCTGCCCGATGCATTTAAAACTCCGAAGCGTAGGTCATAATAGGATATATAATCGGTAATAGAAGACATTTGACAAAAAAAATAGTTTTAATCATATTTCGAACATAAATCTCAAATACTATGTAATCGCGTATTACCAATGTGCTAATATAAGTACTGTAGGAGCCACTCTGTTTGTGACAGTGATATTACCTTCATATCCATAGAAAATCAAATAAATTTTAATAAAGATCGAATTTTTTTTTACTTGCTTGTACCTAGTCGTAATTGTGGAAGCACGTGGCCTAGTGGTTAAGGCGTTGGACTCATGATTCGAAGGTCGTGGGTTCGATCCCTGGACCGGGCGATGTGTTGTGTCCTTGAGCAAGACACTTAATTTCACGTTGTTCCAGTTCACTCAGCTGAAAAAATATATGAGTACCAGCAAAATGCTGGGGGTTAACCCTGCGATGGACCGGCGTCCCATTCAGGGGAGAGTCATGTACTCTCAGTCGCTTAACGCCACGGAAACCGGGATAAGCTCCGGCCTGATGGGCCTAATGGCTCGGGACAGACTTTAACCTAGTCGTAACAGGAATATGAATGCACATCCGGAATTAGCCCACAATATATCTACACAGGGTAAAACGTTGATGCTATGGGGGTTTAACATGTTGAAACACAAGGCAAAAGGCAAATGGCGGATTCTGTTGCGCATATGTCGTAAAACGTCACCAAGGACATCACTTCCGGTGTAAACATCGTCATTTTCGCATGTGTAAAATCCCCATATACCGCCAACATTTTCCTTTCTACAAAAATACTTTATGACAATCGCGGATGTGCATACAGATTTCCTGTCACAACTAGGTACAAATAAGTGAAAAATATCAATATTTATTCAAATATATTTGATTTTCTATGGATATAAAGATATAAAGGACTGTAAACGCCATTTCTGAACTCTAAACAGCTCAATGGTTCATTAAATGGTTCAGATTGAGATAATTAATTGAACGTTGGACTTAAATCACGTCATTACACTACTAGAAGTTTTGCAAAAGTCTTTTTGGTATTTTTAAAATATAGTATCCAGGTACTAGGTTTCTTACATCAACGCTCGATACAAGTTAAAAAATTTTGACTGGGGCGTAAACAATATTCCACTCTACTCTTACTCATAAATTGATTGATTGATTGATTAAATGGAGTTTTACGTCCAAGTAAAGAATATTCCACTTATATCAAGACGTCACCAACTATAGGAGAAGTGGCAGAAATTTTAACTTTGCAGTGAGCTTAGGACAAAGTGCAGGGAAGATTATTTTACGTGATACACATGATATGACACAGGACATCGGTTTTTAAAGTCTCTTTCGAAAGACCCCGTGACTTTTATTTCTGATTGCTGAGTGATTGACAGAACAATTATTTATTATTTTCAAGTCTTGAAGATTATCTTGTCATTACAGCTGACACATTACCAAATGTCTATTTAGGTCTCATTATAATTAGATTAAAATGTCAACAACACAAAAAACAAATAATAATAAAAAACGGATTTATCTGGATAGAATTCAATGACACTTTTTGATAACTTGTGAAAAAGATCATTTCAAAAGGCTTGTTAAATTTTCGTTGTTCTACCTTGATGATAAAATAGGATGGATGATAGTGTCGAAGAATTTTTCCCCCATAGTTCAGAAAACGACAAACGAACGGACAGAGATCTGCCAGAGTAATTGAAGAGGATTTATAAGGTTTTACCCCTGATCAAGAATCTTTAAAAACATTCCGCGCAATTAGAGTTGGAACTTAAGCGTTGTGATCCATAGGCGGTGCCTTAGACCAATCGACCGAGGCCCCTGTGTCCAAGCGAGGTTCGAACCCGTGAGGCACTGATCCATATCATTATTCAGTAGATAGTTATATCAATATGTTGAATAAAATTCACAACATTTAATTTCACAAGTTATCTCCAATTAATTTGATCAATAAACTCAATTCAAACTTCGAGAATTCAAAATTCAACTGTCCCGGGGATTTAAAAAAACCTTAATAATCCCTACAATGCATACTCTGCCGAGTGTATGTAACAGGTGAATGTATTCCCCGATCATTTAATTGCTTAAGTACAATGATTTGCAATGGGACACAATTTTATTAACCCAATCAAGTAAAACATCCAGAAAAATATCAAACACAAATATACCGGTAGATGTTCAAATTACAATTACTTATTTGTCCAGAATCCACTTAATCGAAACATTTCAGTTCTTCAAATCAATTATTCGGACATCCCAAACCACCATAAAGGGATTCGGCCTCAGCGATTATTAATTCATGTACCTGCTTAGCTTGCGTGCGCATGTGTTTCTATCTTTATATGCAAGGTATTGATTTATTCGCGCAATTTTTATCACGCTTTATTGTGCGTTTTCATGATGAGCACTAATGTGGTACTTGAAAATTTGTGACGTTGACTCAGTGTGTTTCAGCGTTCTTTTACTTATTTAGAGGCGGTCAGGCCCCTGTTTTACAATAAGTCCTTAATTTAAATCTAGAAAATTTGACATCGTTATACTTAAATTTGTTTTTATGATATTTGGAAATTTAATGTGCCATTTTGAAAAAAGCCAATACAGCTGTTTTTTTTAATTTTATCGAAATATTTTATATTCAGTACTTAAAAATGTTGTCAAATTTTACCAGATTTAAAGTAACGAAAACCTTAGTTGAGGAACAATTGTGAGACCGGGTCCAAGTCTGTGTTGTTTGAGGAAACGGAGGGAGAACGAAGTGGCAAAGTTTCTCGCACTTTGATGTGGCATGATTAATTGGCATTTGAACCTTAGCGGCTAGAGCCACCAAGTACTTCAAAAACAGATTGTGTGTTAATTTATTATACAAAATAAAAGTACCAATCCAAACCACATAACAAAATAAAAAATGAACTAATATAATTAAATAATGCTACTCACTACACAGGAAAGTAATACTATCTTCAACATTTTAAACCTGAAAGGAAAAAAAAGAATAAGAGAATATGGTCATGTGATACTTATGAATGCATTATTTTATAAAATTTCAAAAAAGCAAATAACAATATGTACATTATTGTTTACAATCACGTTCTCCAAGGTTATACATGTAGAACTGACCGCGTTATAACTTATTAGCTTTATCATTACCACTTGAGTTTATCTTGTGTCTTATTTCCTTCTGTCTGTACTGTTGTGTAATATTAGTTGTTTTCTAACAGTCCTTTATCATCGACTTTTGAAGAAATGAATTTTTTCTCTTTTCGTGTTAAGGAAACAAAAGTTAATTATATTTTTCTGACGAAAACACAGAATTTAATAGACTTTAATGTGAAAAAGTCATTCTATTAAAATAAAATAAAAAAAGAGAAAGAAAAGGGGAGAAAAAGCTTTTGACCAAAGCGACGTTATTTAAGTGTCTCAAATAAAAATCCTAAGGGAGACCGGGTGTTCTGGAATGGTTAGCACCTGCTTTCTAGCTAGCTAAATTCGTTATGTATAACATAAAAAATGAGAATGAAAAGAAAACAGCGGACGTCAATATGTCCAGGCTAGTTTTAGACAGACTTGAAAAACTCTGGAAATTAAAAATAATATTTTTTGATTAAATTCATTTATTATATGTCAAATTTTATCCAAAATAAATGCACTACACTATTTGATATCGCAATATTGCGTTTTACAAGAAAACCCGTACGCGAATGCGTATGCGAATGTTCTATATATAGACAATGCATGTATATTTCCTGCATTTTACGGGGAGCGGCAGAGTAATTTCCAATGGCATACACATAACAAGTTTGTTAATATATTGTGATATCACTACCTAATTAACTAATCAGTTTTTAGGGTTCTAGAATTTTGAACGGACGGCCTAACTGTGTAATATTATTCGGATATAAAATTTATTTTTTTAATCATAAATATACATGATTGTATATAATCTATTAAAAAACCTTACATCTATCGGTGTCAGTCAGACATACAAATAATAATACAAACATTTAGAAAATGCACTTTAAGCTAGCTTTAGTAAAAAATGGTTGAAATCAATTGCAAAAACATCCATAGCACTTGCTAACAATTAAAAAGTAAAATTTTATGAATTTTATCTCTACTGTAAAATTAAATTTAAATAACTCGTTTTAACTAATATATGACAAAAGATAAAATAACATTCGCCGTGCGTGTAACAAAATTTAGATTTATTTTAATCTCGTTATTTAGAAATTGTAATATTCCACCTACTCCAAGTCGGGAGTATTTGACATTTTAATAGTTCTATATGAAACTTTTTATACTTTACCAGTATGTTTTAAAAATCCAATATATTAATAAATGCTGTTAGTAAAACGAATGTCAATCAGTATATGAAAGCCCAGGTTGTATGCAGTTTAACAAACATTAAAGTAAGAATCCATACCTTGATTACACTATCGTTAACCAAACAAATAATCTTTCAAAGTGGGTCATAATACATAATAAATACCCCTGATAAATTCGAAGATAATCCAAATAAGGTAACTGATACAAAATACTTGCTCCCTAACCAGCTGTGTTTCCCGCAAGAGAACTTGTGACATACTATTTGCCAATATGTTGATAATAATTTGCACTGCAGATAACCTGCTTTGTATTTTTGATACAAGCTGCACATGACAATATAAATATAATACCATAAACTTTAAAAGAGAAATATCTTTATAGAATTAAGGTCTTATTTAACACTTCAGTCTATCCAAAAGGGTCCAATGCCAAATAGGTAATTTTTATGACGTCACTGTGAGTTCCTGGACGGAATAGTCATTATGAGTGATATACTATTTACAGATGAATTGAAAAAACACTTTGGTAATGCATTCCAAAAAATCGTATCATCACCGATGATTCATTACGCTTAATGAAAATATATGCGAACCACATGGTTAACACGTGTTCACATTTTGTGATTATTTTAACTAAACCTAACTTGTCCGTTTCAAAATATTTACCTTACTTCTAAATTGTGATTTCGATATGGGTTAGTATGTTTGTTTTTTATTTTGATTCATAAAGAAAAAAGCAACAACCAAGGATTGTAATTAAAATAGAAACGCAAAAACAACAAACAATTATGCATATTGAAGTCACAATCCAAAATCAAAGTAAAAACTTTGAAGTTGACAAGTTAGGTGAAACACGTATGAAGGTAAAAATAATCACAAGCAACGAACACGTGTTTACCATGTGGTTTGCAAATAATTTCATTAGGAGTAAGATTGATAGAAACACTTCAACCTCCAGCTTGAAAGTGAGGCCGGGTGCTCTGGAAGGGTAACCACCACCTGTGTAGCTGGCTACAAATGTCGCATACTGTATATGTAATCAAAGAGACATGGGACTAAAGGACCACACATCCAGGTTAAATTTCGATACAGAGACTTCATTCTTCTTAACGATATAGTGATGACGACCATAACACTTTTTTAGCACCTTGATAAGCCCAGGCTTGCAACCACTTTATATAATTTAATTATATTATTACAAAATAAGTTGTATAATGCATTTTATTTTTACCTTACGTTACCTTACGTTACTGATTGTGTTGTAAGTGAGGACACCTGACTTTTCCCCTGATTTCCGCTCTTCCTTTGAGTATTATTTTGTAACCTAACTAGATTTAATAAAACTTTTTACTACATAAAACATGTTTATATATTTATTTATATTTAATACAAATATTATATTAAGTTCCTAATTAACATAACAGTATTTTGTAAATGAAGAGGGATAACTCAAACTACACATTGTTTTAAAATGTGTTTTAAATTGATTTAGTTTGTAGTCATTAATAGTCAATACATCCAAGACCCGAAACTCATTTAACGGTTACTTAAAGAAAGAGAAAAGACAACTAAACTACATGTTCTTGATAACAACCAATGATAAAAAAACAAATAAATATGTTGAAAGAAAGCCCAACGAAAACAAGAAAAGACACACACAGACAGAGACCACTGGTTATAAAACTACCAGTTTTGAAAGAACACTGTTGCAATACCAATATAATGTCAGGGTACACTGTCCTACTTTAAAAAAGTGGTCATTTAAAACTACAAAAGCATATAAATTACCATTATTGACTTATTTTTTCAATGATTTTGTTACATTTTTAAACAGAGCAAAAAGAACTCGGGTTATGGTATATTGAGCTCGGGTTATAAACTTTACGTAAACGTGATTCTGTATAATTTTTAGTTTGTCATATTTATCCAATAAGCAAATACTGTGTATTTTTGCCCTGCTCTTTTCAAAGTCTATTCTAAAAGTATTTGACCAATGGAAACAAAATTTGTATTAGAAAGACAATGGGCGGTAAATACTAAAATTGTATCCGAAATACATTGTCATTGCAGCAAATGAAACACCAAGCAAACGTCGCGAGTCAAAAATTACGAACAAATATGTGGAACACTGATAATAAAAAATCCGAATTTTGGATATGAACTGTAGGTTTTACCCATTGGTGTGGTTTAAATCTATTAAATGGACCAACCATCCAACGTTTTTAAGATCACTGGCTGATAAAGCCTTTTTAAATTTGTAATGGTATTCAATACAGTAGATAGTGTCCTCCGATCACCTAGTCACTATTGTGAAATGACTCTTAGTTGCGAGGATTGTTATCATAAATTTTAAATTTACAAAGGAGTAATGCACCTATCCCCAAAATGTTTCGAAAAAGGGAAGAAAATCGATATAATAATTTATTTTACACAATTGTGACTCATGACAATGTAATAAAAAGAATTCCATGTTGTGCAAGAGAAATGCTTGTCATATATATTGTCGTATACTACTTTTTGAATTTATTTTATGATTAAATTTTAAAAAATGGTTTATGACACAAAGTTTGACCACATAATTTGCGTTAAAACAGTATTGTTGATAATGATTGCGTCTCTGTGTCCAAACTTACCATGGATATATGTGACCTCCAATCGTTCAATGTTCTGTTCATTCTTAATCTCGATTTCATACGTGACGGGTTTAGCTAGCTGAAACAGTAGGAGTAAGTGGTTTCCTTTACGGAACACATGGGTAGGACATTCTCACCTGATTGTTTGGCTTTGCTTAAACCTGACATTTTAGGTAACAAATTAAACTTTTGTAAAGTGTCTGTTCGTGTAATTCTTTTTAAGTTTTAAAACATTAAGGTGATTTCATAATTTGATTTGACTTGTCTTTACTTTTCGCTTTTTTTTTCTTGGACTAATTCATCTCTGGTTCGTGATTTATCCATAGATGAAAAAGTAGGAATGTCCTTTATACGTTTGACACAGTTCTTTGTGCGTATATTTCGCAAGCATGTCAACTGTAAGGTTATAGAACACTAATGGTAAAATTGCAGGATTGGAAATGGTTTGAACCAGAAAACTTCCAATTATTCAACAATCCTCGCTTCCAAATAATTCATTGACTCACTACTAATGAGGATTTTTTCTGATATCGGCCATCTGATGCTGAGAAATTTTACAGGTTTATGATTATTTGAATTGAGCAAACATTGAAATAAATTACCAGTTACTCTCAATGATTGGCAAGATATTTCAATGTTAAACAAATAATGCAGGAAGAACTTTGGGGATCAATCCAGTGTCGAACACAAACATACCAAGCCATGTCCAGAAGCAAACAAAAACTGTGAAACTGACAAGTTAGGTTAAACACGTCAACTTCCACCAGGAAAGTCAGACAGGGTGCTCCGGAAGGTTAAGTACCTCCTGTTTATTAAAGGAGCTTTTACAACCGAGCTTATTGTTTTGTAGATCTCGTGAATACACTTTAAGGATATTTTGAAAACTAAAAAGCATACAACTGTAAATATTTTTTCACAAAACCTCACATATCGTGATTTTTGTAATTATCTGTAGGAAGTAGATGATTTGGTTTTATTTTGGAAATCACTTGTTTCAGATTTTGATGAAAATTTATATAATTGTAAAAAACCAAAACACAAAGTCACAGGCATTTTCGCTATTCACCAACAATTGACTGAAATTCCAGGGATTAGGATCATAGTGATAGGTTACCATGTAAACGATACATATAAATCTTAGTTTGATCATTTTTCTTAGTTTGTTATATGTACTTATTGATTCGGTAAAACATATCAAAATCTGTGACCTGCGATTTCCAAGTCAGTGTGATCCTTACAGAGAATGACTCTTAAAACGCCGAATGTCGTAAATGTACATGACGTTATCAACATTATTTTAAACGAAAATTTAAGTTTATATACTACGAGGTTTTTGAACTCGTGACATTAACACTAAATATAACTTTTTTTGCGACAGAGACAGTCTAGCTACTTGCTCCTTATTAAACAAACAATCGGTGTAAATTTCATATTTGTGGTCCAGTCCAAGGACTACTGATGAAAAATTGTATTCCGAAACGACCGTCTAGTGCTGTAAAATAAGCAAGTATATATTGCTTACTTATAACATCGATAAAGCAATCACGTTTTTTTTGTTCAAATGTGTATGACAAGAATTTGAATAGCATAAACCATTATAATTATCACATTGAGTGACTTTACTACAAATACTTGCACCAACAATCAAGAAATCTGCCGACAATTTAGGTAATATCAACATATTTGGTTTGTTTTTTTTATTAGACTTAAACCACACAAAATACTATTAATAAGTAAAGCTACAGAAATGTATGAGTAAAGTAAATGTTTTGAATGCAAATTTATTAAACAATGTTAATTCGTATTTTCTTCAAGTTGAAAATCCATGTAATATAATAGGTTTAAAGATTAATAAAACATATCATAGGATTGTACCAATAATGTGTCAACTGACTTCTTTTGTCCCTTTCCGAATTTTATATGACAACTGTTAATGCAATAACCATCAAATGCCAAAAGGCTGATAAGGAATTTGATGCCCTCGTACCTACAAAAAAGAATGCGAAACTGAAATAAAATTTATATATAATTTAATTAAATTTTCGTTTAATCATCTTACTCGACAGAGATGCACACTAACAAGTATTCAGTAAAAGTTAATTAGGATCCCGCACCATCACGTGTATTTTTACACTAACGTTCAAAGGGAAATAACTCACAAATATGAAAATAGTTGCTTTGTTTCAAATTCGTGTAAAAGTGCTTAATAGTTTTGTAGAATTACTCCGGACAATAATTGTCTGGACACTACAGTTTGAAGGCATTTTTTTTTCAATTTTATCACAATTTAACAAAAACCGTTATTTCTGGAGCAAATTTCATCTTAATCAATTATTAGTTTAAGACTATAGAGAAGCCAAATATCATATCAGATTTTGGATCCAGTTATGTGTTTTAGAAAATTTAACTTTTAGGTTTTCCATGCATAACTCCCAGGAAAATTAGCAAACCAAGTTGGGTTAAATGATATACGTATCTCCTGTCATTGTTTATGCTTTATGAGTTTAATTCGTGAAATAGTGCTTCAACGTTTTGGAGAATAAATGCGGGCAAGAATTTCTGAGAGGTAGGATCGACGAAATCCTCTCGTTGAATGGCGGAGAAAATAAAACGATTACTTAGTTCATATACAAAATAAATGAATGTGACAAAATTCCATTAGTTGGTTGAAATTTAAAATATAAGATACCTTGTTTAATATGGTTAATAGTTTTTTTCGGTGTATTTAAATGAAAATGTTATGACGTTATGTCATAATAAGGCCATTCTTCAATACAAATTTCCACAGTGTCAAATCAATATAGACTGGCTTAAATGTTTGTATTCGCTTATGTCTGTGGCCTAGAATCAAGAACAATTTACCTGTTTTTAAAATTATACTTCACTAAAAACATTCTGTTAGATGAAATGCTTTATACATTGGATGGGAAACTAATATAATAACAAGTTTCGTCTGGTTTATTTTTGAAATTGTACACTTATAATTTATCTTACTAATTCCACTAGAAGGCGTTTAATTGACCTGATAGTGTTAGAAATCAACCATTGAAAAAGGTATAATGTAGTCATCAACATAGTTCTACTTACGGCATATTACTTAAAAAGCTTAAAAGTTTCCTTATATGCTTTTAGAAAAAAATGTCGCATTACTAGAAGTGATACAGAGTTGTAAGAGCAAATGGAGTTTTGACACATTAAAGGATTATTCATTTACTATATATGTTAGTTCTTGGATTGCGGTATGGAGTTAGCTGACATATCCGGTGATATTATCTTATTTTGTTTGTAGTATGTTCGGGGATGGTGGAATCAACAATAATATCATTAGAAATCACTAATCTTCTGCAAAGACACTTGAAAACGCTAATTGAAGATCTATTCAAATTTTGTCAGGGTAAAAGGCAATTTTAATCAAAATTTTACCTGAAATTCCTGCCTTGGTGTCAAGAACACGAATTGATTTATACACTTTCAGGTTTAAGTTCTTTGAATCCTCCGTTTTTATCGATCTCCTTTCAATAGACTGATATTCATTTCCTTTCATTTGCGGTGGTAGATTATTTCGATAAAGGACATCATAATCACTAGTATTAACATTGCTTCTCGTTGTTTTTCGTTTTCTTCGATTTGCATTCTTTGGGCATCCCTATGAAAAACGTACAAACTAAAACCGTGTTACTCATTAATAAGGCACAACTTAAGAATATATATTGTACGTATAAGATATAGTTTTTTATTACCACTTTGGTAAAATACTTACAATCTGATTGGTTAAAATCTTATTTATACTATCCCATATATTTAATTTTCCAAGGCAATACGGTCGCCTGAACTGGTAATACGGATACCACGTGATCGGATAATACGGAGCTTCAAACCTGTCGGGTTATGGTCACCCCCATGGTCCGCTTCAAGTATTGAAGTATATTTTAACCTGTTGGTTTTCAAAAAAGTATTAAAAGTAACAAACGATGTTTAATTTTATAAATTACAAAATATTATAAAATTTAAATTTTGTATCTAGTAACGTTAAGAAAATAAGATTCAAAATTCGAGAGTTAAAAGTTCGTATCTGCGACTAAAGGGGAACAACTCCCATATTCTCGTCGTTTGTAAAATGCAGATCGAACAGTGATGACGATTTAGGGAAATTATATTCTAGTTAAGATAGCATTCACATGAATACAAATACGCCCGCGGAACTGTTTAATAAAGTGCATTTTGAATAACGTTTATATTTCTGTCGTCGGGGTGGCTGCGCCTCAGGAAATACGAAACCAAAGACGGCCATACCATCCCATATACCCTGGGAAAATCTCGAATAACTAATAATATCTTTCCAAATGGGAATTGTATTATGTTCTTGGCACGCCTAAGGTTCTGCATACAAGAGAGGAAAAGTTTTTTATTGAAACCCAATGTGTTAATGATTGCTTACAGGTAGCGGCGTATAATCAGTGATCTAAATATGTATGGGTTTTTCAATAATCAATGTCTTTATGGCATCATAGCACTGCGGTAGCTCATTTGTTAGATTAATAGCTCCGTATGTTGAAGGTCTTGGGTTCGAACACTGACCTGGGTTTGACCGAGACTTTAACATGGAAAGTGACTATTGTTTCCCCAAGCACTTGCCATTTAAAAATAAGATTCTACAACATAACATATTTAGCAGAAGGACCATAATACCGATAAAATAATAAAATTCCGTTTCTTCGCAGAATTTTCATAATCAGCGAAACTGTGCACAGGTAATATAGAAATATGCAGCTGTTCTATGACATTTAATATTAAAATTAGGTTATTAGATATCTAATTTTACTATCCGTGCAAAATATTTCCTCTCATATTCAAAATCATAGATAACAAAAACACTTCATATATGAATATGTTTAGAAGTAACCGGTTTTGTTTCAAATTCATTTCACGTTATATCATAAGTTCTTACCGTGCTTTTTAAACATCCAGAACTCTTCAAGGATTTACAAACAGTTACCTCACAAATTATGGAGACATATGGACTGTTTGAAAAATGGAAACCGTACATCTTGGCTTTTGCAACCTTATCGTTAATGTTAAAATCTACCATCAGAGACTGGCTCTTTGAAATTTCTTAAAGACATCTGAAATATAGTATACATATTTTAACATGGACTTTATTTTTATATTTTCATAATGGTCAAATTATACAGGAATAAAATGAACAATACATCCATCAATAACACTACTATAAATGCTTTGACAACTTCTCTGTAATGCATCAACTGCCAGAACCACTTAAAATATTCTCATTAATTGCCAATATTGAATTCTTCGTTTTAACATAAACTTCAAATATTTAAAACGTTTCACTTTCTAACGCATATATAGCTTTTATTGTGTATTGCCAATATTGAATTTATTGTTTTAAAATAAATTTTTTTAATGCATTTCTATATTAAAAACGTTTCTCTTTCAAATGGATCCATAGCTTTCCCCTTATGTAATAGAGCTCATTACTCACTCGCTGTTACTCCATAGTAATACTTTCTCGGAACAATCAGGTGCGTTTTCATATCTAGAAAACGTCCACATTGTATCCTTTTAATGCTGTACATTTGATAGGCATTACTACATAATTACTTTCTGCAAACATAAATTGTCCTTGCAATAATGAATCTTGCATGGAATTTTAATTGAGATTTTAAAATTTTAATAAGAATACAGAACTGTTTTCTTTTTATTATTTATCTATTTTTTTATTTGATTTTGATTTGACATAGTACATATTTCAAGCGCTATGTTTGATCAAGAAATTGAGTATTGGATTTTTAGGCAAGGCTGATTTATTAAATTTGCGCTCTCCCTGATTTTAATATAAAAAAATCTGAAACATATTGTATGAACCAGAAAAACAGAAACGTAAATATTAAAACACACCATCTCTCGTTAGTAGTTGTTTATGTTCTAATGACTTTGCAGACAACATTCTTATGGTAAAACATTTTTTCTTGATATTTTACGACTTAAAACGCACTTTTTAACTTTGATAGGTAGTGTACTTTTGTTTTTTTCTGATATAGGTAAAAAAAAATGTTCCATAGGCTGTGGGTCAATCTGTAACTAATAACTGGCATTTGTCTTTGGGCAACTAAGACAAATTAGATTAAACTTCGTTTGTAATTTTGTCCATATAAGTATTTTACCACAGCAATGTTTTTCCCGCGATCGCCAGAACTTTTGTCAATTCGCCTGCTCAAGGTCGACTTTTTTCTGTTGGAATTAATCTGGGAATTTTCTCTGGTCTTGTGCCCTCCATTATCAATGAACAATCCGCAACAATAAAAAACAAACATGCTAATCCATGACCGAATCACAATCCAGAAGAGAAGTAAAAACTTTTGAACTGACAAGTTAGGTTAGACACGTGAACTTCCACCAGGGAAGTGAGGCCGGTTGCTCCGGAAGGGTAAGCACCTCCTGTTAAGCTAGCTACACCCGACACGTGTGTAATAAAATTGTGTGAAAGGAACATGGAACTATGACACGTCAAATATATTCAGGGTAATCCTGGACACAGAGACATCAAACTTATCAACAATACTGTGATGACGGCCATAAAACATGAGGGCCTTGATAAGCCTATGCTTGCAATATTCCTGAGTCAACACTTTATTTGCAAGCAGCCTATTTTGTTGTACAAAGTCCCCGTAGTGGGAACAAGCTCTACCATAGCGTATTATTTGGGAAACAAATACACCATAAACAGAAGAAGCAGGTATATTGCTGCATAAAAAAGAAAAGTTGACAATAGGAAAATTGAAGTCATCACGTTTGTCATAAAGTTTCAAATGTAGCCTTTCGTGTGCGTCATAATTCAGGTATAAGTCTAAATATGAAGCAGAACTTGAGGAATCAGTCGTGTCTTTATTTCAAGCTCACTAGGATAGATGGCATTTACATAGTCTCCAAATTTAGAATTATTAAGAGACAGAACGTCATCTATATATCTGTATGTTGAGTTGAATGATTTGGCGACAATCTTCTCTCCAGATTTAACAAGGTTCTGCATAAATTCTGCTTAATAAGAATAAAGAAACAATTCAGCAAGCAACGGGGCACAGTTTGTACCCATTGGTATACCGATTGTTTGCTGAAAAACTATATTATCAAATACAACAATTATGTTATCTATCAAAAACTTCAACATTTTGTTGATGGAATCTTCAGTATATTTTTGTTTGGAATCCGTATGATACTTGACAAAATACCCAGAATCCCTATTCAGCACCAAATATTTGTATCTTTGCTTACCGTTTTTGTAAAAGAAAGACAAGTGAATAATTTCTTTAAGACGTTATTTCAATTAAGAATGAGGGATAGTGGTGTATAGTCTAGAAAAATCAAATGTTTTTATACTTTTTACATGAGATAAAGTATTAGAAACAAGATGTTCAAGTAATTCTTTAGAGCTTTTGAGAATCCACATTTGGTTGATTCCAGATGTAAGTAGAACAATGCGATTGATGCTGTAGTGCGAAACAGGTATTAAATAATATCATATTCTGTCTAATCGCCTGACCTAGGTCCTTCCTATTAACAAAATTGAAACATGATAATCGTTGACGCCATTTCTGGTCTGAAGAAGAAGTCGTAAAGACAATTGAGATGTGTGTCACGCTAGAGAGTGAAAACAGAGGTGGATCCATCAACCGGAAATAAGTAACTCGTATCGTTTAAAATATTATAAACATGATAATCATCAAACAATATCAATGTCAAAAAACGAAAAACTTAAAAACTGAGTTATAAAGAAAAAGAAATATTCATCAAATAAAAGAAGAAAAACACATAACAATCAATTTCCAAATCTCAATCCTTAAGCAAAGGAAACAGTTCGAAATTTGAAAATAAAGTTTAACACGTAAACTTCAACAAGGAAAATCATAAATGAGTTCAAATGCTACAGAAGGGCGAGAATCTACTGTTTAAATAGATAACCCGCCACGTGTGAAATAAAATGCAGATAGAACTATGAGACGACAAATATATCCATGGTAATTTTGGTTTCAAAGAAAACAAGATGTAATTCATACAGCTGATTTACAGGCCATCGTGTAATGCTCAGATAAAAAGAAAATACTATACACTATACGGATTCTAAACAAAAATAAAATAAAGAAACAATCTACAAAAAGTTAGATGTTTTGATAGACAACATATTTGCTGTGATTTGTAATATCAATTTCAAACAAAACAAATCGGTATACCAATGAGCACAATGTGTGGGCAATTGCTTTCTGATTTGTTTCGTTATTCATATGAAGCAGAATTAATACAGGACCTTGTTAAATTATTAGTAAAAACTGTTGCCAAATCAATCAACGCCACCTACAGATATCAAGTTGATGGTTTACCTATTATTAGTTATCTTAAATTTGAGATTATGTGATGCCATCTATCTATGCACTTTTCTAACCTAATTTGCATGCTTCAAAGTTTTTACTTTGCTTTTGGAATTTGGTTTGAATATGTTTTAGTATGTTTTTTATTTATCGTAGTAATTTCAAAAATAACTTTAATAAAAATGAACACATTATAAATTATAATGTTTTCTCTTATCTGTTACCTAGTTCTATTGAACATAAAAAGGGTTAAAATATTGAGGTTTATCACCTTTCAACTTTATTTAGGTCGTAAGTTTTATTACTGTCATTATTTGGGCCTTCAGTACAAAAAACAGTAACAAGACATCTGAACCGCCGTCTATAGCTGACGACAACTCTATATATTAAGTGAAGCTGAAACACTTAACTCTTTAGTAGTGAATGTGTCTTGATTGTATGAACAAACATAAAAAAACAGTCAAAAGAACACCCACTACACATTTTAAAGGTCGTATGTCAGACCCTACCTGGGATCGAACCAAAACTTCCTGCTTGTGTTATCAAAATTGTGTGATAGGAACGTAGAACTATGAGGCGTCAAATATATCCAGGGAAATCTTGGACACAGAGAGACATCAAAGTTATCAACAATATTTTGAGAAACGTTGATGTTTTTATGTCGGTTTCCAGAATTTGGGGGCGATTTTCATTCTTTTACTATTCGGACTCTCTTTTTGGGGGTGATTTTCATTCTTTCATTATCCAGACTCTCTTTTTGGGGGTGATTTTATCTTTTTACTATTCAGACTCTCGTCTTGGTGTGATTTTCATTATTTTACTATTCAGATTCTCTTTTGTGGTGATTTATATTCTTTTACTATTCACATCACTTTTTTTGGGGATGATTTGTATCCTTTTTTTCCTTTAAGAGTCTCCTTTTGGGGGTGATTTTTATTCTTTTATTATTCAGACTCTTCTGATTCTCTACCATACGGTAAAACATGGCTGTTATAATTTATGGATATATGTTTATCAGAAAAAAATATGGCATCTATATTTTTCTCTTTTTTAGAATTAAGATGAAGGTACTCATGACAATTATTATATTATTTAAATTTAATAAATAAATGTTGTGAGATTCCTTGTTCAATATGCCAAAGAAAAGGAAACGGCAACAAGTTTTAACAGTTTATTATTTAAGGCAAACATACCGAAATATTTTAGTTTCTTTTTTTAAACTAATCTACATGTTCATAAAAACATAATGCCAAGTGCATCCATAAACTATTGGACAAACAAAATTCAAATTGCTTCTAAAACATTAAAAGTCAAATGCAAACATACTAATCTATGTCTAAGTCACAATCCAGAAGCAAAGTCAAAACTTTGGAACTGACAAATTAGGTTAGACAAGTGAACTTCTAACTGAGACCGGTTGCTCCAGAAGGGTATGACAAATTAACATATTGATTAAAAATATATGTTCGGTTCTTTCAACTACACATCTTTTTTCTTTGCTTTACTCCAGTTTCAGCATTTCCTTTTTATTTAAGTTCAATTTTTTTGTACATTCTATTTTATTTATGAAATGAATAATATTTTTTATCTTAAAACTTCACTTCTTAACATTGTCACAGTTACTCTAATATGTTTCAGTTATCAAAGTTGTACCATAATTGTGAAGATGAACTGTGAAACATACAATTTTTAGCTCAGCTTACCAAAGGTAAAATGAGCCTCCTGCCATAATGAAACTGGCATGCACGTGTGTGCAAGGGTCAATAGAAACTTTCATCGATTTTTCGTACATATTTCAATCGAAGTTGATAAGTGTAGATAGGCATTTTAAATTTCTTGGTGGCATTACCATGCGTAACAAACATACCAATCCTGTTCAAATCAAAATCGAAAGGCAAATTGAAACCAACTATACCTATCAATGTTCAAATCATAATCACAAAGCAAAGTAACAACAAACATACCAATCCTGTTCAAATCAAAATCGAAAGGCAAATTGAAACCAACTATACATATCCTTTTCAAATCACAATCCCAAAGCAAAGTAAAATAAACATACCAATCCATGTTCAAATAACAACCCCAAAGCAAAGTAACAACAAACATACCTATCCATGTTCAAATCACATTCCCATAGCAAAGTAATAACAAACATACCAATCCATGTTCAAATTACAATCCCAAAGCAAAGTAAAAACAACATAGCAATCCATGTTCAAATCACAACCCCAAAGCAAAGTAACAACAAACATACCAATCCATGTTCAAATCACAATCCCAAAGCAAAGTAAAAACAAACATACAAATCCATGTTCAAATCACAATCCCAAAGCAAAGTAAAAACAAACATACAAATCCATGTTCAAATCACAATTTCAAATAGGTAAAACAAACATACAAATCTATGTTCGGCTCAGACATTTAACTTATAATTTTGTTTTAAATAGAAAACACCAAAAATGTATCTCTAAATTTTAATAAAAACCTTATCCATGCATAAGTGCGATAAATTACATCACATTAAATATACATATGAAACATAGAGAGACTTAATTATATAATAATCATGCTGTAGTTTGAATAGAAGTAACGAAATGTACTCGAGGAATATCACCGAATATTACACATGAGGCGATCAATCGGTGCCTTCCCCTCTTCGCGACATATTCTTACGCCGCATATAAACTCCGCCCCGTGTAATATTCGACGATCAACCACGGAAAAATATTCTTAAATGTTAAATAACTATGAGTGTAATTATTCGAAAAAAACACTTCTAAACTTCAAATTTATTATGCTTTCGCGTTTAATACTGGTACAACGCAAAATGTCTCACCCTGCTTACAGTTTTATATGAACATTACATTAATTTCTCGTGTCGTGATTGTAACATATCACTTAAAAATTACAACAACAATTTTTCCAATAATTTGCTTCAAAACAAACAACCAATAAGTACATTATATTGTGTATATAGAGAACTGATGAAAAATATAATAAAATTAATGTTACATAGAATGATTCCAAATATTATTTATTTTATATAAATAATTTTTCATAAATGGTGTCTTTTCGTTCATTTGAGTATAGTTGTATTCATAATACACCATAATCAACACATTACAGACATTAAGATAAAAAAGCGCTTAAACTAGTCTATAATGTTGATAAGATATTTTCATTCTTGTGACATTGATGTCTTGTCTTCTTGTTTCATCTCTAAAATAAGCTTTTGAAGAGAATGATTATCAAATATACCTTTATTGTCAAAGGACTCAAGCAGTTTCCACCTGAAAAAATAATTATGAAATAATTCATAATTTAAATGTCCATTTAGTAACAAATCCAACACATATTAAAGTAAAAATGTTCTGAAAAATGTTTTTATTAATCAGAGCAATATTTATGGCGTATCAGATCTAAATTAATGGGAAGGTTGATATAATTATTGAACATTCATTTTTTAGTGATCATTCAATGTCGAGAATTATATAGTCAGTTGTTTAACTTAATTTACCAGCTTTAAAGTTTTACTATGCTTTGGATTGTGATTTGGACATGGATTATTATGATTGTTCTTTTTTTCATTCGTTAATCTCATTCAATAAATCTCTCTATTATTCATTATTAACCTATTAGCTTATCCACATTAGTTTTTTCCTATATCATCGTTTGAACTTTGAATGAATTTAGCCTCAATAATCTTGAATTTTAGTCATAGTTACAGTACTATATAAATAATTTAAAAGAAATAGATAATTTGTTTTTAAAAAATGTAAAATAAGGGATTTACTGTTCAAAAATAAAATAATTACTAATTATTATTTCTGTTGGCATGACAATATCAAAGGACTTCTATATATACGTGACTAGCATGCATACGTATCTTACCTGACAAATCAAAATCTGTATCAAGAACTCGGATAGTTTTGTAGATAACAATGCTGTTCTTTGTGGATTTTTCATTTTCTGCTCGCCTTTTGTTCCTTCCATTAATGTGTTTCAAAAGACTTTTGTGATTTGCAAAGAAAAGTTGTTTTAAATCCGAGTAAATTCCTTTAGCAATATATTCTGTATTTCGTTTCCTTCTTTTTTTAGAATGAGCTAAAGTTGGAGTTGGTGGGGATTGTGTTAATACTGATGTAGCCGGTGCTGCCGTTGGTGGTGTTGGTGTTGTCGGTGGTGCTGGTGGTGGACATTTCTAAAACAAAATATTTAAAGAGCATTGGTAATAGACGCAAATAAAAATGTTTTTTGTCACGAATACTACTAAAACGTAAAACAGAAACAAACTTAGATCTATGTGAGATAACATTTATTGCATTGTTTCCTGATTGGCGATTTGAACATGGTTAAACACATATACATTTACAACCTTCAGTTATAATGTATATATATAAATTTCTTAAAAATGTTTAACAAAATATTATCGTAACCAGAATAAAAAGTATACTCTTAATACTGGTGTGTATTAACTGTAACACATAAAGGATAATTACATGCGTTTGTATAATTATGTCGGGAAAACAACAAAAGGGCCCCGAATATAAACTTTAGTTAAAAAAGTTATCTTGGTGTTCAAAGAATAAAATACGTATTCACCGATGTCATAGATAAAGTATTGATTGATTGCACTCCTCATTGACAAATGGTGAAAACATAGTACGTGTTATTATTATATCACTCCGATAAGATTCTTGAATTTTGGTTGGTTACTTTGTAAACGCTATTTCGACTATTGACTCACACTTGTAAAACGCATCAGCTATGGTAACTATTGACCGGTCGATATTTTTTATTGACTTACATTGGCGATCAAATTTCTATACAGACCATAGATACATATAAATTTTGAACTATAGACGATACCTCATTTGTTACAAAGGGGATGTTATCTCTTTTGTTGGTTTAAAACGATACAAAGTGGTCTTTAAAAGGTTTTGGTATAAAAAAGTTTTTTTACTATAGATGAGGTCAGTATGGTGAAATTAGGTCCTCGGCCTGAGCCCTAGGTGTTTTGAGCTCATACGTAGTAAATACGTATATATTATCTTTATTGAAGAGATGAAAAAATAGAATTGTGAGTGTCTCATACTTGCTATCGTTATAGTCTAAACCCAGAGCTAAATGATATTGACCTTCACGTCATAACATATGACCAAAGTCATTATGAAAATTAATGTCAAAGAAATGGCACTAATTAGATTCATGTAGCCGACGAAAATATGACACTAACAACAGTACCTTAATTTAGCGCCATGATATGACTTTGGGCCTTTAGATATTTATAGCATTAATATTTTATATTTCTCAAAAACAACAAAGACCAAAGACAGACTAATGTGTAAATACAGACAGACACTGGGAGAAACATTTTACATTCCATACCAAAGTCATAATAGTAACGATAAGTTACATTAACGACATTACTTACTCAACATTGCATTAATAACTGTTAAAAATGTTATATTGTGAAAATATCTGCTATATCACTGTTGTTTTGGGAATAATATATTAGTCAACATTCGGATTTAATTAAAATGAAAAATATGAACAATTTAGCAAACAGATAAGTAATTTTCTCTTTCGATGTTTTTTTTCTTATTGCCACATTCTTTTTAGTCATATTTTTACTGACATTGAACTATCTATTTCAGAGTATAATTGTCAGATTTGCATAATTTAAAAAATATATATCAGTTCCTGAACAGGAAGTTTTAAATATTATAAAGGTGATAATGAAGGAACCAGTTAATTGACCATTAGAACTAATAAACACTACCCCCGTCACAATCACTGTACTATCATAAACTGGTTTGTCACCCTTCCTGGCAAAGTAGTTGGTTAAGTTTCTAGGGTTTACAAAACAATAGTCGTTAATCTGCTGTAACACATAAACGCACTCAGGTTTAGAGGTAAAAAGGAAGTACATCATAGAGGTCTAGTTACGGTAAGCAAACACGGTAACAAAGAACGTTAGTCACATAGAATCGAAATAAAGAAGTTAAAAGGATTAAACCGATCGCTGTGATTTGGGATGAGATTGGGCGTACATTTCCAAACTTATACATCGAGAACTTGGGCACAATAAACGTTGTATGTGTGGTAACATTCAAAAACTGTTTAAATGTTGAATCATTGCCGATATTGCCGATTTTGCCGATAAAGGTAACACGAATAACTCTATTGAAGCTCTAGAGCTATTTAAAACAAGTATCCATCCTAAAAGTGAGAGATATATTGGACACTCTGATACACTTGTTAAACGGACAACGAATCAGCGTGACATTAGATCCAACGAAAAGAGTTCTGTTCGACAGCAACAGACACCGTTTTTAAAATGATGCATCACTTTGATGTATAGAACTCCCAATCATGGGAATCTTGAAGAGGCTGACCAAACCTAATTTGCAACATCGTCGACAGTCATAGGTGACAAAAATAAAACTTAGTGATTGATATACGAAAGCGTGAAAGGGTTATAGCTTTTTTAATTATCTCGTTCTCACGATTAAGTTTTTCATTCCACAATAAAGTATCCATTTGCCGCGAGATACTACCTCGTTCCCATGAGTTACTATCTCGTTCACACGAATAGCGATGTCGTTCCTAATGATTAATATCCCGTGGCCACACGTTAGTATCTCGTTCCAAAGACTATTTTGTTCCCACGAGTTCATTATACTAGTATGAAACTAACCTCGATACCCCTGCCTGCAAGTCTAGGCATATTCGCCGCAATTTGAATTGATCAGTGAACACGTCTAAATGTTTTATCATTTGTACTAATACTACATTAATGAGACAATTTACTATCAATTCTAAAGCTGTGGCTTAAAATGTCCAGTAGTTTTTATGAAAATTATATAATATCCGCAAATCGTTAGCTTTCATGATTTTCATTTTGGCAACTTAGTAAAGGCATTTATCTACAATGTTGCCAATGAAATAAGCCAAAATTGGATAGAAACTTTAGTATCTCAAATGTGATAATATTAACAGGGATAATTCAATTTCCACGAAACTTGCTTAAAAGGTAGATCCTATCATGGTGATCAATTTTGCACTAAATTGTTATCGTTAACAACAATGCCTTTTAAAAAGCCGCCAAAGCTTCACTTTAAATTGACCCTTTATTGGAAAAAAAGTTATTGAAAAATCTACCAAGAGCTAGATTTTGCCAAAATAATCAGTTTGACATGAAATCAAATTGAAATACAATTTTAAACAATCTAAAGCAAAATGCCAAAATTTAGGTCATACACTTGACATTTGACCTCAACTTTGAATATTACATCAACGCAATACCCTGTTATTGTTTCCGCTTAAAGTCAAGAGTTATCAATTTGAATTTGAATTCCGATTTCGACAAAACACCAAAAGTCTTAATCTTATTGTATACCAAGTTTTAAGATGTATGCAATATGTCAGACGTCCGATATTTTTATTTAATAAACACATAGCTTTTATGAGAAGAATTTAATTAATTTTTACCATAACCCCATTTTCGGGCCACAGAGTAACAAACATTATACCTTTATGCATATAAAAATTGCTTAGAGGCTTAAGAAGACATGAACAATATTAAAAGTAACGCATGACGTAGGACCAGTAGAGTCTCAGGCTTATGTGAGCCTATGTTTAAATCCTCTTGTCCTGTCATTGGCAAAAATTCAACATATTAATAAACTGATGATCCCTAAAAACGAACATGACTTTTAATTGTAAATTAACAAAAACACAAAACTTGAAATGTACAAACAACAAGTTTATGCCTACTTTCTTGATGGCTCAGCAGTAGAGCTGAAACCGGATTTTACACAGCCCTTGAAAATTTAAGATACTACTTCAGTGCCTTGCGCTTAGTATTAAAAGGGCAATGTTTTGGCTAGTCTACCGGTGCCAGTATAATAGGAGTGGGAAGTGGTTTGCTAGTCTTTGTCATATTCAGTGTGTAAGCTAACACTTTAACGTCTGCCTGAGTGCGCGATAGGACAATGAAAACATTAAATACACAAGCACATCTCACGTAAACACAAATTTTTTTGTTAATCCTCAAGGTTGAATAAAATGTATCTCTTTGCCAATAGCTATAGAATTGCTGATGTTACGTTACACAAAATTACAACAATCAATCAGTCCATGCTCAAATCATACTTCAAAATCTGATATTGCCTCTGATGATTTATAGATAAAGTTAATTCTCCCCGTAGATCATTTTTTCTTTGAGAGTGAATTACGCTTTATTCCCATGGAAAATGTAATAAACTTAATAAGTTTTAATATTTTTCCCCTACTTGTGCCTTGACGTCAGTGACAATCTGTATGAATGTCCTAAAGTGTTCTTGTAGAAAAAAAATGTCGTTTTCAATTCAAACATTACGATCATTACACCGGATCTGATATCATTAATGACATATGTGGAAAATTATCAACCATTGCCTGGTTTTACAACATGTAAAATCTTTATAGCGGCAAAGTTTTACTCTGTTCAAACTTATTCTACAGTAACCATAGATGCGTTTGGCCATTTCCTGTTTCGACAAGGCTTACGTAAGTGGAAATTATGAATCTTGATTTAGCTTTATTGCATTTTCCACATTTTCCATGGAAATGAAGCATTATCACTGTCAAAGAAACAGTGGTTCGGTCAGTGCTTGCAATTAGTTCCCCAGACTTGCATCATGTTTAGTAAAAGATAGTTGGTAACGAGTTTTTAATAATCTTGATTATTGGAAGTGCCAATAGCGTGTTTCCTGACCACAACAGGTTCCAAAACGTGTGTCTAAACAGTATGGAAGATGCAATTTTGCACTCTTAAACAATAGTATTTAACCCAAATAAGCGTTACCATATACTGTTGTATAACTTCTACCACTCCAAGACTGACCCCCTATGGATAAACAATCATATTTTGAATAGGACGTGAAGCACAAGTATTTGACTGTGCCCCATTTCGCAACCTTTAATTTATGTACTTACTGGTTCTGCACATGCACCACTTTGTGATGATTGTAAACAAACATCGACAGTACATATAACCGATATATATGAACTATCCGTAAAATGAAAACCATACATTTTAGCATTTGCAAAATTATTTTTTAAATTGAAATTATCCATAATTGCCTGATCGATAGTAGTTTGGGATCTGCATCTACAAAACAAATTTTTCAAACAAAGTTTAGATATAATAGATACAAAATTAAAATCAAAATTTAACATCGGTGACAATAAACTGTACTATTATTATACCTCACATATATTAAAACACTTTTCATTGGACCTTTTCCATCACATGATATGTAATAAATAAGATATTTCCCAAAAAATCACTGTCAGCGTGTGACAACCTCTCACAGCCATGTGATCTTGATAATAGTAAACCTAGATTCTGCGGAATCTAAACTATGCAGACGAGCGCCAGTAAAGGATGGTTAAAAGTGTAAACTGTCAGCATTTAATTTAAAAATATATATTGTTTTTGTCATTTTACATGGTAAGCTTTGTTTCGAAATAATAAAATAATAATTGCCCTTTCGGGTGACAACCCATCAGTCGGGTAACAATTCTGGATGTCCACATACCTAGAGGGCAATTATTGTATATTATTATATCAATATGTTTCGCATAGAAATTAAATGATAAATCTCGAGGTTTTAACGTGCAATTAATATCGATATTTGCACGCTAACTTTGTTCAAGTCCGAGGTTTCTCGAATCATTTTTATTCATACTTCACGCTTTGTCACATGACGCTGTCGATTATGACGTCATATGATTGTTGTAGACGTCATCGCTGAGTTGTTGTACTTATATTATAATTTACAAGAATTGGTGTGGTATTTATGTATTGCGCGACAAAATGGTATTTTAGATAATTTATTTCACGGAAGAAAACGGAATTTATTTTGCTATATATTAAAAGGGTTATTGACTGATATTGTTTCCATCTATTCTATCTTTTAACAAGTGTCTCAATCTATAGTATTATTCACAAGCTCGTGCAAATGTCGAGTCAACTCGCGACAATATTTCACAATATCAGTTCAATAACCCTATAATACTATTAGTACAAACATACGCGATAAAACAAATTATTAAATACACAAGTTATGGTATCAGATATGCAATCTAAAGCCGATTTGAATTTCTGAAATGTGACTCTAATTGGTTGTTAAGAATAACATTACGTTAAGCAAAAAAAAGAGTACGATAAATATATACTTGGTTATCAGAAATTTTACAAATAAATGTCAGGGTGTTAATTTGTGTTGTGACCTTATTTGTTCTGCCCTTTTCACCTGTTTTCTTTCGTTTTTATGGTAAGTGCAACATCTACTACTTAACTTCTTAAGGTACATTCATACTTTACAAATCGCTTAAAAACATATATTGAATATCGTTTTCTTGTTGTTCATTTTTAGCTCACCTGAGCCAAAGGCTCAGATGAGCTATTGCAATCTATCACCGTCCGTCGTCCGTCGTGCGTCGTGCGTCGTCCGTCGTGTGTAAACTTTACATTTTAATCTTCTCCTCCAAAACTACTGGGCCATATTTGATGAAACTTAGTGATTATCATGCCTGGGTAGCAGCCTTTCAAAATTGTGTTCGGGGTTTGGCCACGCCCAACAAGATGGCCGCTGTTACTAAAAATAGCAAAAAGACAAAAAAATCTTCTTCTCTGAATCCAAAAGGTGCAGGCAAATTTTGATTGGATATTTGGATTCAGCATACCTGGGAACATTAAAATTGTTTTTTTCATGAAAATTAGACGAAAAATAGGTTACGCGTTTTTTGCGTAAAATTACGTAATTTTTAAAATGAGACATTTATTGTTATAACTTCATAACGGCTGAAGATAATTGTATGGAGTTTTCACTGTTGATCTTGTCTTGCAATTTTCTTCCAATTGATGTCAAGGTCGAAGGTCAAGGTCATGTCCCAGTTTTTGACATTGGCTATTTTTTTAACATTTCTCGTGAAAATGGCGTAGGATTTTCAGTTATTTGTAGGTATTAACATGACGGTCATTTTGATACATAGATCAGGGTCATGGGTTCAAAGGTCAAGGTCACAGATGTCCAAGAATACCAAAATAGTTAATTATCTCAAAAACTATAAACTTTTTGTATAGGCATGTATATTGGAATATTGTAGGTATTGGCCTAACGATAATTTTGATATATAGATAAAGGTCATAGGTTCAAAGGTCAAGGTCATAGACGCGAACGAATACTTAAATGGTTAATTATCTCAAAAACTATAAACTTTTTGTATAGGCATGTATATTGGAATATTGTAGGTATTGGTCTAACGATCATTTTGATATATGAATGAAGGTCATAGGCTCAAAGGTCAAGGTCATAGCTGCGAACGAATATTTAAATGGTTAATTATCTCAAAAACTATAAACTTTTTGTATAGGCATGTATATTAGAATATTGTAGGCATTTGCACAACAATCATTTTGATATATAAATGAAGTTCATAGGTTTAAAGGTCAAGGTCATAGATGCAAACTAATACTTAAATGGTTAATTATCTCAGAAACTATAAACTTTTTGTATAGGCATGTATATTAGAATATTGTAGGTATTGGCCTATCGATCATTTTGATATATGAATGAAGGTCATAGGTTCAAAGGTCAAGGTCATAGGTGCAAATGAATACTAATGCACATTTTAATATACAGATGTTTTAGCTGTTTATAAATAATATATTGTAGCTAGACTTTAAATATGTTATATATAGCATACTTATATAATAATTATTATAATTAATTTGCAAAAATACTTGCATATTATTGGCCCTTACTGCTGAAAATTTTGATATTCTCTTTTATTAATGTCATTGACCATTGAACCTCTGCATAAGATATGTACTCTTCTTCAGGTGAGCGTTAAGGCCCATGGGCCTCTTGTTTGTAGATGCCATTGGTTTAGTTAAATGTTTGAAATCTTCCTTTTTTATTTTCATATTTTAAAACTTACTTACTTTGTATTATTCCATAGCGTTATTTTGTCATTTGTATGATCTAATGTAGAAGCATCAACATTGTACCCCTTTATAGCTATGCAATTTGTAGGCCTGACTTTATACTGATTTTCTAAAATAAAAATAATAAAACATCAAAGTACTTTGACTCGTGCTCTACAAAATAGTAATTTGGGTATCATATCAGTTGAAAATTTCGTGACAAACAACAACATGCCGAACAAGCTTTGTTTAAGCTATAATATACAAGTGTCTCAATCAATATTGTTAATCAACATATGTCTCAATCAATATTGTCAATCAACAGCTGTCTAAATCAATATTGTCAATTAACAGGTATCTCGATCAATATTGTAAATCAACAGCTGTATCAATCAATATTGTCAATTAACAGTTGTCTCAATCAATATTGTCAATCAACAGCTGTCTTAATCAATATTGTTAATCAGCAGGTGTCTTAATCAATATGATAATTCGACAAGTGTCTCAATCTATATTATCATTCAACAAGTGTCTCAATCTATATTATCATTCAACAAGTGTCTTAGTCAATATTATCATTCAACAAGTGTTTCAATCGATATTATCATTCAACAAGTGTCTCCATCTATATTATCATTCAACAAGTGTCTCAGTCAATATTATCATTCAACAAGTATCTAAGTCAATATTATCATTCAACAAGTGTCTCAGTCAATATTATCATTCAAGAAGTGTTTCAATCTATATTATCATTCAACAAGTGTCTCAATCTATATTATCATTCAACAAATGTCTCAGTCAATATTATCATTCAACAAATGTCTCAGTCAATATTATCATTCAACAAGTCTCTTAACCTATATTATCATTCAACAAGTGTCTCAGTCAATATTATCATTCAACAAGTGTCTCAATCTATATTATCATTCAACAAGTGTCTCAGTCAATATTATCATTCAACAAGGGTCTCAGTCAATATTATTATTTAACTAGTTCTCAAACAATATTATCATTCAACAAGTGTCTAAATCTATATTATCATTCAACAAGTGTTTCAATCTGTATTATCGTTTAACAAGTGTCTCAATCTATAATAACATTCAACAAGTGTCTGAATTAATATTATCTCTCAACAAGAGTCTTAATCTATATTATTATTTAACAAGTGTCTATATAATTATTCAACAAGTGTCTCAATCTATATTATCATTCAACAAGTGTCTCAGTCAATATAAACATTCAACAAGTGTCTCAGTCAATATTATCATTCAACAAGTGTCTCAATCTATATTATCATTCAACAAGTGTCTTAGTCAATATTATCATTCAACAAGTGTCTCAATCTATATTATCATTCAACAAGAGTCTCAATCTATATTATCATTCAACAAGTGTCTCAGTCAATATTATCATTCAACAAGTGTTTCAATCGATATTATCATTCAACAAGTGTCTCAATCGATATTATTATTCAACAAGTGTCTCAGTCAATATTATCATTCAACAAGTGTTTCAATCGATATTATCATTCAACAAGTGTCTCCATCTTTATTATCATTCAACAAGTGTCTCAGTCAATATTATTATTCGACAAGTGTTTCAATCGATACTATCATTCAACAAGTGTCTCAATCTATATTATCATTCAACAAGTGTCTCAGTCAATATTATCATTCAACAAGTGTCTCAGTCAACATTATTTTTATTTAACAAGTGTTCCAATCGATATTATTATTCAACAAGTGTCTCCATCTATATTATCATTCAACAAGTGTCTCAGTCAATATTATCATTCAACAAGTGTCTCAATCTATATTATCATTCAACAAGTGTCTCAGTCAATATTATCATTCAACTAGTTCTCAAACAATATTATCATTCGACAAGTGTCTCAATCTATATTATCGTTAAACAAGTGTCTCAATCTATAATAACGTTTAACAAGTGTCTCAATCTATAATAACGTTTAACAAGTGTCTCAATTAATATTATCTCTCAACAAGAGTCTCAATATCTTTTATCATTTAACAAGTGTCTCAATCTATATTATCATTCAACAAGTGTCTATATAATAGTTCAACATGGGTCTCAATCTATATTATCATTCAACAAGTGTCTCAATCAATATTATCATCCATGAAGTGTCTTAAATCAATACACTTTATAAACAAGGCCGAAAATTTCCCCCCTAACGGTAATGTCAAATAAATTGAACACAAAATACTGGGATTACTATCCACTTCCCAACTGAAATGGAAACACAATTACTTTCTGTCCACATTGTATGAGGTGGACATTCATGCTGATTTATTGCTTAAATGTTGTTACTGTAGTAATTTAAATTCATCTCCATTGCCCCTTAAGTCCAAATTTAAATAAAACCTTTTCAAATTCTGTTATTTGGTTTTAACAATTTTTAAATCATTAATGTATATAGAATTCATTCAAAATTGACAACAAAATATATGATTTTTGTTAATTACTGCCGAAATAAAATGTCCAAATACAACAGTCCATAATGTGATTTAGTTTTATCTGAATTAATTAAAGAAATTTTGCATTAGAATGTTTGAAACTTTACAAACAATTAAATTATATCATGCTAATTTGATTACATGGATGATTATTACCTTATACTGTATAAAATAGGTAGAAATACAGGTAGATGCCTGTATAAATACACTTTAAAACAAGAGACACAAATTGCCTGTTATGCTCACCTGGCTAGTGAGTGATTCAAAATATTAAATAGCTTAAATAATTGTTATATATTTACTTTGTATATTTGTAACATTTAATGTGAATATCCATGGTTTTATTATATATTTAACAAAAATAATTTTTAAAAAAAGCCAGGTAGAGTTGTGTATATAGCTGGTATGTTGATTTAAGGTAGTGTTGTGGTCAGTTAGCAATTAGCCCATTGTGTACCCCTTTGTGTGGTAGCAATACACATCATACCCCTGATAATTAGTAGTAATACCTGTATACAGACAGGTAGAGTGTACCTGTAGGCCATGTGGTCAGTTCTGGTTTGGGACACTGACAGTGTACATGTGTTTTTTTCAAACACCATTTTGTTTAGATGATTTGTATTGAAAGTGTATTGTTCAGTATATATATTGCATAAGTGCATGTTGTGCTGTGTGCAGAGGAGTGGACTTCAGAGGTAAATACACATTAATGGCTATTTGCAAGCATGACTATGTTCCTGAATATTCAAGTTTTATAAAGCATTTTAGATTTGCACCTGTTTCTTTTATTAAATTGAATTTGAAATGTAATTAAAATTATATTATGTAATTGTTACTTCTATCTTGGACACAAGTTATTTCATATAACAGCATTATTATGTGTGAGTTATTGTAGTACTAATTTCCTTTGCAAACTGCAAAATTTGGTGGTTATATTTTTGTAGGTCCTCTTATGTACCATTGAAGCTTGGACCATTTGCTAGGACCTTTTACGTACCATTTAAGTATGGACCATTATGGTAGCCATTTGTGGCAGTTATGTATATCTGTGTAATGGACAGTAGTGGTCAGTAGTGGACAGTAATATTCATATTAAACAATTTTGCACTAGACAGAAGTGCATGTAGTGTCAGACATGTATATACTATTGTGTACAATGATGTAAATAAATTTGTATATAATGTAAGTACGCATTTTCATCTTTTGTGTGATAGCCAGCAAGCCATCTTGGCGACAATATTTATAAAGTCCTCTGTAAAGTTTAACCTTTTTTTACACTAACGCAATTATATCCTCTGTAAAAGTTTATGGGCCATACACTAGGATGTACTCTACTTTTGAATTTTTATAAAATAATATATAGATGTACTTTCAAATGCATTATTTTATAAAAAAGTAGCACATGACATATACACTTGTCCCAATATCATGTTAATTCCATAATTTTCACACCATTCGACATATTTTTATTAAACTTTTTCGAACAAGCCATCACCTGTTTTAGAGGCAACATTTAGCCTTAAGTGTCTACAGTTGTTGACAACTTTGTCGGCTCATGTTACATTAAATGATATCACTATCACTATAGTCGAGTTGACACTCCCATATACTCAATACTTGAACCTAGAAATGTTTTTTCCTATGAAGTTTTTTTGCAGTTTTGTATTCTATAGGGTCCCTAGAGTAAAATTAGGTTAGTTGCCCTACAGGCAACATTGGGCAAATTGCATAATTTGCATATATCCAAGATGGCTGCCTGACGCCATATTGAAAATCTATCTTTCGTAAGAATTGTTCTACAATAGCTTGTAATATACCGTTTTGTATGTTTAAGGGATGAGGAACTCATTTCCGTTGTTGTTTTTAACATTTGGGGCAATTTAAACGTATATATTAACAATTTTGACCAGACAAGGGTAGAAGTAACAGGTTTTTTATTATTAGATGTAACTCAGCATATCACATTCAATGCTGCATAACTTAACCATACATCTTGATACATTTTGATTTAAAGGGCATAAATGAGGTTCCAACAATTCCTTTTAATAAGAAATTAAAACATGATCTAAGTGATTTCAGCTTTACTAAATCTAGCGTAAAGGCTAGTTCCAATTGCTAAGGTTTCTTTTAAAGCAAGTATGCAACGAAGAAGTTTTCAAAGCCACATTATTGCTATCATAGTTAATCCAGTCACTATATATATTACCACGAATGAAAACCAAACAATACTAGGACTTTTTATCAAACTAAATAATAAGTTTGGAAGCAGTGAATTGATTCGATTTTTACATGAACATTGATACATTACGTCATATAATGAAGTATTTTGGTTTTGGTAATCTGCAGCAAAATCTATCACTGATAATGCGCAACCTTCCACAAATTGGTTGGCTTGAGTTAAACAGTAGAACTCATCTTTTTGGTTTTATGATAGTTTTGATATTTTGATCTACTATTTCCACTCCAAATGGCCGCTATAAGACACACGCTATAACTACAGACTTCCATTTTCATTCATGTGGTATAAGTAAAAAGGTAGTGCACAGTCTAGATTTGGCTTACTTTTGGTGTCTCAACTTACCCAAGTTACCATTAAGCAACATCTAACATCTAGATCTGACAATGCTGTTTCACTTTTAAATTATACTGGACCACAGAAAATAAAACCCCTGCAATGTCTACCATCAAAACTATTTGTATCATGATTAACACACCCAACACATAATTTTATTGGATGCTGGACATGTACAATGTGCTGGCAAACTTTCTCAGTGTCTGCTATAAACACATGCGTGTCCTGTCAAAGATCTTGCATGTCGACACCAAGGTGATTATTAGGATGTTGTCTTGGCTAACCAGTTTGGATAACAAACTGCTATCAAATTTGAAAAATGACCCTTTAAGCATGACTCTTTAGCCTGGTCCTTTTAGTGGGTAGATTGGTGCTTCTCTGATCGATTGGAATGAATATATTCTGAGAGTGATACGGACCATAACTCAATGAGTTCAATCCTCGGTGTTCCTTGAATATATGTTATCAAAATTTATTGCTTATTCAAACTCCATCTAAATGAAAACAAAGGCAATTGCTCGCAATATTGCTTCAAATGTGTCAATGTGGTGGATTCAGTTGTAATGTATGAGTAGATGGAATGCAAGTACAATCCAGTCTACCTGATGAGTTTTTCAATGCCATCATTAGTTCTATAAAGGCAATACGTTTCAAAGCGAAGCTGTCAAGATGCAAAAACAAAGCCAGTTGTTAATCTTGGAAACATGTTTCTTTGGTTACCGTTGTTTGGACAGCAAGGGCAGTTTGAGCTTAGCTTCTGCTTGTATTTGATATCGGTTCTGTTCCTTTTTGACAGTAGTTGAAAATGGTTGTCATTGGAAAGGCATGAAGGCAGCTATAGTCAATTCGTTTTTTTGGGTTAGTTCACCCAAAACTCACATTACCATGAATCAGTTTTTCTACCGCATCCCTTGATCATATGGCGATAACCCATCAGATTTCATTGCATCAATCCAAAAAAGGTCGTATTGGTACCCAGACACGTCAAAGAAAATCTTGTTTTTGTGACAAATACCACCTCATATCTTCCAAGGACCAGGACAGAGGAAACAACACAACAATATGTATACGGTTGTGGATTTGGCCATGATGAATCCGGCATAACTATGGTATCGTTTATGTCTCCTAACTGCAAAAACAGGTCATGATAGCATTTGTGTGCTGATTGACGACACAGCTGTTTTTGTTTTCCTAGTGTATTGGGCGTATAAGCATTAAAACAATGTGATGTACAGATGGAGTGATAGGATAGAAGTTTTGAACATCAATGCAACAAACCATGTCTTGAACTGCCAGGCATGCATGCTTTAAGTGCCATGGTCTTGGTTTGAGATGTCTTGAACTGCCAGGCATGCATGCTCTCAGTGTCATGGTCTTTGTTCGAGATGTCTTGAACTGCCAGACATGCATGCTCTTAGTGTCATGGTCTTGCTTTGAGATGTCTTGAACTGCCAGGTATGCATTTTATGTGTCATGGACTTGGTTTGAGATGTCTTGAACTGCCAGACATGCATTTTATATGGTCTTGGTTCGAGATGTCTTGAACGATCAAGCGTGCATGCTCTTAGGGGCATGATCTTCGTTCGAGATATCTTGAGCTGCCAGGCATGCATGTTCTTAGTGGTTGTGATACTGCATCCTAATTACAAACTTCTTTTCTCCTCATTTAGCTGAAGTTCTGGTTAACAAAGATCACAAAATAACTTAATGGGATCTGAACCATTCTTTTTTCTGTATGGCCAGTCAGCAGGAAAGATTGTGACGTTTCCTCGGGCTCTTCATCAAAGCCTAATAGTTCTGATCTGTTTCAAACACTATTTACTGCTGTCTCACCTTTATTTAATTTTGTGAAAGGGTACCGCGGTCAAGATGCTCCTAAACAGTATGAAATGATAACAGACTTCGGATTGAAATTCAAAGATCGATTCTCATCACATGTTATAGTGAAAGGATACCTGGTGCCACAAGAACTTTTTTGTCATGTTTTGTCAATGTAAGGCACAAAATCATAAGTGCACCACACAATGACATGTTTGCCTTAAAAGCTAAACCCTGTACATATTTTTAACTGTTCTGGAGAAAGAGAGTGTTTAATTTTTTACACAAAAATGAGATTACCCATGGCTATCCTAGGGTGAATAGTTATTTGACACATATGGTCAGTCATTATAGATATGATGATATTTAATGTAAAACTGATGCCAGAATTGAATTGCCCATGCCTAAATATCCCTACAAAGATACACTTGTATATTGCAGTCTATTATAATTTTTTTTGTATAAAATCGATATTTCAAGATGACATCCGTCGGTCATCTTGGATTTATAGCTTATTTTTGCGAGTTAAGTGTTCCGTATGTAAAAAATACCACCAGAAATGGGTTTCTCATACCTGAAAACATGTAAAAAGATATATTACAAGCTATTGTAAGATATTTTATATCGCAGTATGTACTTCAATTTCAAGTTTGGCGGCCATTTTGTATTTATGTATATTGTGCAAGTTGCCCAAATTTGCCCGAAGGGCAACTAAGTTAGTTTTGTTCAAGGACCCATGAGGAAAACAAAACAGCAAAAAAACTTCATAGGAATGAACATTTCTAGGTTCGTAAAATGCCTACTCGACTACTATTGTCTGTCAGACTCGAATTCTTAATATGCCATGGGAAGCTCTACTAGTCATTGCCGATATTTTATTTGAGGACTTCAGTTTCATGCATCATCTAAAAACTGAAATCCTTGATAGCAATGAAATTATTCTTACAGGGTGTTATGACTCGAAAGGACTTCAATTTGTAACCCCTAGTAAAGAAAATTTCTTAACCACATAAAACTCCTAAACACGGAAAAATCAAGCTATTTTGTGAACCATTCTGTGCAAAAATACAAATAATTAGTGTTTTGGGGTACAAAAGAAGGTTACCTAAACTTTATCACTTCACAACACCATACCTATCAAAATGGGGACATTGTGATTGTGTTATTTTAATGAATACTAGTGTACGATATTGGTTATGAACTGCCTCACATCTCGTCATTTTTAGTTGAGTTACAATGAAATTTGAACTCGAATTGAATTGAATTGATTGTTGATGGGACAGGCATGCATACGGGAAGGTGGACAGAAATGAGTTTTCTAGACTGTTTTCCCAAATGCCTGTAGATATTGAACTAATATTTGGTATGTGAGTTTCAGTTTTAGTTTTGTTCTGGTTCATTGATTTTTTATGAATTTATCGGACATGGACTTAGAAAACTTCTTCAAATTGCAGTTTCCCATACTTTTTCTAAACGCTTGCAGATATTGAACTAGTACTATCTTAAGTTACAGGACAGAGTTTTGTTTTAGTTCACTTAATTTTACAACATTGTATAATGTGAGCTAAAACTAATTTCTGGCTACCCAAAACTCGTTAATTTTACAAAAGGGGGTCAATAAGTAAGTAACAGATCTAGCTGAGATCTACCTTTCTTTTTGATGTAATTGGCCCTCTAGTGTGATGCATTTAAACCAAAAGTGTTCAAGTGCCATCAGCCAAGAAATGAAAATATTTCAATGGACCCAACTGTCTTTACGGACTTTTTCGTCAGACTATAAATGAAGCCCACGGGTATAATTTTCAACATTAAAAAAAGAAAGAAGTCTCTAGGAACTAATTCTGGCGGAGAGATATTATGTGGTAGTAATTTATATTTGTTTTCCTCTACAGAATTCATTGCAACTTTGGAAGTGTGGACTTTCGCATTGTCCTGTTGCAGCAAATTAAATTTAGAAATTTACCTCGGCGTTTTTCGTGGCTGGCGGTTCTCAGTACACTTATGTTATTGAACTTCACTTGGGGAAAAATTCCAACAAAATGACATATTTTACGTCCCAAAATACTACAATCATTGCCTTGTGAGCAGATGGTTGCGTCTTGAACTTCTTTGGCCTAAGGTACCCAGGCCCTACCCATTGACGACTGTGGGTTTTATTACCTAGCTCTAGATATTGAATCAAAGTTTCATTTACAGTCACCAGACAATCACCTTTTGATCTATAATGCTTCAGCAAGGCGCTGCGTCTTAATGTTCTGGTTGACCTTTTTGCTCATCGCCAAGAGATTTAGGGACCGACTGAGCTGTTACCTTGTGCATGAATATTAAAACTTTACCATGTGACATGCCTAATACCAGTGATATTTATGCTAATCATACATGATATAGAATCTGAAATTGCAACTCAACTTGTGCACCCTGTGTGGTGCCTACTGATTTTATGGATTTCAACTATGACTTTTGGAATGCTACAAGCAAGTTCAATGGTCATATGACATGCTGTAGCTATGTTACTATGATAAATTTGAAAAAATCAACGAATGTAGTTTGTTCCCTCTAACGTCCTCTGAAAATGTGGAGTCATTTTAATTAAATTTATGATAGGACTTCAATCAACAGTCTTAAAGTGAATTATGTATGATGAACAATTGAATTTATTTAAGAAATAACACTCTATTCATTCAGTATGACGAATGAGAGTCGGAAATAGCATTGATTCGCAGTTTATGTTAAATATGCTATTTCTGACCCTCATTTATAATATCGAATGAATACACTCAAAAAGAATGTTATTTCTTATATTTTTAATAATAAGAATGATTGTTAGCATGTCAGAAACATTAAACTATCGCTACAATAATTATGTTTATTCAAATTTCTGACAAACATGATGGAACAACCTTTTCCAAAGAATGATGGAATGCCGACCAATCAAACAACACATAACGTAATAGGACAGTCATTCCATGGCGTCATCTGATAGTTAAAATTGCGTATTCATAGATCATGACTCATAACGTATTTTATGAGCAATTGAATGCCAGCAAAAAAAATAATAGGTTCATCTAGAGAAGGACATGTCGAATTGTAAATACATATATATGTAAGAGAAAAATACCTTTTTGCGGTTAAGTCTTTCACGTTTTTCTGTTGAACACATTTTGCAACTCTCTTTGGTGTATAATCAAAACCCTAATTTAGGTATATCGCAGAATTATACTAAAGCAAAGGGAATACAAAATTTTAATTTACATGTTTACCTTGTGTGGGTTTTTTTTTCATTTTTGGTGCCATTTTTCAATTAAAAACATCTCATGACTATATTAATTCACTTTCAAAAATTATTGAATAAACGATAATTAGTTTATTTAGAAGAATAAATGGATAGGCATTAGTTACACTTTGTATTGTGCAAAAGACAACATACTAAAATTATGTTCCACATCTCAGTGCTTCAGTACTTTGATTACTTTGATTTTCTGTTGGGGAAAATGAATTTAAGTTTCAGTTGTATGATCTCGATATTGAAGTTTAAAACTGGTCCTTTCCGCATGAATCTTCAGTAATGTTACACTGGTCAAAGGTTGGTTAAAAGGATTAATTTAATATAGCATGAAATTACCATTTCTCCGCCCATTTTTTTGAGAACTCGGTCTTGTCTATAAAGTGAATATTATTATACCTCACATACATTAAAACACATTTCATTTGATGTATTCCGATCACATGAAATGCAACAAATAAGATATTTTCAAAAAAATCACTGTCAGCGTGTGACAACTTCTCCCATCTCGGCATAGCCATGTGATAACACTATACCACCCGGTGATAACCCGGTACAAGGAAAAAAAACTCGTACAAAAGGAACGCGTTGTCATTTGGTAAATAATAACGATGGCGGCCAGTCGTTTTTGCAGTTCGTCGAAAGCGGAGTTGTAATTTATTATGCATGAAAAAGATGCAGAAAACACAAAATGGGTCACACAAGCTTCAGTAAAAATATTGGAATGTATTTGATTGAAACGTGTCTAAATCAATAAAATCATTAAACAAGTGTCTCAGTCAATATAATCATTCAACAAGAGTCTCAATCTATATAGTCATTCAACAAGTGTCTCAGTCAATATAATCATTCAACAAGTGTTTGAATCTATATTATCGTTTAACAAGTGTCTCAATCTATATTATCATACCTTAAATATATTAAAACTCATTTAATTGGATCATTTTACCAATCACATTAAATGTAAAAATTTCCCCAAAAATTACTGTCAGCGTGTGACAGCTTCTCCCATCTCGTCGGATACGGACGTAATTAATTATGCATGACAAAGATGCAGAAAACACAAAAAAGGTCACACAAACTTCAGTGAAAATATTGGAATGTATTTCATGGAAACGGAAAGAGAGGTAAAAACTTTCATTCTGCAGAATCTACAGTATGCAGACGAGCATAAAAGGACGGTTGAAGGTGTAAACTGGTAGCATTTAATTTAATTAAAAATTTAAATCTTGTTTGTGTCATTTTACATGGTAAGCTTGGTTTCGGTTTAATAAAATAATAATTGCCCTCTAGGTATATGGACATCCAGATTGTCAACCTTCAGAAGGGTTTTCTTTCTCGGGCGATGTCCTCTGGTGACAACCCTTCTGTCGGGTAACAAATCTGGATGTCCACATACCTAGAAGGCAATTATTGTATATTGTCATTCATAAGAATATCCCATAAGTATCTGAATTAACATTTTCATTCAATATAAATCTTCAGCCCTATAGTAAATCAGATTCAATATGAACTTTCAGGATAATGACAGTAACACTGTTTACTCACTTCCCATGGATATGAACCCTCCATCTGGGACAGACGACAAATTCGACCTAATTGTACTGCGTGGTTTTCATTTTATGGAAAAAAAAATTCTACATTCCATTTTCCGTGAAATAGAAGTAAGATTTTAAATTTTATACACTAAAACAGTCGTTGTGTAAGAAATTCAATTCTGACAATGTGTAGAAAAATATCTAAAAAAAATAAAGATTAAACAAGAGCTATGGTGAGAATAACATCAATGCATCCATCTGCAAAGTTGTAAAATGGTTTTGTGGAGACCTTAAATACAGTAGAACCTGCAATTGCAACCACGTCTATATAAATACCAGTGTGTTAAGGTCCCTTTTCTTAATGTTTGTACTTAAATTGAACCTTGATATAAAGACCATCTGGTTATAAAGTCGAAATAACTGAGTTACTTAGGTGGTTTCATATAAAGTAAAGAGAAAATAAATTGAAAAATGAACTTAGCTCAATAATTAAAAAAGGTTTTCCTAATCTTACCATCTCTGGTTTTATTGGATATGTTCATCTAGTCAGATATTGAAAGGTCTTCAAAAACACTCCCGTGAACCTTTACACAAGTTACTGTGACCTTAACCTTTTACCTAGTGACCTTATTCGCAATCTCGTTCATTGTCTTGTAACGGGGAATAAGTAGAAAACGTTTGAGACAAATCGAGCGGTTCTTAAAATGCACAGAAACCTAATTTCTATTTATAGTAACTGTTATCTTGACCTTTGACCTAGTGATCTTATTTGCAATCTTAGGAAATGCACTATTATAAAGAAGAGGTTGACTAAGTTTGAAATCAATCTGATCAACGGTTTATAATCCAATGTAAGGAAACTAAATTTCTATTTATAGTAACTGTTACCTTGACCTTTGGCTTGGTGATCTGATTTACAATTCAATGGAATGTCTTATTATAAAGAATAAGTTGACTTGGTTTAAAATCAATCGGACAAACAGTTAGTAATGCACGGAAACCAAATTTCTGTTATCTTGACCTTTGATCTAGAGATCTTATTTGCATTCCCATGCAATGTCTTATCATTAGGAATAATTTGAAAGCGTTTGCAATCAATCGGGCAAATAACGCGTAACCGTGACCTTGAGCTATTACTTATTGGCCTTGCAAAATGGAACAAGGTGACTAAGTTTGAGGTCAGTTGCACAAAATGTGCACTTTTAAAGCATAGAAACTGATTTTTCATTTATAGTAACTGTGACATTAAACTTTAATCTAATGACCTGATTTACAATTACATTGAATAAGTTGATCAAGTTTGACATCAATCGTACAAATAGTGCGTCTTTAAAAGCTTAGAAAATAAATTTATATTTATAGTAACTGTGACCATGATCTTTAACCTAGTAGCCTGATTTGCAATCCATAGCATTCCCTTGTCACAGAAAATAGGTTGACAAAGTTTGAGATCAATAGGACAAATAGTGCGTCTTTAAATGCCCAGAAACTTAACTTCATTTTAAAGTTACTGTGACTTTGACTTTTGACCTAGTGATCTAATTTGCTATGCTATGCGATGCCTCATCACAAGGAGTAAGTTGATCGCGTTTGAGATCAATTGGTCAAACGATGGTACTTTAAATGCACGTTTTGGACAGACAAGCGGTGCATTATGAAACTTAAATGTGTCGAAACAATGGCAGAATTACCTCCTACGAGTGTCTTTGATGTTGTTCCTATAATGTAAACGTATTCATGTTGATCTGTGCGATCACCTGTAAATGGATCACTTTTTGTGTTATGATCATTCTGATGGTGAATTTAAAGTAAAATAGGTTAAAAAAATCATTCCCTGTTTTTAAGTATAGAGAAACGATTAAATCATTACTATCAAATAAGCACATTATATTATTTAACATAAGATTTAAAGAAAGTTTGTATCACATTGATGAAATTCTGTATTTTGTGCATAATAAATTTTAAGGTTTAATGTCCGTCAATTTTATAATATGTTTTTGTCTATAAAGTTCTTTCTTAACTGTATTATATAAATATACCAAGTTAAATGCAAGTTCGACTTACATATACATTCGTTGTTGTAATAATATACACAAGACTTCATTATATTATTTCAACAACATGTCGACCTAACCACATTTCGGAATCGGGTAAAGAGACATCAGTTTTCGCTGTCTGAATTTAGTACTTTTTTTCAATTGTCTCTGTCATGGATTTACTAGTTTTATTTCTTATCATTTAAGTTCATTATAACTACTTAGTATAAATAGATATTAATTTGGATAGTACACCGAAAAAATACTATAATTATAGCAAATTAGCTCTTAATAAAAAGCCAGGGGACGCCAACTTGTGTTCATACATTACGAATAGCATCAGTATTGCACAGTAAAAGCAATAAAAAATTAGCACAGATTCCTTGGACTGAAAATTGTAAGCATTGTGAACATAAGTAAAACAATGCAAAACTGAAAACATGACTGCCACGGCCATCAACTATATGTTTTAAAAAACCATATTACACGCTAACATGACAATAACAAAAACTCTTCAGTTTGATGTCGTAAACATTGTTTTACTGGCTGTACATACTTATACAATTACATGTTCGATGGTCAGCTTTAATGCTGTTTACTTTTTAAATAATAATATTGCCTTAAAAGTGCTGATCAAATTCAAAGAAATTCATACTAATAAAGCATAAAATGATGATTGCATTATCAACTACTATGTACGAAAACATGTATCAAAAATGGTCTGATAAGATACTTACTTTGGTTTCCGGTGTATTTTAGGAACATGAAAAATGCATCTCCTATGTATATTTGACTTAATTCTTCACTATTTATATCACTTGTTTTTTGAAACGTCATCTTCACATTGTATACATCAAATCTCTCCCCTTGTTTTTCTTCGACATCCCTGAAAATGTCGACGGGAAATAAAATTTCTTTGCTTTCAAAAGGATGTGTAGGTGATGCATTTCAAACAAAAAACCTTCGGTTTTGCATACTAGAATACCATGGTACGTGATATATGCACGTTAAATGCATGCTGACGATAAAATATCGATCTTGACCAATATTAAGTTATACAATCTTAAAAATTTCGATAAAATTTAATCAGAACATTTTTGAATTAATTTTCAAAATTTTTAATTATAAAATTATAATTTCGAATATTGAAACATACTTATAATCAATATGTGATGGCGACTATACAACGCTTGAGAGTTTTGACAAGCCTACGCTTGCGATATCCCCGAGTTAACAATATATGTGAAACCATTTGCTTCTTTGTATAAAATTTCCTTAGTAGGATAAATATCTACGACACTTACTAAATGTTAAACAAATACGTCATAACCAGTAGATATAGTATTGTGTTCGCGGTGTATTGATTTTCGCTTATTTCACGGTCGTTTGTTGTGCGCAAATATTAATACAGAGCGAAAACTAAAATATGCTTATTGTGTTATTGTGACTGTTTAAACAATGTGAAAAATTGACTACTCGAAATGTGTAAATTTCATATACTTTGAAAATAATTACACGCGAAATTAAATACGTTAACAATATATTGCTGCATAGAAAAGGAAAGTTGAAAATAGACCAACTTATAGTCATCATAGTCATTAAAATTTTTACAACATATACTTATAAATGCAGGGTACAATATTAAAATTACGTCAAGAACATCTGTCTTTCTGCTACTCTGAAAACGCCAGCAATGGGTATTTCTTCACATGTAAGTTTAAATGTATGCCATCGTTGACCACCAATTATTGCAGGAGTTGTTGAAGAAGTTGTTGAAGAAGTTGTTGTAGGAGATGTTGGAATTGTTGGAGGTGGTGGTGATGCTGCTCCATCGTGATTTGAATCCCATATTCGAATTTGAACACCTTTTGTTCCTGGCTGTATTATAAAATAAATTACTTGGAAGAATTCTGCAGACATTTGCAAGAAATACACCATTAACGTATTTGTAAATGTATTAAATATATTACAAATGTACTTTACCTGATAATATATATTAGTAAGTCCCGGCCATATAACCATATTTTAAAGAAAGTGATAGTGCATTCAATATCGCAAGTATCCAGATGCAAATTTCATCAACATAAAAACGATAAAAAGTGCATGATTTATTCTGATAATAATTTTAACAAAACTTCTTCTAACAAATGTTCTTTTTTACATGTATATGAAATTATACAAAGTAATTCTTGTGTAATTTTTAGATTTTTGTTTTAAATAAAATGATTAGTAATACCAATAAACATTTCTGAATAATTTTTGAACTTTTTTAATATTAAACAAAAACAAAAGCATCAATACAGCCACAAAACGGAAGGGTTATCAGAAGGAAATGCAAATATAACTTTTCGTAACATTTTGAAGGTGCTCTATGCAAAAATAAATTTTATTTGTACAAGAGATAAACAACTTGAAAAAGTTTTATTTCGACATATTTCTGCGATAGAAAAAGATATATCAATTCCATAATTTATCACTTTTACTATTAAATTTTAAAAGTGAAAAAAAGATTTTTAGAACTATAAGTTAACAAACAAATTAAATTTTCAGATAATTTTAAACACAACTACCTACCTCATTGCCAGTTTCATTCTGAAATAATTGAAAATAAAACTTCAATTCTATTTATGCGAGATTACCATAATTCCGTGCACCAGCGTGAGTAAATTAAATTACGCTAAGCTGTCAAGATATTCGGTCTAAACATTTTGTTTGTATTTTGATAGCTAAATATTATATTGAATGTAAAAAAATAAAAAAATAAATACACTGTTTGTACCAAATTCAGATCTATCTTGAAAAAATGAAATAAAGGCAGTTAAGCATCTCTTTTACTTTAAAGGGCAGGTGAAAAATTGAGTGGAAACTGGTCTCGCCTCGTCATTAGCCTATAACCAGATTTATATAAATCTAAACTACTGACCACATCTACATTTTGTTTCAGTTTTGAGGTTGTGGGATTTTTTTTATTTTGTTAAGTCAGTTTTTTTAATTAATTAATTACATGTATTACTACCCTGGTGTGTGTAGCTAACTAAACAGGAGGTGCTTACCTTTCCGGAGCATCCAGTGGAAGTTCACGTATCTAGCCTTACTTGTCAGTTCCAAAGTCTTTACTTTGCTTCTAGATTGTGGTTCGGACATGAATAAGTATGTTATATTATTATTAATTTTTTTTTGATTTTTTATCTTTGTTAGATTGACTGACAGAAAATTTTTAAAGGTAAAAACTGCTTTTATCCAACTTCCACAATATTCACACCATATATGGTAAAACTGATGAACGTTCACAGAAATGAGAACTTGACATGTATTAGTAAATTAGACTAGAGACTAATACATAGTATCTGATAATCACACTAGTACTCTTAGCATCGCAGACCTTTAAATATTCATGACCAAGTCAAAACATCGAGAACTTAAACCGTACGTATAGGTTTTTCAGATCAAAGACCAATCAACATGGTATTTCTAATTGTTCTAAATCGTTTGTTATGTATCTTATTGAACAACTATATGTAACATATACAAATGAGTTTGCTCACCTTGTAAATTCTTAGGCAGGTTTCATTTATGTTTACTTTCGATTCTGTTACAGTTATTTGCTGGAATTTACAGTTTCCATCTAAAATCCACACAGTCCCATTATCTTTTATACCTCTAACTATTATACTTTTATTTTCCTCACAACCTAAAAATCCAAATCAACATTGCTGTTAAAATAATATAGACAATATGTCTTTATAATTATTATTGTGGTTTCAAATTCCGGAAGGGTAAGCACCTCCTGTTTAGCTAGATACACCGCCACGTGTGGAATCAAAATTTGAGTGTTAGGAACATGAAACTATCGGATCGGACGTCAAATATATCCAGGGCAATCCTGGACAAAGAGACATCAAACTTATTAACAATGCAATGGCGACCATAAAACATTTGAGGGCCCTGATAAGCCTAGGTAATATCTATTTGCGAGTATTTTATATTTATTCCCTTTGTATTTTCAAATCACCTTATTCTTTTTACATGAAATAGTCGCGTGCAGCAGATTTATCGAAACGGTAATTTTAATACAAATCATAAATGGATAAAGTTGATAATACGGTACAAATATGAAAGACAACATCTTGAATATTCTAACATTGTATTCTCTTTTGTGCCTTACTTCATATTTGAATGGTACAATCTAAATATACCTAGTAGAACACACTTAATATTAATCATGCTATAAACATGATAAAATTACAATTTAACATTAATCTTTAGGAGGATTTCTAGTAAAATAAATTTGGGATTTAAACAGATAAACCGACTGACTCACGGCATGAAAATTATTTTTAAAATGAAAAAGGTGATTTTGTTTTTAATAATCCATTTATATCATTATAACTCATTATTCATTTCCCCCTTACGTTCCTTGTGTCATTAATATGGGGATATTTAAAATTATTAAAAAAGGCGGTCCACCATTTTTTCCAACTCTACAGGGATGTCTTAAGCGTTTACTAATAGACAGAAACTCGGTTTTGAGTTTAATTTTAAAGAAAAACCTTAGCTGTGATACAGATGGATGTGTTTAAAATTATACATGACGTAATTACTATTATTTGCTTATTTATTCAATCAGTATATTGACATTTGAATAGGACGTTTTTTATAAAATGGCTTAAGACATAAATATTATCTACTATATATTATTAAGTTACGAGGACGAGTCAATATGTAACCAGACAAACTTATCTCCGTTTGGGATCCAATTTTTCCATTTTGAAGTAATTGCCCTTAAGCGTCGTGACGTATACCTTAAACGTCTTCACGACTAGAATAGACGTCCACGGATACCATTATTCAATTTTGAAAAAGGAAAAATTCGCTAGGAGCTAGGTCATGGGAATAGACAGTATGTGGAATTAATTCATACCCGTTTTGCCCTTCAATATCCATTGCAAATTTATAAGTGTGGTCTCTCGCGTTTTCCTGTTGCAGCAAAACACCTTTAGCGAGTTTACCTCAGTATTTTTCACGAATGGCGGTTCTCAAATGGTCTAGCAAGTTTGCATAGTACATTCTGGTTATTGTACTTATCTTTTATATTTTTACAAACGTCCAACATAATAACACCTTTTGCGTCGAGAAATAATGTGGCCATTAACTTGTCAACATGTGGTTCCATTTTGAACGTCTTATGATTCGGGTACCTAGTTCCTACCCACTGGCGATTTGATTAATATATCGTCATCATAATGTTGTTAATGAGAATAATGTCTTTATCCAAAATTATCCTGGATGTATCCCATAGTATCACATGTTCCATTTCTTCTACATTTTTATTACAAAAGCGACCAAACAAGAGTTTTTACCCTTTATGAGCCTGGACTTCCACTCCAGTTAGCAGTAACTTTGATTTTAGGATTATGATTGAGACATGCATTAATAGTATATTTGATTTTGATATATGAATTCAGTATAACATTAATTTCAAATAAGATCACAAATATCTGTATACTCACTATATGTATAATGCGGGTGCACATATTCATCAACACCAACTGCACCTGATTCAACGACGATCAATATCTGGTAAATAATAAAATAAACCGTGTCAATATTTTTGTAACATTATAATTTTAAAAACAGTAGGAATCTCTGAAGCTTAAAAAAGAAAAAAAGGAATACAACATCTGTTTTTTTTTTCAAAATAACCTACTATATAGGATATTTCAACTATAATTTTATCTTGTTAGAACTGAAAATTCCAATTAATACAATAAATGTAGGCAAACAAACTCAAATGCAGTGAAAACGCAAACTAAATAAGAGAGTTCTCTTACATTGATTAGACTACATATAGATTGCATAATACGTATGACGAGATAGTTGGCAAAAAATAAAAAATCGATGATAATATGAGATAAACAAAATATAGATCAGACACAAAATACATGTAATATAAAATTTCAAGATCGAACCTTATGAGTGTGACCTTTTGTCCATATGAGCATGTTAAAAAACAATCTATCTAATGTTTGTATTACATATAATTTTACTGAGTTTCGTTAAAATCCATAGAGAAATGAAAGTGATACGCCAAGGTTATGGCGGACAGACAGACATGTATGCAGACAAACATGCTAAAAACAAATGTAACCCGTTTTTTTCGGGGCATAAAAAGAACAAAGACAAAGCATTTGAACAAGGAATGTTTTACTCATGAACACATGGCCTCGGCATTACTGCATTGAGTCTCTAAGCAATCGTGTTTTAGAGCTGAGGATGGAAAAAATCTTGCAATTTTCGCAAAGTACAATGCAATCACATATATGTAATTTAAAATTTCCATCAGAATTTTGCCTTAGATATACGCATTAAATAATTTATACTCACAATAAGACAAACGGGTGCTGTTTTCCACATTTTGAACTGTAAATTTAAAAAATATAAATATAGTCTTGCAAAACGAAATGCGTTACTTTCACTAGTAGTACATATACAACGTTTCTATTAAAACCATAGATTTTGTAAAATATATTTGTATAATGTTACAAAACAGTATATGGCTTGTCAGTAAGTTAAGCCGGTGTTAGATAGTTGTTTCAAATTTTCAGTCCATAAATTCCCTGAGAATAAAATCTTCTCTTAGAGGAAACAAAACGTCAAACCTACACTTCACTTATTTGTCTATCTTGTAACCGATCAGTTGCAGATTTAAATATAAAAAACTTGTTTTATCTTAATATCCGTTAATCTGGTGTGATATGTAGTTTGATAAAGTATTAAATACTTTAACTAGAAGGGTAAATGCAATCCAAACCCATTTAAAATTATACTGGGTTTGTTAATCTGCACAAACGTATGAATGTGTAAAATTTTACATATTTATGCATACATACATCTCGTTCGTCCAACAGCAACCGCAAATACTTTCCAATGTAGGATTACCAGAGGTATATGTATTACTGTTAACGATTGAGATATTCCATATAAGGGAAATCAAATAGAACACTGGTTTTATCTGTGTTCCAGAATAACGAAGACTGTATTGGTATCACGTGAATTCTTTATCAAAGTCAAGTTAAAGTTTTATATTTCTAACTGATAGCATAAGATATTGATGACTTTATGTATAAATTATTATAAGGTTATCATTATTTTTAAGCGATTGATAAAATTACGCTGTAAAATCCATTTTCTTTTATTTAAAATTTCCTTTTCTGAAAAATGACGGAAGGGTGACGTAGACAAACAACGGTATACATGATTCTTTTAGCGTTAATATTTAACAACAAAAAAGCAACGTTTTTTATTGTAAAAACTGAATTAAATTTAATGAGGATTACTATGATTTCTTTTATATCGAGGTGTAATCAACAGCATTTACTTTAATTTGAAATCTGTCTCATCTTATTTGGTATGATGATATGAAATTTTCAATTGATTTTAAGAGATCAATAACTTATGGTTACGAAAGTTTGAAAGACGATAACTAGTACCCATACATTCAAACCTTGTACCTATATTTTCAAGTCTTATTAATTTAGCCACAAAGAAACTCTCGACACGCTATTACCTTGTGACGAATGACCGTAAAAACTGGCGGAGAATATGCCAACAAAAACAAACAACCAAATTACCAGAAATCAGAAACGATATGTAACAATGGAGAATTCTGTTTTTATTTGGTTATTTATTTTTGAAAGGTATAAATATAAGATAAAATAAACGTTCTAGTCAATAGGTATGTGTAAACTATGATATAGATAAAGAAAAAGTAAAAAAAACCTGACAAATTGAGCTTGCACTTTCTGATTCAATGTCGAACACTCAAATTTGCAAACAGTTACCTCACGAATGAGGAATATGTATGGGTTGTTTGATACATAAAGCCTTATTTCTTGCAACTTGCATAATTATAGTTAATGTCATTATCTGTCATATTTACCGTATGTTTTAAGTAATCCAATATATTCTATAGTCTTAAAATATATGCAATGGGTTTTATGTCTACTATGATAAAATTATATAATATTCGACAAATAATTAAGTACATTATGATAAAAGCTTACATCCCTTATAACAACCAAATTTGAAATTTTTAATTGTGAATCAAATTAAGTTTAAATTAGAATTATGACTATGTATATCAAAAATGACACATGGTACATATGTTTATAATCTATAGTGACTAATGGTATAAATTGTTTAGAGTAAAAACATGCTTTAGGATCCGATTGGTTCTTCATATTATATATAAGTATTTACCTTCGGAAATTTTAGAGCATATGATAACATAACACTGTTTATTGTCAGATCAAAATACTACTTTGAAGCCCAAATACAATGTATCTAAAATCAAATTATTGTTTGCCATACTTGCAAATGATGGTTGTACGGTGATTTATTTCACAATATTACAAACTTAGTTAACTAACAATTTTGGATTAATATTTTTGTATGTAAAGAGGGATATTCCAACAGTTTATTCAACGACAGTAAGTATGTTAAATAGCAGAAGCAAGAAATGTGTATACATTTACTTGTCTGTAGCGAATGCAATTAGAAACACGAAACAATAACTAAAAGAAACATCACAGGTTATAGGTTATACACAACATCGTCAACAACACAAGAGTCAGAAATCGTCAAGCAAAACATTGCGATTACAATATGAACAATATAAAATTTACGACTTTGGATTTGAATTGGATTTAATACATAATTTTGTGGTCTTCTTTTTCTACAGTCGGCGTAGAAAAATACAGGTTATTGATGAAATAGAAGGTAACTGAAGAGAGATAACTCAATATACCATTGTACTAATTTGCCATTTTTACAGCAAAAATTGAAATCTATAAATTATACAGGTAACATGTGATGACAATATACATGGAAATACCAAACATAATATCATACGTTGTTTGAAATAATCAGCAAATGGTCCAGAATGTATAAATAACAAATTTATTCACTCTGTCACACATTTCTAAGCACTATGTGTCAAACAATCTCCAAGTTACAAGATATACTTACCAAACACGTACATTACTACACCATATCTTCACCGACGAGAACATTCAGATCGAGATTTGGAAATTCAAATCAAGTAGTTTTGAACGAGTCTCTGTCGAGTTTTGGTTGAGGAAAAAAGGTCTAATTACGAGATAAATGCAATGATCACAATAGATCGACAAGTCGAAAGGTTTGCCAGATAAATACCGATAAACAAGGTCTTGAACATAAGTGAATTTCATACAAAGTGAAATATGTATTTTTGACGTTTGGTTGTAAAATAAGTTGGGTGGTTTGGTCATTTATTAGATTGAAAATCACACCAAAGAATTAGGCTTTATATGCACCTTATATGCATATTGCATAAATATTACGCAAACTAAAACTTTTACGGAAAAACAGTTATATATGTTTAATACAAAGAGTTATATGTTCTTTCTTTAAAATTCTAATGAAATTGGTACTTAAACAGGAGGGTAACAGTCATTTATTGGTTTGTGCTATTTACAGTAACAGCTGCCATCTTTGATAAACCATATTTAAAAATTTGAACAATGAACGGAAAACACGTTAAACATGTTTATTCAACAAAGCAGGCTGCTTGCAAATAAATTGTTGACCCAGGAATATTGCAAGCCTAGGCTTATCAAGGCATTCACAAAATTTTATGACCGACATCACAGTATTGTTGATAAGTTTGATGCCTCGGTGTCCAGGATCTTCTAGAATATATTTGACGTCCCATATTTCTTTCACGCAATTTTGTTTATACACGTGGCGGGATTTGCTTACTCTCCCAGAACAACCATGGTGGAAGTTCACGTGTCTAACCTAACTCCCCAGTTCCAAGATTTTATACTTTGCTTCTGGATTGTGATTCGGACATGGATTGGTATGTTTGTCTTTTATTTCATGCCTAAAATTCTAAGTCGGTCTATTATAAACAAGGCTATAAGGGTCAATTATAGGTTTTTGCTATTTATTCTAACAGCGGCTATCTTAGATACACTGTATTTTGCAAATTGAAAATTTTACAGATAAACATGTCACATGTGTTTAAAAACTTTAGATCTAGTCTGTATGTTTAAGATGTCAACAAAATTGGTACACAAATAAGAATTTAATGGTCATTTATATGTTTTGCTATTTATAGTAAAAGCGGCCATTTTAGATAAACTATATTTCGTAAACTAAAACTTTTACAAAAATAGCCTAGTGAATATGTTTAATAACTTGAGTTCTATTTTGTATGTTAAAACTGGTACATAAATAAGACTGTTATGTCCATTTTTAGGTTTTTGTTATTTATAGTAAAAGCAACAATCTTGATTATGCTATGAGGCTTTCGAGCTATCCCATACCACTCACCACCATTAATCAACTGACCAAGTTTCAGCTCAAACGGATGTACAGTTTTCTTTTAATGCACGAAACCAAATAATCCACAAACCGACACACGTACAGTGGTGTTACTATAATTATCTCCTCACCTATGAGGGCGGGGGATATACTTTAATGAATATCGATTCGTTAATCAATCAAGTTAACAACGGTCTGTCACAGAATAAGGAAATGCCATAAAATATAAATATACGAATCCATGTCAAAATCATAATACCAAATCAAAGTTGAAACCAAAAAATTATGTTCAACACCCGAATTCCAGAGAAGTGTGGCCAGGTGCTTTGGAAGAGTGCACCTTCTGTTTAGCTAGCTTCACACGCTATTTGTTTAATCAAAATTGAGAATAAATATAATATCCTTATCATTATGTCAGAATAGAAACGACAGAACTATATATAAAGATATGCAGTTTTTTTTAAAAAAAAATTCTTTTACCCTTTATTACAATAAAATGTATTTAAAGTAATTACACTACAGTGAAAAAACATTCGATAACGTTTAATCAAATGAATTATGTTAATAACAGAACACCATAAAGTCATTTTTTCCTTTTTTAGTTTCAGATAGCAAGTGTCATTGCAAAAACCATCAAGTATACAATTGCTGAGCCAGAATGTGGTTCTCTTGCACCTGCAAAAAAGAATAAAACATAAAATTGTATATTCAGTAAATACCAGGTGATATTGTAATACTTCGCTCAATAAATTGTGCCAAATAGACAGCTATTTTTGCCATCTTGAGCTAAATTTTGGAATCCTTTCCAAGACAGTGAGTATCTATCTTTTGCCAATTTGGTCGCTCTAACACTTGGCTCCTCGTTTTCTTTTTCGGCAAGGTTGCGAGATTTAAATAGTCCGGATTGATTCAAACAAAATTAGTTGGACAATTATTTGAGGGAATCATCAACATATAAACCAGATTCAGTTCTCCAGTTTATCCAGCATTTACAACAAACGGGACACATTGCAGATGTTCGTCTTGGCAGACCTCAACAGAAACTTTATAGATCAAAAGCAAACATACTAATTCATTTCCGAATCACAATGAAGAAGCAAAGTAAAAACTTTGGAACTGAGAAGTTAGGTTAGACACGTGAACTTCCACCGGGTGCTCCGGAAGGGTAAGCACTTCCTGTTTAGCTAGCTACACCCGCCACGTGTGTAATCAAAATTGTGTGAAAGGAACATGGAACTATGAGACGTTAAATATATCCAAGGCAATCATGGACACAGAGACATCAAACTTATCAACAATACTGTGAAGACGGCCATAAAATTTTTTGAGGGCCTTGATAAGCCTAGGCTTGCAATATCCCTGAGTCAACAATTTATTTGCAAGCAACCTACTTCGTTGTACAAAGTCCACGTAGTGGGAACAAGCTCTATCATAGCGTACTAATTGGGAAACAAATACACCATAAGCAGGAGAAGCAGGTATATTGCTGCATAAAAAAAACTTGACAATAGAAAAATTGAAGTCATCACGTTTATCATAAAGTTTCAAATGTAGCCTTTTCTGTGCGTCATGATTCAGGTATAAGTATAAATATGAAGCAGAACTTGAGGAATCAGTCGTGCCTTTTATTTCAAGCTCACTAGGATAGATGACATTTACATAGTATCCAAATTTAGGATTGTTAAGAGACAGAACGTCATCTATATATCTGTATGTTGAGTTGAATGATCTGGCGACAATTTTCTCTCCAGATTTAACAAGGTTCTGCATAAATTCTGCTTCGTAAGAATAAAGAAACAAATCAGCAAGCAATGGTGCACAGTTTGTACATAGATCATAGATCTAGCTTTAACCCAAGGCATCGGAAATAGCTTCGAAACTCGAAATATTTGGATTGATATGCCGACGTTTACATTTATTTTTCACTGATAATTGCAAAAAAACTTATTATTCTTTAATTCCTAACAATCTAAATGACAATCCGTCAATTTCTACAAATTGTGCTCCAACATTACAATTTTTAACCATCGGCGGCTTGGAAATGGGGATTTCTTTTTGACAAGTGTCATCAATCTGTAATAATAAATCTCCAACGGCAGTGTCTAAATGGTGACATGATAACTTCATATGCATAAATTGTGGCAATGTCGTACAATGTTGCAGATTTGCTGGCCATCATAATTATTTATTTCTATACGCAGCTAAGATTCGAATTTAAATATAAATTAATCTTCTGTCAATTGTTGCATATCAATCCTTGTCCGTATCACAATGTATTAAGATGCGACTCGGCTAATGGTATCATCGGGGAACAAATTTCACCCAAAACAAATGCATTTTTATCGAAAATGGTGACATGTAAATATTTTAGATTTCTATTCAGATATAAAAGTTGTATACCAGTGGAATTCAAATCTGGGCAGCGCAAAGTTTATTTTTAATCAGAATTTTACCAGAAATGTCTGTCTTGGTATCAAGAACTCGGACTGATTTTATACACTTTCAGGTTAACATTCTTTAAATCAGCCGATTTCAACGATCTCCTATGGATGGATTGATGTTCCGTTTGTTTTATTTGCGGTGCCATATTATTTTGGTAGAGGGCATCAAGATCACTAGTATTGCTTCTTGTTTTTCTTTTTCTACGTTTTGTATTGGTTGTTGTTGGGCACACCTAAGAAAATATACAAAATAAATCTGTGTAGCTAATTAATTAGGCAAAACTAAGACTATATATTGTACGCACAAGGCCTAGTTTCTTATATCATTCGAAATTGGACATCGGCTTATGGCAAAATAAAGGTTCATCAGATAAGTAAGGAAAGATTCTTGATTAGATCTCCTGGATGTTTTTGTTAATCACAGAAAAAGGCTACAATATGGAGAAAATAATTGAAAAGAGACAAATTTTCTGAATAAAAGTTGCTGTGCAGATGTCATCAAGGAATATTTTATTTGTGGTGTCCAAACTGGATCTCGTCATAAGTCCACAAAATATATATCTGATTTCCGGGTAAAAGAACAATCGGTGTAATAAAAAAAAGTGATAAAGAGGATACCACGTAAAACCCGACAGTAACGTTAATTCTTTCCCACAATGCAGACAATAATTGTATCATAATGCCTAGTTTCAAAATCCAAAATTGTTCTTCATAATTACAAGTACACATTCCATTCATTCAGTCCACTATGGTTGGAAGAGTGCTCGCTTTTTATGTAAGACGTCAAGGGTTCGAATCCCGGCCTGGTCTGTCCAAGATTTGAAAAAAGTAGTAATCAAAAACAAATCTACTTATCCATTTCCGAATCACAATCCAGAAGCAAAGTAAAAACTTTGGAACTGACAAGTTAGGTTAGACACGTGAACTTCCACCAGGGAAGTGAGGCCGGGTGCTCCGGAAGGGTAAGCACCTCCCGTTTAGCTAGCTACACCCGTCACGTGTGTAATCAAAATTGTGTGAAAGGAACATGGAACTATGAGACGTCAAATATATCCAAGGCAATCCTGGACACAGAGACATCAAACTTATCAATAATGACTGTAATGACGGCCATAAAACTTTTTGAGGGCCTTGACAAGCCTAGGCTTGCAATATCCCTGAGTCAACAATTTATTTGCAAGCAGCCTACTTCGTTGTACAAAGTCCCCGTAGTGGGAACAAGCTCTACCATAGCGTATTAATTGGGAAACAAATACACCATAAGCAGGAGAAGCAGGTATATTGCTGCATAAAAAAGGAAAGTTAACAATAGAAAAATTGAAGTCATCACGTTGGTCATAAAGTTTCAAATGTAGCCTTTCTTGTGCGTTATAATTCAGGTATAAGTCTAAATATGAAGCAGAACTTGAAGAATCAGTCGTGTCTTTTATTTCAAGCTCACTAGGATAGATGACAGAACGTCATCTATGTATCTGTATGTTGAGTTGAATGATTTGGCGACAGTTTTCTCTCCAGATTTTACAAGGTTCTGCATAAATTCTGCTTCGTAAGAATAAAGAAACAAATCAGCAAGCAATAGTGCACAGTTTGTACCCATTGGTAAACCGATTGTTTGCTGAAAAACTATATTACCAAACACAACAAATATGTTATCTATCAAAAACTCCAACATTTTCTTGATGGTATCTTCAGTATATTTTTGTTTGGAATCCGTATGATGCTTGACAAAATAACCAGAATCCCTGTTCAGCACCAGATATTTGTATCTTGGCTTACCGTTTTTGTAGAACAAAGACAAGTGAATAATTTCTTTAATACGTTCTTTCAATTTAGAATGAGGAATTGTGGTGTATAGTGTAGAAAAATCAAATGTTTTTATACTTTTTACATAAGATAAAGTATTAGAAGCAAGATGTTCAAGTAATTCTTTAGAATTTTTGAGAATCCACATTTGGTTGATTCCAGATGTAGAATATACTTTTTCTGAATAAGACTGAAGACCATCTTTGACGATTGTCAAAATTTGTGTTAGAGTTACTGATAATGATTTAGTAGTACATTTAGATGAGCCTGCTATATATCTTTCCTTGTATGGATTTTTATGGAATTTAGGAATCCAATACAAGTAAGGAAGATCAAGATCTTCCTCTTTAATATTGATACCGAAAGACTCGAGAACTCCCCTATGGTTGGAAAGAACTTCATCTTTGGTAAAATTAGTTCTAGAATATGCAGGGTTATTTGATATACTATCTAAACCAAGCTCCTTAATAAGACATTCAAGGTAGAATCTCTTACAAACGATAATAATGTTGTTGGAAGCCTTATCAGCTGGGACAACAACATATTTGTTGTGTATGTCTGTAGGAATTGCCTTGATTTCTGGATCCTTGAGTACTGAAGACGGTTAAGTACTCATAGACCCTTTAAGTTTGGCAATCCTAGTTTTAACGAAAGATCTCACAACCTTTATCCAGTCGGATAAGGTATCAAGCTCAACATCTTCTAATTTAGCCCAACGTCTGGCGTACTCTTCAACGGAATCCATGACAAGTCGGAAATTCTGTCCCCAAGTAAAAGATTGAGCTTCTCTATAGTTAGGACCTTTTGAAAGTAAAGATCTTAATTTGGTGTTCTCAATTATATTGAGATCACCAGTTATTACATGTCCAGCCGGTCCATAAATATAGAGAGAAGACGAGCAAGAGCAAGTAGGTTTAGGAAAATTATGAAAGTTTAAACACTGCAATGTTTGTTTATAATTAAATATTTTGGATGCAATAGGTTTATTGTAGGAGTAGGAAACTAGAGGCGGAGAATTAATTTTGAAATAAGCAGGAATTTTAGATTGGACTTGTTTATTTTGAAGAATATTGGAAATGTTTATAGATCTATGCCTTTGTTAGCATAGTGTAACTTAAGATATTGACGTTGACCATCGTTATCAATATCATTTTCCCGAGCAGGTTTAAATAATCTGTTAAAAGCAATATCCATGATGATAGCAGTAAGTAACTGTTTTTTCGCCAAGCACTCGGCATTAACAAATGAAAAAGAAGTCACAGGGCCCTTCGGAAAAGACCTTAAAACCGATGACTACCGTCACCGCAGGAGTTTCACGTATAAAAATTATCCCTGAATATTTCTCTAAAATCACTTCTAAGGTAAATATTTATGTCACTTCACTTAAAGCTGATGACGTCTCGTTATAAACCAAATATTAACTGCGACGTGAAACCGCAATTAATCAATAAATCTATTCATTCAGAACCTAAGAAGACAAAAGGTGAATAAAAAGTTTCACTTAAGAATATGTTTGAAAAGACAAAAATAGTTTTTAATTCATTTCACTTCATATTATAAATCCTTACCTCGCTTTTTAAACATCCAGGACTCGTCAGGGATTTACAAACAGTTACCTCACAAATTATGGAGATATATGGACTGTTTGAAAAATGAAAACCGTACATCTTGGCTCTTGCAAAATTATCGTTAAAGCTAAAACCTTCCATCAGAGACTGGCTTTTTGAAATTTCTGAAAGACATCTGAAATATAATAATCGTAATTTTAACATTGACTTTATTTTTTATATTTTCATTATAGTTAAGATATGCAGTAATAAAATTAACAATAAATGCATTACTCAAATTTATGACATCACATGCAGTTAAAATATAGACGCTGTAACAACGTTTCTGTAATGCATAATAACGTAAATGCCTCTTATTTTCAATGAAGAATGGTTTGTTATAATATAAAACTTCAAATTAGATTAATTCTTAATGTAAATTTATGTTAAAAACGTTCACTTTAAAATGCATGTGTATAGCTTTTTCCCGTATATAATTTAGCTCATAACTCACTCGCTATTATTCCATAGTAATACCTTCTCGGAACCATCAGGTGCGTTTTCATATCTAGAAACGTCGACATTGTATCCTTCTAAGGCTGTACATTTGATAGGCATTACTACATAATTACTCTCTGCAAACATAAAAATGCACATACAGTAATGAATCTTCCATAGAATTAGATTGAAGCTTGAGAATCTTGTACGAATACAATACGGCTTTTTTGGTTTTGACAGGGTACATAGTGTTAGATCAAAAATAGTTAAGGAAACAAATCTGAAATACGTTTTATGAACCAGCATCATAGTAATCTCCGCTTTGGAGTTGTCCATGCTATTATGGCTATGCTAATGATTTAAGTAGTAATCAAAAACAAGCATTCTAATCCATGTCCGAATCACAGTCCGGAAGTAAAATCTTTCGAACTAACAAGTCAGGATAGACACGTGAACTTCCATCAGAAGACCGGGTGGTCCGGAAAGGTAAGCACCTCCTGTTTAGAAAGCTAAACCCGCCATGTGTGTAATCAAAATTATGTGGAAGCAACATGGAACTATGGGACGTCAAATATATCCAAATATATCCAGGGTAATCCTGGACACAGAGGACATCAAAATCAACAACACTGCAGCCATATAATTTTTTGAGGGCCTTGATAAGCCTAGGCTTGCAATATCTCTGAGTTAACAATTTATTTGTAAGCAGCCTTCTTTATTGTACAAAGTCCCCGTAGTGGGAACATGCTCTACCATAGCGTATTATTTTGGAAACAAATACACCACAATGAGGAGAAGCAGGTATATTGCTGAATAGAAAAGGAAAGTTGACAATAGAAAAATTGATGTCTCACGTTAGTCATAAAGTTTCAACTGTAGTAATGGTAGAATAAGTGGAACATGATCACTACAGCTTTTTACATTTTACGACTTTTAACGCACTTTTAACTGATATTTATTGTCATTTTGTTTCTACTATTATAGGTTAAAAAAAGGTTCCATTGTTTGTCCATTTATTCTAATGATCCATTGTGCCTTGTGTAGCAGGAAGAAACTGTTACTCATGGGGATATGTAGGTAGATATTATGACCGTCGTCCAGAGATTCAATCCCGTGTAGTTGGACATTGCAATATAAATAAATACTTAAAGAGTCAATTCTCAAATGTAATTAATCACCTCTTGACTTTAAAATTCTCTTTAATTTGTGTATTTAACTATTTATTTATTATTATTATTAGTCTGACAATGACGGATAACTGAAATTGTGTTAGAGTAATAAAGATGATAATAATAGTGGTGATGATGAAGGTAGATTAAACATGTTTGTACTTTTGTCTATAATTGTATCCTGCCACATTAACAATGTTTTTCTCAAGAGATCGTCCATTAATCACAGTAACTATCATCGCCTATGTTTGAATGCAACTCGTAAAAGATTCTAGTGTAATGAATTTGTCAATTGTCTTGCTGAGGTAGGTTTTTTTTCTCTGGAAATCCATTGGTGTCTTTTTTCTGCCCCCCCCCCTTTTCTCACATAATAGTGAACAAACCGCCTAGATATAATTGAGAAAATTCTAATTTCGCATAAACCTTGAACGACTCTTACCTCCGTTGTATTTTAAAAACATGTAAAATGCATCCCCTGTATATATGGTTGTTAACTCTTCACTGTTGATGTCACTATTTGTTCTAAACGTCATCTTTACGTTGTCTACTTCAAAACTTTGATCTGTCATTTTTTCCTCATCCCTATCAATGGTTTAAAGTATTAGAAAAATTGCTTATATCAGTGGCACTATAATAAAAATCTTTCGATAGACAAAGAGCGCGACAATTTGTCAATGAATGGATGTCAATTTTTTTTAAAATAACCCCATGGTCATCGGACTTAAACGATAAATTAATGTTGAATATAAAATATTTTGTTTTGGAGATATTCATAAAAAATCAAGTGCTGTAAAATATGTCAATTTAAAACAACCGATCCGATAACCATGTAGTCCAAGCATTTACCATATAGCAGGCTTGGTAGTTCATTTTGTAGAGGATTTGCCCTTGGTGCAGAAAGTCTCGGGTTCGATCATCGGTCCTACTCTGAAATATCTTCCTGTTATTGTGTGGTTGATAGGCAATGTTATTTTATATAAAGCCCCATGGTTGAAATTTGGATGAGATTTTTTACATGCTTAGCTATGAGAAATTCAAGAACAACGAGAGAGCAGTATAGCTTAGTTGGTAGAACAAACTCTGATAGCACGGGATTCCCGAGTTCGATCCAGTATTTTTCCTCCCTGTATAAGCTATTAAAGATGAGCATTTTTCCATAGTCTGTTTGTAAATATTACCAGAATATTATTATAAGAAACTCATACTTCAAGTGCATTTGTCTTTCTGCCGTTCTTTCTACACCAGCATCAGGGATATCGTCGCATATCAGCTTAAAGAGATGTAGTCCTCTTCCGCCAATTACATTTACAGAAACCTTTGGGAAAGGAGGATGTTGATTTCCATCATGTAATTTATCCCATATACGAACTGTAACCTCTGATCTATTATCATTCTGAAGAGTAAATAAGCAAATTCATTCAATTAGGATTCCTCGCCGGCAGTTTTTTTTTTTTTTTTTTTTTTTTTTTTTTGTGATATGTACTTATGTTTAAATGGCCATAACCACGACTTTGTTCAACCAAACCAACTCGGGATAACGATATGCGCATCTTTGATCTATATTGATACTTTGCACCAAGTTTTATGAAATACTGCTTCATAGTTTTGGAAAATTAGCGAAAAAAAGAATTTCGGACGGACGAAGAAACGGAAATTCGAATTTAACCCCCCTCATTCTTCGACAGACGAAAGGCGGTGGGTAAAAATGGTCTTTATAAATGCACATTTACAGGGACTTTTAACAAATGTCATTAATGTCACTAGTATTTAGTATTCCTTAATTATGACCAGGCAATGGGTTTATCGGTGTATTTTTTGATACCCTATAATGCTCTTGTTTCGTTTCTGGTAATTTTTCGTACGTGATCCCACGAAATATGATCGCATTTTGCGGGTCCATGCGTTACCTAACAAACCTAATGTGTATTATAACGTAAATTGTTAAAGGATGACTCCCAAAACGCCGAGCTACCCGCCTGTAGGAATAAATACGCAAGAAACTAGGTAACACCCTTTTCGAGCCTCTATAGGCGTCATTACTTGAAGCCAAATATAAATAAATCTCTGTGTAAATATATACGTTGCATATGAATAACATTTTTCCTTCCATTTTTATAATGACGTACCTTATTTGACAAAATGTCTATTCTTTTTCTTTGAAAATAAAGCAAATGGCATTCGATTTGCCACACCTCAAAATAAGTAGGTCTATACATTCAGATTTCAAGTCTATTGGAGGAACCACAGGCTCATGATCTTCACTCTTGCTCAGCTAGTGACATTTATCACATATGATACCTACCCCGACTTTTCATTTATAGCATTTTTTGTGCGAAGATTGCACTTTGAACAGTTTAATGTTTTGGCATTTTATTTACTAGTACGTGTTCATCGTTCAGAAAACACACGGGAAATGACACGTGGCCTGAAACTAGACTGTAATATCGTTGTATATTTTATATTTGTATTAAGCAAATGTATGTGCATGTTTTTTATTTCTATTTTGTTATTTGTTGCACAAATAAATATTTCAATTCTAACACAAAGTAGATAAAATAAATAAAGCCGCAAAATATACATTTTATTAAAATGAATTAAGATAAAGATAAAATGTCATTTTGGGTATACGAACCCACAACATAAGACATAATAGTCCCTACATATATCCACTACACCACGCAGGCAATTGTTGACAACGAGAGTTTATTAATATCAAGTACGAGTATAGTACGGTATAGTAAGAGGTTATATTGGGGTAACTCTCTAAACACTGATTTTTGCAAAATTCACTGTCAGCGCATATTTCTCCATTAACCATACTTTGCATATCTAACAATAAAATAATATAGTTTTTATATTTAAAATATCTTTAATGGAGAGGCATGCGCTCTATATGTATTTATTAAAAAACTTGTTGATTTTCACTGACTTGTTCCATGTTTGTATAGAGTTATACGGAGACAAAGCTAAAAGATTTCATGTGTTAAACATATACTGCAATATACTAATAAGATTTTTACCAAATAAACTTTTACAAAATGATAGTAGCTTTAGGTTTTTTCACTATAAACATGTTTATAGAGATGTAGTCCTCTTCCGCCAATTACATTTACAGAGACCTTTGGGAAAGGAGGATGTTGATTTCCATCATGTAATTTATCCCATATACGAACTGTAACCTCTGATTTATTATCATTCTGAAGAGTAAATAAGCAAATTCATTCAATTAGGATCCCTCGCCGGCAGTTTTTTTTTTTTTTTTTTTGTGATATGTACTTATGTTTAAATGGCCATAACCACGACTTTGTTCACCAAACCAACTCGGGATAACGATATGCGCATCTTTGATCTATATTGATACTTTGCACCAAGTTTTATGAAATACTGCTTCATAGTTTTGGAAAATTAGCGAAAAAAAAGAATTTCGGACGGACGAAGAAACGGAAATTCGAATTTAACACCCCCTCATTCTTCGACAGACGAAAGGCGGTGGGTAAAAATGGTCTTTATAAATGCACATTTACAGGGACTTTTAACAAATGTCATTAATGTCACTAGTATTTAGTATTCCTTAATTATGACCAGGCAATGGGTTTATCGGTGTATTTTTTGATACCCTATAATGCTCTTGTTTCGTTTCTGGTAATTTTTCGTACGTGATCCCACGAAATATGATCGCATTTTGCGGGTCCATGCGTTACCTAACAAACTTAATGTGTATTATAACGTGAATTGTTAAAGGATGATTCCCAAAACGCCGAGCTACCCGCCTGTAGGAATAAATACGCAAGAAACTAGGTAACACCCTTTTCGAGCCTCTATAGGCGTCATTACTTGAAGCCAAATATAAATAAATCTCTGTGTAAATATATACGTTGCATATGAATAACATTTTTCCTTCCATTTTTATAATGACGTACCTTATTTGACAAAATGTCTATTCTTTTTCTTTGAAAATAAAGCAAATGGCATTCGATTTGCCACAACTCAAAATGAGTAGGTCTATACATTCAGATTTCAAGTCTATTGGAGGAACCACAGGCTCATGATCTTCACTCTTGCTCAGCTAGTGACATTTATCACATATGATACCTACCCCGACTTTTCATTTATAGCATTTTTTGTGCGAAGATTGCACTTTGAACAGTTTAATGTTTTGGCATTTTTTTTACTAGTACGTGTTCATCGTTCAGAAAACACACGGGAAATGACACGTGGCCTGAAACTAGACTGTAATATCGTTGTATATTTTATATTTGTATTAAGCAAATGTATGTGCATGTTTTTATTTCTATTTTGTTATTTGTTGCATAAATAAATATTTCAATTCTAACACAAAGTAAGATAAAAGAAATAAATAAAGCCGCAAAATATACATTTTATTAAAATGAATTAAAATAAAATGTCATTTTGGGTATACGAACCCACAACATAAGACATAATAGTCCCTACAAATATCCACTACACCACGCAGGCAATTGTTGACAACGAGAGTTTATTAATATCAAGTACGAGTATAGTACGGTATAGTAAGAGGTTATATTGGGGTAACTCTCTAAACACTGATTTTTGCAAAATTCACTGTCAGCGCATATCTCTCCATTAACCATACTTTGCATATCTAACAATAAAATAATATAGTTTTTATATTCAAAATATCTTTAATGGAGAGGCATGCGCTCTATATGTATTTATTAAAAAACTTGTTGATTTTCACTGACTTGTTCCATGTTTGTATAGAGTTATACGGAGACAAAGCTAAAAGATTTCATGTGTTAAACATATAATGCAATATATTAATGAGATTTTTACCAAATAAACTTTTACAAAATGATAGTAGCTTTAGGTTTTTTCACTATAAACATGTTTATAGAGATGTAGTCCTCTTCCGCCAATTACATTTACAGAAACCTTTGGGAAAGGAGGATGTTGATTTCTATCATGTAATTTATCCCATATACGAACTGTAACCTCTGATCTCTTATCATTCTGAAGAGTTAATAAGCAAATTCATTCAATTAGGATCCCTCGCCGGCAGTTTTTTTTTTTTTTTTTTTTTTTTTTTTTTTTTTTTTGTGATATGTACTTATGTGTAAATGGCCATAACCACGACTTTGTTCACCAAACCAACTCGGGATAACGATATGCGCATCTTTGATCTATAATGCTACTTTGCACCAAGTTTTATGAAATACTGCTTCATAGTTTTGGAAAATTAGCGAAAAAAAAAAAATTTTGGACTGACGAAAAAACGGAAATTCGAATTTAACACCCCCTCATTCTTCGACAGACGAAAGGCGGTGGGTAAAAATGGTCTTTATAAATGCACATTTACAGGGAGTTTTAACAAATGTCATTAATGTCACTAGTATTTAGTATTCCTTAATTATGACCAGGCAATGGGTTTATCGGTGTATTTTTTGATACCCTATAATGCTCTTGTTTCGTTTCTGGTAATTTTTCGTACGTGATCCCACGAAATATGATCGCATTTTGCGGGTCCATGCGTTACCTAACAAACTTAATGTGTATTATAACGTGAATTGTTAAAGGATGATTCCCAAAACGCCGAGCTACCCGCCTGTAGGAATAAATACGCAAGAAACTAGGTAACACCCTTTTCGAGCCTCTATAGGCGTCATTACTTGAAGCCAAATATAAATAAATCTCTGTGTAAATATATACGTTGCATATGAATAACATTTTTCCTTCCATTTTTATAATGACGTACCTTATTTGACAAAATGTCTATTCTTTTTCTTTGAAAATAAAGCAAATGGCATTCGATTTGCCACAACTCAAAATGAGTAGGTCTATACATTCAGATTTCAAGTCTATTGGAGGAACCACAGGCTCATGATCTTCACTCTTGCTCAGCTAGTGACATTTATCACATATGATACCTACCCCGACTTTTCATTTATAGCATTTTTTGTGCGAAGATTGCACTTTGAACAGTTTAATGTTTTGGCATTTTTTTACTAGTACGTGTTCATCGTTCAGAAAACACACGGGAAATGACACGTGGCCTGAAACTAGACTGTAATATCGTTGTATATTTTATATTTGTATTAAGCAAATGTATGTGCATGTTTTTATTTCTATTTTGTTATTTGTTGCATAAATAAATATTTCAATTCTAACACAAAGTAAGATAAAAGAAATAAATAAAGCCGCAAAATATACATTTTATTAAAATGAATTAAGATAAAAATAAAATGTCATTTTGGGTATACGAACCCACAACATAAGACATAATAGTCCCTACAAATATCCACTACACCACGCAGGCAATTGTTGACAACGAGAGTTTATTAATATCAAGTACGAGTATAGTACGGTATAAGAGGTTATATTGGGGTAACTCTCTAAACACTGATTTTTGCAAAATTCACTGTCAGCGCATATCTCTCCATTAACCATACTTTGCATATCTAACAATAAAATAATATAGATTTTATATTCAAAATATCTTTAATGGAGAGGCATGCGCTCTATATGTATTTATTAAAAAACTTGTTGATTTTCACTGACTTGTTCCATGTTTGTATAGAGTTATACGGAGACAAAGCTAAAAGATTTCATGTGTTAAACATATAATGCAATATATTAATGAGATTTTTACCAAATAAACTTTTACAAAATGATAGTAGCTTTAGGTTTTTTCACTTTAAACATGTTTATAAAATGCTTTTAAATTTTGAATCCTATAGGCGGATAGCGGCCGAGTTTTCTTGAGGCAATAGCTTGTTATGTTCACAGACCTTTCCAAAGATAGGCAAAAAATACCCACGATAAACAAAGCTAAAATAGACCGTCAAATAAGTTCACATGAATAAAATAACACAAACACCAAAATTAAAGAACGCATGCCAAATATTAGCAGGGATGCGGGTTGTAGTAAACTTTACAAAGTCCTTTGCTTCCAAGCAACCGCCATACACCACGACTGTTGGAATTGGAGCAGGTAGAAAATGCGCTTGTGCAGATTTTAAGACAAACCCGTGGTAAAAAAAACACCCCGTTATTTACAAGGATGGTGTATGCACTACCTCCTTATAACAGAAAGGAATATTGTATGCACTACCACCTTATAACAGAAAGGACGTTGTATGCACTACCACCTTATAACAGAAATTACATCCAAAGTTCCCTGCAATAAGAGGACCAAATCACAATCTGCACTACAAACACAAATTCAAAAGTCAATGCCAAGTGTTAAATTATTTAAAAGTTGCTCAAGTTGTTCAAATTATTTTTTAGTATGAAAATAAAAACCTAAAACCCATTTTTTCTTCATTGTTGAATAATTTTTAGATATTAATAATCAGAGTTTATTTCTTTTCCAGCCAAAACATGTCGAATAAAGTGAGGTCCACTGCTCCGGAAGGGTAATCTTCTGTTTATCTAGCTACACAACCACGTGTGTAATTAAAATTGAAAAGGAAAGGATCATGGAACTATGAGACGTCACATTTATCCAGGGTAATTTTGGATACAGGGACATTATACATATACTTATGAACAACATTGTGATATTGATCATTAGGCTTAAATTTAAAAAAAATAATGATTGGTGTCGTATCAATATCCGGCGATAGTAAAAAATAATGTCATTTCACGTGTTTTTCGTCAATTCAAATAAAACTAATCAAACTGTATATTGAAATGACTCTACAATCCTTGCTGCAACAACCATTCACATACTTACATATCGTGTACACTCTTTTAGTATCAGTGCTTGTTGGTTTTTCACTTCAATTCTTTCGTTTGCACATCCCTTTGTTCTGTTGTCCACCCATACAATTCCTCCATCACTTATACCTTTGATAATTATGCTCCTGTTTTCCATACAGCCTGGGATATATTAGAGGTTTAAAATTTTAATTTTATTTGATATCAGCATTTGTCGGAGTTCAATGTTAATCTGTACTTAATCTGTTTCAATTGTTTAAATACTCTAAATGAGTTTTTTTTCAAACAACTAAGGTATTTTTGTTGGTATTTGAAACAATATTCACCCTTAGAAATTCAATGCAAATTTTTGTTTACCAACTTCAAATAAGTAAATGAATAGATAGATGAATAAATAAATAAAGAAAGAAATAAATAAATAAGACCAAATGTGAATAATTGAATAAATACAAGTATTTAACCAATGGATTATGTAAACATGGCGTTTTTACTGTATAACGTCAATCGCAGTGCGTTAGCAATTTTTTTTTCTTTGGAAATCTTACTTTAGTTTATTAATAGAAAAAATATTTAATATAAGAATATATACTTACTATATGTGTAATGTGGATGGACATATTCATCAACTTCAGCAACTGACACTCTGGTGTACCATACCTGTCAACAACGAAGCGAGATACTTACAAAAATTGTTTACTCATAAATATTGCAAGCTTACATATTCGGCCCCTCAAAACGTTTTATGGCCGTCGCCACAGTATTGTTGATAAGTATGATGTCTCTGTGTCCAGGATTGTCCTGGATATAATTATTTGACGTTCCATAGTTTCAAATTTATTTCATTCTCGATTTTGATTATTCACGAGACGGGTGCAGCTGGCTTAAACAGGGAGTGCTTACCCATCCGGAGCATCAGGTCTCACTTCCCTGGTTAAAGTTCATGTTTTTAACCTAATATGTTGGTTTCAAAGTTTTACTTGTGCTTTGGGATTGTGATTTTGACATTGATTCATATGTTGTTGTTTTTTTTTTTATTATATCACAGTCCCTTTGTTTGGATTTGCCGGAAAAACAAACACTGGCATGGTTTGCGTAAATATTGTTCCGACAAACATTACAATGTCAAAAAATTCCATATAACGAAAAAATCGACGACACTAGGGAGTTAGTATATTGTCGGAAAATTGTAACATGCTGAAAATGATTTGAAACTGATTTGTTTTTATTATTATTGAAAATTTAAAAGGCTGGCGGGCTTGACGATCTACAAATTACTTTGGTATGACCTTTAGATAGATCCCTGCTTTACAAATCGCATGGAAAATGTAGACGGGAATTTAAATTTACATATGTTGTACATGGACCTTGACTTAACAACATGTCGAAAATTTCAAAGTCGATTTTCAACTTGCTTCAGAAGCTGTGAAGCGCCATATGGTGACCATTGATACAATTATGATCAAGTTATACCATATTGCAGAACAGATTAAGCTTATTGATTGTTTCTTATGCTAAGAAACTGAAAGTATCTTGTGTTCAATCTAATAAGCATAATATGCACATTATGTGAGTAAGGGAATTTTACTTCCGGTCACAATGATTGTTTACTAGAACACTATACTCACAAAAAGAAAAGTAATGCTGTCTTCAACATCTGGAACTATAAAAAGAAAATTGTCATAATTATCACCAATATTAAAAGCATACTCGAGCTTCATTAGGTAGTAACAGTTATCCAAACATAACAATTATGGTGTTAATAAAACTTATCAAGTGGAGGTAGAAAAAAATAGTCTGTTGAGGTTAATATCCAAGTCCTAAACATTGCATACGGAGATTGCTAAGAACACGATTTGACCTCGAAACATTGACCTTTCACCTACAGAAATAATGTATTATTGTGTGACACATTTTATTTATTTATTTATTTATTTATTTATTTATTTATCATGTTGGTTTTCATTTATGCTAAATTTGATCACAATTTGTGAGGGCAATATCAAAGTCCTAAACATTGCATACGAGATTGCTAAGATACACCCTTTGACCTCGAAACCTTGACCTTTCAGCTACAGACAAAAATAATTTATTGTGTGACCATTTTATCTATTTATTTATTTATTTATTTTTATGTATCATGATGGTTTACATTTATGCTAAATTTGATCACAATAGAGATAAGGAAGCTATGGTCTGTTGGTTGGTTGGTTAAATGTTGCTTAACGTCGCATCGGCAATTTTTTCAGCTATTCACGACAAGAACTACTTTTTTAATTTCTATGGATTAATCTATGAACAATTTCGTGTATGCATGTGAAGTGCGAATTTGTTTTATGGACTGCCTTGTACCAGTGCGCACTTAAGGCGACTTTAAGGTGCTAGTCAGCACTGAGAGTCAGTATATTTAAAAATTGACAACAAAACAAGTTAAAAACACATTGAAGCCACTGATAAAACAAATAATATACTGGGACATGATGCCAAAACAGCATGTATTGATGTATTTTTACCCTAATTAACTTATATCTTAAATTGATAAATTTGGTACATATTTTTCACTAACTTGAGCCAAATCGTAAAAGGAAATCCTTTGCGCATCATCGGTTACCGTGAAATATTTCCGTATTTATTAAACATCTAGGGACTTTTAAATTTAAAATACCAGGCCAAAAGGCGTACATGAATCTTTTTGCGCAAACGATGTAAAACGTCACAAAGGCCACCATTACCGATTTATACATCGCCATTTCAGCATGTAAAATCTCCATAGTGATTTTGTCTTTCTTTCAGAAAAAAACATTTTTTGGCAATCGATAGCGTGTGGCGTAAATAGATTTTCAATTACAATAAGGCTCAGATTACTCAAGAATATAAATCATGTATTGATTTCTATGGCATCGGAGTATACTGGCACATACATGATGAATTCGTTATTAATTTGTTAAACCAATAAACTGACAAACTGTTGATTATAAAACTTTATTGACTTTGGACGAGGTCTGAAGTTGAATGAAGTTGAAAAGCGCGATTTAATTTTTCGCCCACTCATTCAACATTCTGGACAGGAGGGTACTTACCCCCTCAGGAGCACCACGTATCAGGTCCCTGGTGAAAGTTCACGCGCACGAACATTAATAACTTCATATATCAGTTTACAAAGTCTTAACTTTTGCATTTTGGATTGTGATTTTAACATGTCCACTAGACCGATAAGTTTGTGTTACCTTTATTTATTTTACGGTTGGTGTGGTAAACTGTAGTAATGTACAGAGAAAACCACCGACCAGATGAAACATTTGGTAGATTGTATTAGTGTTACGTAAGTAATTTTGTATAACCCTAAGCTCACAGTGTGGGAACGGAAGTTGAGTCAAACTGTAGTTTTCGGTAGCTCTGTTCATCGAAGCGAGAGACGAAATAAAAACAATATGTCTGAAACGGATGGTGGGTACTTTTTAACTTGTATTAAGCATATAATACAAGATCTGGATAGAAATTTAAATGGAGAAATTTGACGATGAAAATTATTTACCATTTTAAGAATTCGTTGTCATTTATATCTTTATAAACTCGACAATAATAACACTTGAACACGAGACAGTGAGATAAAATACATCGACTTGTAGCGAAAAATGCGTAAATTCTCTAGCGTGATGGATTTTCTGGTGTAACAAACAATACTTAAGACAACTTTTAATATAAAGTTACACATATATTTAGATGACATCACCCTCCTTTAAATGGTTATTGTTATAAATAAGATTTTTCTTCGCACCTTGGAGACTGTTTACTGTACAGGTAGCTCGAAAAATACTGTACAGGTAGCTCTAAATATCTGTAATTTTTCTGTACAGGTAGCTCAAAATTAAAACAAAATAATTCAAGGTTTAATGCATTATTATACCCCCCGCAAACGAAGTTCAGGGGGTATATAGAAATCACCCTGTCTGTCCGTCAGTCTATTCGCCCGTTCGTGCATCCGTCTGGTTGTCTGTCTCAATATCGTGTCCTCTCCATATCTTCCATGTCTATCGATGAATTTTCTTAATTTCAAATGTTAAAAGAACACCGAAACAATTCCATTGTTTATACTGCAAAAGTAAAGCAAAATTAGTTTTTTCTGAGGTTGTCGACCATTGTATATATTTCACAAGGATTTGGAACTGAAATTTAATAAAACAGACCTCAATCAAGGAGATATTCGAATTAAAAAAATTCCACATTATCCCAAGGGAATACGAGAAAGACAACATAATTCTTATACCAACGAATCAACTGAGGTATATGTTCTGGACTCGATCATTAAGGGATTAACAGGTTTCAGCGGAGAAAAAATTCCTTAATATTTTCATATATAAAACTATTTTGGAACTAGACATTGCGTTTGAGCAGGGCTCAATCGCTGGGTAAGTCACCACCCCCAATGGTGGCAAACGTTTACATTAGAAAATGATTGATAGTGTTAAAAGTCGCAATGATGGATGTATTTGAATGAAGATGAACTTCCGGAACTTATTTTTTGTGCACAGATGCTATATAATTATGACCTTTTTCATTTGCACATTAATAACCAGACGTGATAAATGTTTTACTATTTACTACAACCTTCACGAAAATGCAAAAGGCAACATAAATAACTTTAATTGAAAACATTATTGTTACATGTAGAAGACTTTGACATTCATCCTCTGCAACTTTATAAATTTTTTGACTTGATATGCGATCAATGTTGATCAAAATCATAAAACTACTATAAAAGTTATCTAACAAAATCACATGACCATGAAAAACTAGATCACAAAGACCAACTTTGTGTTGTCATATGTAAAGCATCCCAAATTGAGATAGGTAAAGTTAGCTACTAGTAACTGGCTACTTGTAGAAGAAAAGTTAGCTACTAGTAGCCAGTTACTTGTGGAAGAAGAGTTAGCTACCAGTAGCCAGTTACTTGTTAGAATAACAGTTGATCACTTTAAAAAATATCATCTATTTACTACACATCAGTACCTACTAACGAATTCGATTTTATGGATCAAAACTTCCGCAAAACGACGAACGATTTCTTGTACCACGAATGAAGTCCCGATATTTTTGAATGTAGATAACATTCCAGACAAGTAGCTGGGTATTTATTTTTAAGATATTCAAAATTCAAGCATATCATGATGAAGTATATTCAATTCTCCATCCATTAATACCAAATATTCAAACATTCAAGCTTCAATACGCACAGATACGCTTCCACAAACGGGACGAGGGGATGCAAAAACGGATAGGTTCAAGTGTAATTTCCATGATTTTTTACATTCAGGACGAGTAGCTGGGTATTTATTTTTAAGATATTCAACATTCAAGCATATCATGATGAAGTATATTCAATTCTGCATCCATCGATACCAAATATTCAAACATTCAAGCTTCAATACGCACAGATACGCTTCCACAAACGGGACGAGGTGATGCAAAAACGGACCCCACCGTCCCGATTGTGGAAGCGTATCTGTGCGTATTGAAGCTCAAATGTTATAATATTTGGTATCAATGGATGCAGAATTGATTATACTTCATCATGATATGCTTAAATTTTGAATATCTTAAAAATAAATACCCAGCTACTCGTCCTGAATGTGAAAAATGATAGAAATTGCATTAGAACCTACCCGTACACTCACCCCCTCCTTTGTAGAAGCGTATTTGAGCGTATTGAAGCTTGAATGTCTGAATATTTGGTATCAATAGATGCAGAATTGAATATACATTGTCATGATATGCTTGAATTTTAAATATCTTAAAAATAAATACCCAGCTACTCGTCCTGAATGTAAAAAATCATGGAAATTCGCTTGAACCTACCTGTTTTTGCATCCCCCCGTCCCGTTTGTGGAAGCGTATCTGTGCGTATTGAAGCTCAAATGTTAAAATATTCGGTATCAATGGATGCAGAATTGAATATACTTCATCATGATATGCTTAAATTTTGAATATCTTAAAAATAAATACCCAGCTACTCGTCTGGAATGTTATCTACATTCAAAAATATCGGGACTTCATTCGTGGTACAAGAAATCGTTCGTCGTTTTGCGGAAGTTTTGATCCATAAAATCTAATTCGTCAGTAGGTAGTTATGTGTAGTAAATAGATGATATTTTTTCAAAGTAATTTACTGTTTTTCTAACAAGTAACTGGCTACTGGTAGCTAACTTTTCTTCCACAAGTAACTGGCTACTAGTAGCTAACTTTTCTTCTACAAGTAGCCAGCTACTAGTAGCCAGTTACTAGTAGTCAAAAACAAACATACTTATCCATTTCCGAATCACAATCCAGAAGCAAAGTAAAAACTTTGGAACTGACAAGTTAGGTTAGACACGTGAACTTCCACCAGGGAAGTGAGGCCGGGTGCTCCGGAAGGGTAAGCACCTCCTGTTTAGCTAGCTACACCCGTCACGTGTGTAATCAAATTGTGTGAAAGGAACATGGAACTATGAGACGTCAAATATATCCAAGGCAATCCTGGACACAGAGACATCAAACTTATCAACAATACTGTGATGACGGCCATAAAACTTTTTGAGGGCCTTGATAAGCCTAGGCTTGCAATATCCCTGAGTCAACAATTTATTTGCAAGCAGCCTACTTCGTTGTACAAAGTCCCCGTAGTGGGAACAAGCTCTACCATAGCGTATTAATTGGGAAACAAATACACCATAAGCAGGAGAAGCAGGTATATTGCTGCATAAAATAGGAAAGTTGACAATAGAAAAATTGAAGTCATCACGTTTGTCATAAAGTTTCAAATGTAGCCTTTCTTGTGCGTCATAATTCAGGTATAAGTCTAAATATGAAGCAGAACTTGAGGAATCAGTCGTGTCTTTTATTTCAAGCTCACTAGGATAGATGACATTTACATACCTATCTCCCAAATTGTACCTAAAATCAGGTTTCATAAGAATTGTTTTATTACTTTAAAAATCATCTAAAAGTCGCTGGGTCATAAAAATTTGTCACAATGAATTGCTTTGTGTTGAAATACATAAAGCATCTAAAAGTTGTACTTGCAAATCAAGTTTCAGCAAAATTGTCCTGTTAAACTTTATATTATCAAAGAAAATCACTGGACCATGAGAATTAAGATACAATGGCCTTTTCTGTGTTGCATCATTATGAAAGATGTAAAATACCATGAGTTCCATCGCGGAAAAACAGGTTTAGGTATGAAAGCTGAACGATATTTACCAATCAATGACCAAATGAACAGTCTATAACGTAACGTTGTTTATTTTGTTTTAAACAAATTTGAGTCTTTATGATATTTAGACAATTTATGCCATAGAGCCTTCTAAAACTGCGTTACCCAGGCGTGATTCTTCACATTCTATGATTATATCTATATTCTTTTACTATTTTAGAGACATAATAGTATTCAGTTGTATATATTGTTCATAATAAACAATATTAGCCTTAATTTACATGGAACAGTATTGTCTGACCATGTCCTTTTTATGACTTGATGTATTTTAGATCGTAGATGACCTTAGAATATGAATGTCACGCCTGATACACGCATTTTAGATAGCAACCCTACGTTTATACCCCTGAAACCAAAATACAAAAAATCAAACCTTGTTTTTTTTAAATTAATCATGTATCATTTCTATTAAATGAAAGCGTTCCTAATACTTTCTATACTTTGAATTTGAATGCCAGTTGCGAGCTACCTGTACAGTACAATTTCATAAAATGTGAGCTACCTGTACAGTAAACAAAAAACCACACAGTCCAATAAAACCGTGTTTTGAAGTTTTCTCCAAACTTGTAAGTACTGTAATAAGTCACAAGTTGTTTTTAACATTCATAGGTTGCAAACTGTCTTCAGAATGGTATTAAATAGAATAGTAATATAGAGAAAATTGAGAATGAATCGTGAATTCATGAAAATTCCGCTGTGATCTATCATGTTCAACAAACGAATACAAGTTTTAGGCTTGATTTTTCACAAAATGTGTTGGATAATTAAAAATTGCATTAACATAGTGATATCCATGTACCTATGAAAAATCTCACAATACTTCATAACAACAATAATTTTACATATTTTTACTTACGTTTGACTCCACTGTTTTCATTCCTCGCTTCGATAAACAGAGCTACCGACAACTGTACAGTTTGACTCAACTTCCGTTCCCACACTGTGAAGCTTATGTGTGGGATCAACAAATCTTCATCGACGGATGGACGAATTCAGGCATTATATCGGATTTTTAAGCGAGTATAATTCGTGTTTTATTGGTATGTAAAATGTCAGACATGTTTATTTTAAATGGTTAACGTCCAAGTCAAGATTATTTCACTTATATCGAGACGTCGCCATCTATAGGTGAAGAGGTAGAAATATACCTATGCAGTGCGCTAAGGGCAGATATTTTGCGTGCCATGTCTATGTCGTGGCACGGGACATCCGTTTATGGTCTCATCCAAAGGTCTTTTTCGACAGACGTTTAAATACTTTGTACCGGGGTCCTTTTCTATTTACGGCCCGGGTTCCCCACTGGCAAGTTCGTAAATTCTATATTCTATATAAATACTCACCGTTTTGATGTTTTTAACCGTTCATAACGTATATTTTCATACAATTTACAACAGCCCAATATAAAAACAACGAGGACTTTATTCGAAATAAACACAGATTATTATGTATCGGTGTTTAAATGCTTCTTAACACGAATGTTATCAGATGTTTAAAGTTAAAATAGATCACTGAAAAAGTGTCATGTCGTTCCTTTATCAGTTGTTTTAATATTTTGAATAGTTGCTTTTTTTTAAATTTAAGTGCAATAATTCCTAAGTGATTTATGTATTATAACATTACATGATTAAAAATTTTCTTCGTGATAAAAATGAAAAATGAAAAAAATGAATATGCAAATGCAGGGCAGATAAATAAATAATAAATAACAAACATACCAGTTTATGTTCAAATCACACTGCAAAAACAAAACAGTTTTTTTTAAAACTGGCATAATTATTGAGTTAAACACTTTCGCCAGGGAAGTTGAGTTGAGTTGAGTAATGGCGTTTAACGTCCCAGTCAAGAATATTTCACTTATATCGAGACGTCGCCAGCAATAGGCGAAGGTGCAGAAATTTTGCTTGTGCATTGCGCTGATGGTATTATACAGCAGGGTTCTTTATCGTGCCAAGCCCACCGTGACACGGGACCTCGTTATATTAAGTTCCCATCCGAAAGAACCGTGACTTTCATTTCGTAATACCGAGTGCTCGGCGAAAGAACAATCACTACCCACTTTCATGTCTTGGGTCAGACCCGGCCGTGGATCGAACCCACGACCTCCCACTTACGGAGCGAGCACTCTACCAACTGAGCTACCGAAGTTAGACTGGGTGATCAGGAAGAGTGAACAATTCACACTCACTAAATGTTAAATCAAAATTAATAAAGAAAGTAACACGGAACTATGGGATGTCAAATATATCCATAATATTAACTATCGGATAATTATGATTCCCCACCACCGAAGGTGGGGAATCATATTGTTTTCGTTCTGTTTCTTCTTCTTATTATTATTATTATTCTTATTATTCTTCTTCTCAAGACCATATGCTGCAGCATATCTCGGGAACGGCTTGATGGATTTAGATGAAATTTGCTACCAATAATCTGTTGTCTGTGTAGATAATCAAGACGCGTTTATTTTCGTTATCTTGAAGGTGGGTGGGTGGGTGTAAATCAATACGTAGTTAAATACCCGGGGAAACCAATTCTGAATGGACATAAGCTGGTTACGACACCTTAATTATACAAAGCCAATGCTTTCACCTATGAGTTAATCCGATTAGTGACCGTTAAAAACTTGGCGATTTTTAAAACCACAGCTTGTCACGTCACACGCCTGTACATAAAACCTTATACAATGAGATGAATGGTGTATACAATTTGCCTTGATAGATCAAATGGCTTGGGGGTTTTCTGTTAATCACTGACTGTGGAAGTAGAAGACTGCCCACTTTTTTAAGTTTACACCATTGAAATGTCTCCTTTTACTGACTGACACTTTCCTAATGACCGGTATGTCGAGTACAAAAATTTGCAGTTATAGTCGGAAATGAATCTTCCGAGTAAGCCGCCACTCTGTTACTATTAACACTTTTCAAATAAGAGATGGACAATTATTTCAGGTATTGTTCAAGTTTAAGATAAAATATTTTTGTGTCTTTTTTATTCGATTTAAACATAGGAATTTTCGTAATTTGGACTGAAAGTTCACTTCGATTTAAACATGGGAATTTTCGTAATATTTCGTTATTTGGACTGAAAATTTGCTTCAAATTCGGCATATCGAATTAACTAACAAATTTACATAGAAATACATAGCGATCTGACGGGACCATTTGTATCATTTCGATTTAAGCGAAATTTCGATTCAACCGATTTCGAATTAACGAGAGTCGACTTTATTTCTTTTGCATCAAAAACACCTAAATTATCTATAGAGCAATGAAGATCTGAGTCTTTTAGATGCTGGAAATAACAATATGAGATTTATTCCGTATAATACACCTAAACTAATATGTACCTCAACGTGTTGAAAAGTACGTTTTTTTCAATAGAGGGGGTCTTTTAAATCGGACTATATATACAGCGTCGATCTATTTCAACACACTATACACAGAGTTAACATACATGCTTCATATAAAAATGTCCGTCTTTTACTATTTTGACTGAGTAGATGTATCGTTATGATCATGAACCTCAAACATATAGGAATAACCGATATAAGTCGCGTAATTAAAATACAAACAGATGGCATCCTATGATGTGTATTGCGCATTGAATCACGATTATTAATCAATAAACTTTTTAGAAAAAATATTAAATAAACATCACAAAGGGTAACTTTTATTATATTTTATTTTGGATTTTACAATAATTCCGAGTCCATGGGTGTTTATACTGTCTGACGACATCGGGAGGGCACCTGGGTATATCCTCAGGCAGTGTCGACACGCTCCAATATTACTTGGATCTACCTGCCCATCATTAGAAGGTCTTACATTCGGACCTAAGACAATGATCTTAACTCAGTCGTTAATTACTGTGTTTATTCAGTGACACTTGCCAATCCGTCACTGGCTTCAATGTGTATCCACCTGTTAATTACTGGTGACCAAGATACCGGTGAACTTTGAAAACTTGTGGCCAGAAAAATCGCAAAGCGCCGGGTTTGTCGCTAGTTAAAGAAAAAAATCGCAGTAAGCGATGCCCAGCGCAATCCCTCCCATACGTGTTCATTCATTGTAACACGCGGCGACGCCAAATCAGAGGCCTGAGATTTCTTATTCAATAAAATTCATTGAAAACGTCACTTCCTATGCCGAGAAGGCCTTCCAATGTACGATTTTTCTCAACCGAAAACTTTAATTCAAATCTACTTTAACTTTCAAAGAAATTTTAAAAAACAATCAAGGTATGATTTTTTTTAGTTTACCAGGTCGGCGCGGTACAAATGTTCTTTATACACATCTGCCTTTAAAATGTAATTGTTCATCAAGGCAATATATACACAACATTAAAAACGCATGTGACGTGAAAATCACAAGATTTACCCTTTTTGGCGACACAGTAATGAAATTGGCAACAAAATTTTACAACTGGCGATTTCCTTGACGACAGACTTTTACAACCCAGCGCAAACCCTGCTAGGGTCTTTTCACCAGATAATTTATGGATGGTGGGGAATCATACGTAACTGGTATCCCAGTTACAATCTCTAGTTAAAAATTGTTTTTCGTTGTTTTTCAAATTAAAAATTTTGCGTTCATATTGTTTTTTTTTTTTTTTTTTTTAATGCGATATGACATAGTTACTGGAACATGTAAATGGTGAATCTAAAATGGTCAAACGATGGAGGGGAGTAAAAGTGTTATACTCCAGTCAAGAGTCATTGATATCGAGGCGGTCGGTTCTATTCTAGGGTGGTACAGGAAACCGGAATTCCCGGAGAAATCCAACAACCTTCGGCAGGCGAAGGAGTGGGATGAAACCTAATTGGTGACAGGTGTCCGTTACCCGTAATCGCGCGCTTTAGATCACTTGGACACCCACCCCCCCCCCCCCCCCCCCGTTCGGTCAATAGATAGAGATATTTAATGAAAATGGGCATACGTGAGTATTTAATGACCTTTTAATCAAACGTAATAACAGATAAACATAGGTCATGATAACCTGTGTGTATTTACGTTTAAATGTCTCATGCATTTTCGAGAAATCTTAACATTATCTATTCCGAACTGGCATTCCCCTAACTGTACATAACATTTTTAAGAAATCGAACACAACGGTCTACATATTTATAACCTTGACAATTTTCGAATGTTCAGGATTTTTTTTTTACTGACCCACTGTTCTTACTTAACACAAGAAAATATGAAATTTAAGTTTCCTTCAAAAATCGGAGTAACTTGTAGTTGGTGATTCAAACGAGAAACAAAATGAGGTCTAAAAATACTAATACATCTTACTTGCCATAGGAAATCTTGCTACAATTATTTCTGTTATTACCTCAATCTATCCAAATTTTTATATTAATAATAATTATTGTTATATTATTATTATTTTTATTATTATTATAAAATTATTATTATTATAAAATTATTATTATTATTATTATTATTATTATTATGTTAATAAAAGCATGAACGTGATATTATCAATAGCAAGTAAGAACAAACTACCATTATTTTATTTCATTTTATTTTATTTTATTATATTTTATCCCTTGATATGATATAATTAAAAAAATTAAAAAATAGCATTATCAATACCACACTTACACGTGTATTCATAACAAAACATTGTCGAATGGCTTATAAATTCAGTATTACAGATTTGGTAATTATTAATTAGAGGAATATCTCCAACCAAACAGGAGTTTTTATAAACCATATTGTTTTCTATGATGTAGTCTAAACACATGTGTTCCTCATACATAAATACACTGGTCCATGATAAATATTTTAATTGAAGCTCAAGCAGACAGGACAATCTTGGATGGTTATAGCTATTTCGGAAGTTTAATAACAATTAAAGGCCCGGTCACACAGCGCTACAACGCTTAATCACGTCCATAAACCGTCAAAAAGTGGTCTCCCGTGAAGCAGACGATGTTGTTTGCGTTGATGTCGAGGTTAGGACGAGCTACAGTCGAATTATAGACGTTACAGGACGTGGCGAAAAAATCTGAACGGCGTCGGACGCGGCAAAAAGTTTTGAACTGCTCAAAACTTTAGTCCGCGGACAACCACGGGCGGCACACGTGGCACAGACGTGCAACACACGTGAAACGCACGTGATAATCCGTGTTCCGGAGGTGGTTAAAACTTGGGGAGACGCGGTAGGACGCGAAAGTTTAGCAGTCTGTCACGGGCAGATCGCGGTAATCGAACGCGTGGTACGCGTTAGTATCACGGGAAATAGCGTGTGTTTAGCGTCTTATCACTAAGAAATGGAATTTTCCGCGTACATAGCACTACCTAAGCCCGTTAAAGGACGTCTGGAACAAGTTCTAAATACGATTGATCACTGCCTAATCATTTGTGTATCACTTCTGTTTGCGTCATATAAATACCGTAATATTTTGAGACCTTGGCACTTGCAGTCTAGATGTAAAGGGGTGAACATGAACTCATGTCCTCATCGTTATGCTCCAGCACTAACAGAACCAATGAATACAGACCCAACTATTAAAATGTCTAGAAATGACGTTTATAATAGTGCTATAACTTCCATTGCCGAGTAAAGCAAATTGAATAATTGAAAAGCACTTTATGACTAGATTGCTTTGCACGTCCGAATGGAAGTGAGAAGGTGAAATATATACAAATAACGACATGCTAGACCTGTCTGCTTGACCTTTCAGGAGGAGTATTTATGTGTACAACGATCCGCCAAATACTAACTAGCTATATATAGGTAGTATTAGGATTCGCAGTAAAACAAGAACGTTAACTCGGGAGAAATTTGAATTAAGATTAAATTTGAAATAATGAAAAAAAATCGAATTATTGTTTGTCGTCAGGATGTACTTAAATTTTTTTTCTCCAAAAAACTACTCCTTTAAGTAAATTGACAAATTGACAATTGACAAATGCAAATTTTGAATTTTAATATAAATGACGTTTTCATTCGATGCCAATGGATGCTGATTTAAGATTGATTTGTATTTAGCCTAATGCCCGGGCAATACATATTCGTGATCTAGCAATATATAATTTTTTAATTAGTTCATACGGATTGAGCAAAAAATTGCCTCTGTTGGTGTAGTCTAAAATACGGGTTTTTCATGTTCTACTGTTTGACAGCCTATCTTACTGTTACCAGTCCAAGCGTTACTAGTTGGATCTTTTAAACTTCCATTTCGTATTTTGTGTGACTTGCGTACGTTGTCACCATGTTTGTTTACCATAACTAGACGTCAGCGATGTACGAGTTACTTCCCTTTTACCACTAAACGTCGCATGCGTTCATGTACCCCGGCAGATTTCCGAACATAGTTCCATGTACCCCGGCAATTTAACCAATCGCTATGCGAGAAATTTCTTTGAAGGATGACAAATAAGCTTAAACTATTACAAAGATTATTTTTATTTTAATAACATCATGAACATTGCAAGTTCAGGTTTTACTAAATAATACGTTCATAAAACATTTGGTTAAACAAACGAAATTTTGATCAATCAAATCCATGTCCAAATCACAAAGTAAAATAAACTATTTAAATGGCAAATTACTGTACAGGCCTGTCGAAAGTTTAACACTTTAGTGCCGAATTAGTGCCGAATCGACAGCTCATCTCGGCAGTTACATCTCGGCCCCTTGTTGTCTATACTCGGCTTCTTTTCGGCAGCTGATGTCCACAGCTCGGAAATTTTTTGGCCGCTCGGCTCTTTTAATGCGTGGCCGAGCTTTGGACAGTTCTAGTTGCCGAGGAGCCGAGAGTCGGCAGCTTTTCGGCCACTAACTGTCTACAGCTCGGCCCCTCGGCAGCCGAGTCTCGGCTCCTTTTCGTCAGCTCGGTGTTTAACTTTCGACAGTTCTGTACTGTAGGTTAAACGCGTGACCGTCTGGGCGATTAAAACTGCACTTAGCCCGGATATACTTCGTTAGCTTCGTTTAAAAGAATTAAAAAGTGTAATAGGCAAGTTTTTACTTTAACATTTTCTTAAGCAACAGTATAGTGAGAAAAGATACAGGCTCAAAAACATCGGTGTATTTATGTTTTTATATAATTTGGACCAGTCAAATAATTCTTGACCCAAGATAACCCATATACTACTTTGACCAAGGTACATATATCCGGGTCAGTTTGATAAAGTTTAAGTAAACAAATGCCCATTTCTTAATTATATGATCTAGTGATATATTTTCCTAATCGTCACTACTATGATTGCTCAGTTGGTAGAGTGCTCGCTCTGTAAGTGGGAGGTCATGGGGTCGATCACCGTCCGGGTCTGACCCAATAGTTGAAAGTGGTTAGTGACTGTTCTTTCACCAATCACTCGGCATTAAGAAATGATGGTTCTTCTAGAAAGGAACTTAAAATAAACGAGGACCTGTGTTATGGTAGACGTGGCACGCTAAAGAACCCTGCTTTAAAGTATGTCATAAAATATGTCGCTTATAGCTGGCGATTTTTCGATTTAAGTGAAACATTCTTGATTGGGACGTTAAACCCTATTACTCACTCACTATCAATCAACCAACCACAAACATACCGATCTATGTTCATATCATAATCCTAAAGGCAAAATAAACTATGAAAACTGAATAATGAAGTTAAACATGTATACTTCCACCATGGAAATAAGGCTGGCCGCTCAAAAAAAGGTAAGCACATCCTATCTAGCTGGCTACACCCACACCTTGTGTAATTATAATTGGATTAAGGGAACATGGAACTATTGGTCGTAAAATATATCCAGGGCAGTCCTGGACACAAAGACATCAATTTCACCAACAATACTGTGATAGCGGTCATAAAACTTTTTAAGGGCCTTGATAAGAATAGGCTTAAAATATCCATGGGTCAACAATTTATTTGCAAGCAAATCACTGGATCTGTTGAATTTATCCGTGTATCGCAAAATCTGCGAACATTCGCTTATAGCTGGCGACGTCTCTATACAAATGCAATATTCTTGACTGGGATGTTAAACGCCATTACTCAAGTCAACTCAATCGATTTTTAAAAGAAAGTTCACATGATTTGATTCATAAACCGATTCTGAGAAAATATTGACAGTTTTCTGTGCTTTTGACTTTCATAAAAATAAAGTTAAAAAGATGAGTCTTCTACTTGTACAACTTTTTAAAAGGAGTATCCTGTCTTTAACATTTATTGATTGATGATTGATTGATTGATTTATTTATTTATTTTGAAAAACGCTATAAAAATAGCGTAGGTATGTGGGTAACTTTTTTCTCAAACAAACAAGTTTGTTTGCACAGCGAATGTCGAATGTCGCTGATTTCCAGTACCTTGCAAAATATAAAGTCAAACAAAGTTCTAACAACACACAATAAAAATGCAAGGCACACGACGTATGAAGGTGGCTAGTCTCACCATATTCTGCTCAAGTGAACTAAAACAAGGCATCTTGTATTTCTCAAATACCACAATTATCTTAATAAGATGTTCGTCCTCTAGTTTATGCATATTAGGACACATTAAATAATTTCCGTCTTTGATTATTTGTATTAGATTGGCTAATCTTATCACTGTCACGCCTCCAAATTGAACTATCATATTTGGCGATAACAAAAGCAGTTAAACAGTATTACATGTGTACGACAGACAACAAGGAAGGATTTAATTTCAGGACACAAAATTAAACACAAGTAAGTTGCTTTAGACAATTGCATCTTTTTATAAGATTGTTCATAGACAAAAATGCATTATGTAATGAGATGCACATGGGAAAGTTTTTGACCCGATCATACAATTTCACAGAATAATGTCGTCCAAATCAATGAATTAAATCAAATCGCGAAACCTGTGCTAAACATGTGGATAGAATTTTCACACGTTGCTTAGCTTTCAAATTAGAGGCGTCTAGTTATCTACATTGATGTTTCAACCGTTAAAGAATTAAGAAGATTGTGTTTAAATATGTAGTTTTAGTTCTGGTCAATCATTTTTCAAACCTATTTACCTACTCATGGATATTCCGTTAAAGCCTTTAACATTTAAGCAAAATCCTTATTTTTTATAATTATAATATCAAATATTTTTTTTTTTTTTTTTTTTTTTTTTTTTGGTCATGAAAAATTGTCATTAATGTAAACCAAATGGCTTTATATCTCCAGTTTTTATAATTACAAACCAACCTTGAAATTTAAGTTTTTAAGCTGACCTACATTTCCGAACTGAGCAGCTGATTTTCAGAAAATCGACGTTACAAGGTTGAACTGCGTATTAATACAATAAATGACATCTTTATGAAACAATAAAATATTCGATAAAAAAGCTGAAATATTTTTGAATTTATATCTTTTTATTTATTTCCTAGTTATTTTCAGTCAACATATAAATTACGTACATTTAAATCCATTGACAAAAAGGGACTGTATTATGTCTCGCAATCATGAAAAAAAAACAAACTTTGTACAACGTCATACCTGACGGCCATACGTTTGTAGGACAGGCGTGTTTACATGTTGTTTTTATCAATAACATAAGAAAAAACTGCATTTGTTGAATGAACAGGGTGTTAAACAAACCCTGATACCAACTGTTGACATGGAATTAATGTTTCTGCACCTTCGCTTATAGCTGGCGATGTTTTGATTTAAGTGAAACATTCTTGATTGGGACATTTAACCCTATTACTCACTCACTATCAATCAACCAACCACAAACATACCGATCCATGTTCATATTATAATCCTAAAGGCAAAATAAACTTTGAAAACTGAATAATGAAGTTAAACATGAAAACTTCCACCATGGAAATAAGGCTGGCCGCTCAAAAAAAGGTAAGCACATCCTATCTAGCTGGCTACACCCACACCTTGTTTAATCATAATTGGATGAAGGGAACATGGAACTATTGGTCGTCAAATATATCCAGGGCAGTCTTGGACACAAAGACATCAAATTCACCAACAATACTGTGATACCGGCCATAAAACTTTTAAAGGGCCTTGATAAGAATAGGCTTGCAATATCCCTGGGTCAATAATTTATTTCAAGACAATTTTTTGGCCACTATAGGGGCTCGAACGCACAACCTTCGACACCAACTCGCCTAGCATAAGAATGACCCGCGACCTACTTTAATTGCGCCACCGCAACAAGTCAAAAAAAATTGAATTGCTCCAATGACGTTTTTGTTTACTGCTACAACGAATATATACAATAATTAATTTGTAAGCAGCTTCCATTGCTTTGTTGTACGAACTTCCCACAGTGGGAACAGGCTAGTGTATTAATTGGGAAACAAATATACCATAAGCAGAAGAAGCAGATATATTGACGTCCACAATCATTTACGATTTTAATTTTGCTGTTGGTCCACCAGTTTGTGCATACTGGGACATATTACGTAATTTCCGTCTTTGATTATTTGTATTAGATTGGCTAATCTTATCACTGTCACGCCTCCAAATTTAACTATCATATTACAGGCAAAACCATTTATAATGTGTTATATGGAAGACAACTAAGTAGTAAGGATTATCGGAATATTCAAGAGAAAAAACTCAATTAACAAAACAAGAAAGTTAGCTATTTTATATAGACAAACAACATTGACCTGTCCGTTTGACCTTTAATTGAATTTTTTTATCATAGATAAGTACTTTTATATATATAAGGAACACAGGTGTTTATTTTGTCTAAATCAAGAACAAACATGTTTTGGTGTTTGCGAGTCCGAATCCTAGTGCCATAGCATGCACTGAGTGGATCCTTATCTATGAATACAAGTATTCGTAATAAAAGCTCAAGCGTACTGGTCAATGTTGTTTGCCTTTACAATTATATCTATCTATAGTTATGAGTGAGTGTGTGACTAATGGTGTTTATCGTCCCAGTCAAGAATGTTTCACTTATATCGAGACGTCGCCAGATACAGGCTAAGGTGCAGAAATTTTGCCCGTGCGTTGCGCTGATGGCATTATACAGCAGGGTTCTTTAGCGTGCCAAACCCACCGTGACACGGGACCTCGTTATTTTAAGTTCCCATCCGAAAGAACCGTGACTTTCATTTCGTAATGCCGAGTACTTGGCGAAAGAACAGTCACTACCCACTTCCAAGTCTTGGGTCAGACCCGGCCGAGGATCAAACCCACGACCTCCCACTTACAGAGCGAGCACTCTACCAACTGAGCTACCGCAGTGGTTCTCTATAGTTATTAGTCATAGTTATTAAGGACAATTTATTCACATTATGAAACTTCTGTATATATTAACTGATGAAAGTCCCAGTACCACCCAGTTTTGAGTGGAGCATGTATATGGAAATTCGCAATAAAAGGTCAAGCAGCCAGGTCAATGTTGTTTGCGTTTACAAGTATATCTATCTATAGATAAGTAAACATTGTTCCCATTCACAAATTCATACATGAAACGTCTTCATTCTTCTTTCATCAGAAATTAAATCAAACTATACATGTATTGATTGATTGATTGATTGATTGGGATTTTACGTTCCAGTCAAAAATATTCCAATTATATCAAGACGTCACCGGCTATAGGTGAAGTGGCAGAATTTTTTACCTTTGTTGTGCGCTCAGGGAATGTGCTAGGAGTTTTCCTTAAAGTGCCAGTCCTGCTGTGACACAGGACATCGATGAACCCCGTGACTTTCATTTCTAAATACCGAGTGCTTGGCGAAAGAACAGTCAATACCTATTTTCTGTTTTGGAAAGAACCGTTCCGGTATTGAACCCACGACCTCCCACATACAAACCAAACACTCTACCAATTGATCTACCATAGTGGTCTCATTTTACAGGATATTTTAGGCCTAGCTTTGTTAAAATTGTGCCAATTTTAATTATATGTATATCAAAAGTGACGATAATTCTCTGCATCGATTGCGAACCTCGGTGGTCCAGTGGCCTAAAGCGTACGTTTACGAACCACATCGCCTCTCAATATATTGGTTTGAATCCGGGCAGATTGTAGAGAGAATGTTTGTCTGGTCTCTTTTCGAATGTCGGTAATTATCTTCGACACTCCGGTTTCCTCTGTCCTCCTTCATTCCTGAACTGACCGCAATCAGCTATTCAAAATGCTCTCTCATTTTTTCAGATATCTCTTCTTCGTCCATTATTTTACAGAAGCAACTTTGTCTTATTATTTGAAACAACTGCACTTTCGTTGTTACACTAATATATATGGTGGTAAAGATGTTTACAGATACACGGAGTAAGTTGAATTTTATGCAAAATTTAAAACCTGGTAAGTTGAAGTTGAAAAAAGAGAGCTTATTGCTGGATTGTTAATTACTTAGCCAAGCATAATAATAGAAAAATTGGCATTACGATGTCTAGTTTTAGATACAACCAACTTTTCTATGACAACCTGAGGTGTCGTGATGGTTAGGTTTTAATTCTATGAATATTGGTTTATTTGATCAGAGCGCCTTCTACCACTTAGGATCGAGTTTAACACGAACACATTCTAGTGCGACACATTTTTTACCATTCGCAAGCGTTTGATAGTTTACTCAAGCCGCTACAGTTTCCTTATCTATCCCAAAATGACCGCCTAAATATTACTAAGCCTGTTTTTATTTTGCAGCACTAGATGACCGTGATTGAAAGAATAATGACTTGAGCGTAAAACGTCGTCACTCAAATTAATTAAAACTTTATAAAGTTGTTATTGGTTGTATCGACTATTTTGAATAAAACACAGCTAACATCCTATTGAAATCCTCATAAAGCTAATACACATATTTCGACTTTATAGGACCTTTACAAACCTATTTGCCAAACAATTTGCCAAAAAAAAATACATTCGAAATTCACAATGTCAATTTATTAAATTTAAAGGGAATATCCTTCTATAAACAAACATAATTATTCAATTCTTGCTCGCTGATAAGTTAAGTACTAGTGGTATGTACAAGTCTTGTATTATTTAAATCGATTTGTATTTTTTCCCCTTTTTTACAGGAATGTATACTTTAATTATAGCCATATGCTTTCTTATAACTACCTCTAACCAGGATACGCCTGCGAACCAGAATGTCCAACCACGAAGAACACTTAATACTGTCGCAGTTGTTAACAATCAGGTACATATTTTATACATAAAGCATTAGCATCGATACTGTACAATAATCTTTTAATTCTGTTTATGTAATATAAAGTTTTTGCTATTATCTCAAAAACAGTCTATGTTTGTGGTTCTTGTCCATCAGAAATTATCATTATCATAATTTAAATTGTGCTTAAGCATCGGGGTTTTTTTTAATTGCGACATTTCGATTTACATGGGTTTTCGAGATTAGAGCAAAACAAGCGTTATCGGCTAAAGCCATTGACGATTTTGAGACCTACATAGGTACCTCAATGAAATGTTTTAGTGTAATTGTATTTTACTAACTTGTCATAATCCATTTACATGGTCCGAGGTGATGAGTTCAGGGGTAGAATGGAGAAAATCACAAACTTTCGGCAATGGAACTGACAAACTTTACTAGTGTGGCGACACCTTAAGGGGTTTCGCGGGAAAGAATGGAACAATCTAGAGGATTTCTATCAGTAGAGCTCATCCAAAGAACTTGCCACTCAAAAGTTTAACACAGACCTAACGGATAAGTGCCAAACCTACCGACTTTAAACAGTTATTGTGGATTTTATGTACAAGATAGAAAAAATATAAAAATACCGTCTTTTCCGTCAGATCTTAAACATTTTTCGGTCAATGGACGACTTTTTCGTACAATGAACTGTTATTGAACAGGGGTGCGTTAAACGTAATTGTTTTTTGGAAAAATTCATTTTTTGCATGTTTGACTCCAAAATTAAGTGTGATATCGATTTTTTCCAAAAATTTGACCAAGTTAGATAGCTAAATCGCATTAGACTCCATAACCTCAGAATTTTTTAGCAAAATCTATCGAGTAGTTTTCAAGGTCTCCAAGATGCAAATATATGCTGCTAAAAAGGAGAAAGTTGTCGCCTTTATCATTTCACATCCAGAGGATGTTCCGAATGAATTCGTCACTAATCCTCTAGATTGTTCCATTCTTTATCTCGCTAATATCTCCGAAGTTTGATTTGGAATAAGGCATTGAGAAGAGCTGTGATTTGTAAGAACGTTTTAAGGCAAATGGACCATCAAGACTGCTATTTTTGGAAACCTTGTTATTCAATATTCAGACCATGTAAAGCAGGTTAAATACGGAACAATTTAAGTTTACGAAAACTCTTACTAATGTGGCGACACCTTCAGGGGTTTCGCGGGAAAGAATGGAACAATCTAAAGGATTTCTATTAGTAGAGCTCATCCACAGAATGCTTACGGCAGTAGCGGATCTCAGTCAGTAGCGGATCATTTTTTAGAATAAAGTTAATCTTTTCCATATCATTACGAGAGACCAATAAAAATCGGATATATTTCTGTAAAGCTACGTTTCATTTGTATTGATAAACGTCCCATTTTTTTAAATTCTCGGGTTTTTAATGCGAATGTCACAAGCGTCTCAGCGACATGGATGTGATTTCCAAAACCTAACTTTCGATTTGACCAACGTGTTCAATACTTTCAAAGGTAATTTGAAATGATTACAATAGCTCTTTACACTCGTTAACATGTCTTGTTTCACGACATAAACCTTTTTTGAGCTTTACAGTTCATGACAATAAAACATAAACCAGTTTATGCAGGGTGCAATTACGACAATAACGGATCAGCTGCTGTCTACAGGGGACCTCTCGAAAGGCAAAGAAAAATATGGCATGTACCTATGGGGCTGTCTGGTGCTTTCAGAAAAATAATAGATTCTGGTGGGTTCAGTTATGCAGAGGCTATTGAAGAACCAGTGCCTAGCTTCTCTCCATGGCCAGTACCCCATGAGAAAGATGGGGGCATTGTCATGCCATGCCACTGTCTTATATTTATCATATGATAAGACCAGATCAATGGGCATTTTAAAGAAACCATATTGTCATGCTTGATGGATAATCTGTATGAGATTAGAATATATTGAATAAATACATTAATATCCAACCCTATATTTTGTGTTTAAGACAATTAAAGTTTTATCCCGTTCTGTATTTGTGTCTGGTAACAATTTTGGACCTATGATGTACAGTGTACAATACCAATAAGTATCATTGTATGCATATACTGTTCTTGTCAAAATAAAATCTTCATGGACAAGAGTATGTCATAATATTTATAACTCATAAGGTACAATTATTTTATTTTATTTCCTTCACCATTTACTGCTTTTATAATTCAGTATTCAAGACAATGTTGATTGACTTAATCTATCAGGGACATTGCGATGATTTGTTTTTTGTTATTTATTTTAATCATGACATTTGTTGATTTTACGATTTAAACTCTTTAATATTGTTTCATAAGTAGTATTTTTTGCAATTGAATGATGGAAACTCAAACTAATCATGTTTTGGGTTAATCGCCTATCGTTTTCTTGACACTACGTGGCGCGATCCGCTACTCACAAATTGATTCGTTACTGACGTAAATACATATGGGTACAAAACGCGTGAATTGACCATACTTATAGTCGGACAATTTTTATCATCTAATGGTAAATTGAAAGGGTGGAAAAATGTAAATTGATAGTACCAAAAAATTACAATCGGCAGTGATGTTTTTCTCGGAGAGCAGTGAATATTGCACTAATGATCCGTTACTACCGTAAGCACTGTACGTCTAAACAGCTTTCGAATTTGTGTTGTTTTGTGATTTAACTTTTGCAATTGCAATACAAAATATTTTCAGAATATGTGGGGCACAAATGAATTTTTTAATTCATCAAAACACGGAATTATTCCAACGTCATTCGGATACAGTAAGTATTAACGTACTAAAACTATTAGAATTGTTCTAGAAAATTATATAAACTTTTGTTTTTTATGCTTTTAAAATTATTGCTTTTGTTTTTGTCTTTTACCATATTCTAGTTTATGCACAATTAGTGTTTGATGTCAGCAATATTTTATGATCATTGCCCATGTAAGCGTTTGCCGCATAAAACAAGCTCATTCTAAAAAAACTCGTATAATTTTCTTCACTCATGATATATTTCAGCTGTTATATATTATTTTTTTTAATTTAATCATAAAATACGTTTAAAATTGGTATATGACAATATACAATATTTTGAATGTATTTTATGATTATTTTCTTTTAAATGGTATATGACACAGCGAAAATTTTAGAGCGACTTTTCTCAAAATGTTTTCTCGATTTTCGATCTGGCACAAATCGGTTAACAAAAGAGAAATACACGCGTGGTTAAAAGATATTAGAGTGAAACGTGACGCTAAGTATAAAGGGTTGATTAAACCCCTTATTTGATGTCAAGAAATACATCTGAGAGTATTCCGTTTACAAGAACTAAAAGGTTTAATCCTGTTTGTCCCAAAACTGAAAAATTCTAAGTCCTGTTTGTCCCAAAAATCTGTGTGTTGTTAACATTTAAATTATAATTTGATCGCGAAGTATGTTGCTTCAGCTGCAAATCGTGCATTGGGATTACTTATTGCAAAATCTAAAGCAGCAGGTGGTTTTACTTTCAAAATTTTTAAGAAGCTGTACGATAGCACAGTAGTGCCAGTTATCTCTTACGCGGCAGCAGTATGGGGTTATAAAAAGTACCTATGTTTAAAATTTTGACATTAGTATTGAATATGCTTGTGGTGACTTATTCATTTGGATTTACCTGTATTTCAAATGATTTCAAATTTCAAAGTATTTCAAATAAAATGTCTAATAATCATAATTACTTGTTCTTTTCTTTACCATTACTAGCTTATATGCACAATTCCTGTTTGTCTCAAAAAATAATTTACCCGTTTTACCACTTTTGGGACAAACAGGACTACACCAAATAAGGTATGGATCCGAGAAGATTTTCAACAAGATATTTCCCATAATTTTAAACTAAAGTATACTTACTCCCTCAGGCAAAGTATTTCCTGAGCTAAATGTGGTTAAATATATTTTGGTCCTTTTGTTTATTTTTAACGCCTTGAAACAATTCAGTTTCAAAATATGGCCCAAGCTCTACTGATGTAGAATTGTATTGGTATGAATGAAACTTGAACAGAAGCGAAAATTTTGACATTTATATAAAACATTATAAAGGTAAAATTACTTTTATTTAAGGAATAAGGTAACTTTCCAGTGCCTTTATGAACTTGCAAAGTATAAAGGGCGAAGCATTTTGTGCAAAACATTTAGACAGCCCATTAAACTTTGCAAGTTCATAAAGACATTGGAAATTTACCTTATTTCTTATATTTGCAATATTTATAAAAATAAATCTATTGCCGTCTCACATTTTCCATATTAATTTGAAAACAATTTTGAAATACAATGTTGGTCCAACTTTGATAAAATAGGTCATCTCCTGTCAGCCAACGAGAGCATTTGACATCTGATGTAATCACGTCAGCGCGTGGAGCAATGTCTTTGTAAAGTTGCACAGTATAGTCGATGTCAAATACAGTAAAACCTCATTATAATTCCACTAGATAACTTTGCCACCTCACTTATCGCCAAACTCATTTAAAGTCCCAAAATCCATTTTGTTTATGATTTTCTTTATGAGCCTCCCTCGATTTATTGCCAAAATTTGACTGAACAAATGGCGGCGATGAATCGAGGTTTTACTGTACTTTATTGAAGGAAAGATATTGCAATTGTAAATATTTAAGATTACGATGACACTTCCAAGTAAAGAGGGGAGGTAACACGTATGTACCTCATGCCATTTTTACTTTTATTTTTTTAGTATGTGTTCCAAATGGTGAAATAGATATAGCTGTCGATCAATTTAACACAAGCAATTTCAATTTCAAAGTTGTACAAGCAGTTGTGCAAGATCAGAGTTCTTTTTGTAACAACTTTACATGCAGCAAAAACGCGACACACATCGCTATCAAAAATTGTTCAAAGGTAAGATATTATATATGGGCTAAATATATTTTCTATTTTGAATTTTATCTATTCTACTTTAAGTACAATTATAAATTCATTAAATTTATTGACGTGTTAACAAATCAAAAAGTTCTTACACTATTAGTAGGAAATCATGAAAGAAATACCCAGTGTAGGTAAAACTTATGGGATTGATGATGCCTTCCTGATGTAAAACAAAGTCACTTGACCTCGTCAATTGGTAATATACATATAAACGTTATATTCGGCTTTAAGGAAAATATGATAGGGAAGAAATAATTTTTTTAACTTCTGGAAGCATATTTAAATCATTATTTAACAATGCTATGACGTCATGCGTTGTCTTTGTGTATTAACAAGCCTAATCGACAGTTTTCACCGTAAGTGTCCAATAAGTTGATACAACTATACCTAAACTAACCGAATGGACAGTTACAATGTACGGCTAGATTAAATTATTGGACAGTTACAGTGAACTGATTATCCATCCAAAACAGCTAGTGTCCAAGAGCAACACAAAAACCGAACAGACACTAAAAAGGGAAAACTTATATTTTTCACATTTCTAGCTCAATTCTCTGTATTTACATCTTCCAAATAGTTTAATTTAATTCCAGCAGAGAAAGACTCCTTTCACGGACTTATTTCACTTTTGAATTTAGAAATTCAACAGGCTCTTCAATTGAACTATTCACTATTTCAGAAACATTTACTGTTTTAATTTGTACTACATGTAGCTTATCTTTTTACTCCAATATTAAAAGATTTACATTGTAAAATATCACTTATATTTATAAAGAATAAAGCACATTTAGGTTACGGTCGTGTGGCATCAGGCTGTGTTTTAGAAATCATTTGTTCGTTTAAACCTATATTTAAAATCTAGTAGCTGCTATTGTGCACACTTATTAGTATAAATCCACCATTTTCACAAAAATTAGAAACAGAACATCTTTCTGAATGAATATAATTTGTATAGGCACTCAGATTTAAATTAAAATGTGTCCTTAATATTTGATAGCATTTGTAATAATGATCTGAGCAGATGGAATATTTAGTCGCCTTGTACAACTCACGCACGTGACAACAATCATGATTTTACCTCAATCTGTAAGACCAATACTTTTCACTAACAGAGTGTGTAGTTACCTACTATCCATTGAGTTGTGAATTGTGACATGTTGACCAAAATTATTTAAACCTACAACTGTCCATTATTTAATGAATGGGGAATTAAAGCTGTATTTTATTTACACAAAGAAGTGCAATGTTTTATGTTAGAAAGAAGCCTTAACGCACCTCTATTAATTCTTTTTCTCACAGAATGAACAGTTTTCGTCTTCTCTCTATAACTTAAAACATTGCTATGACGTAATGCTTTGTCCGTATGTGTATATAATTTTTATTACCTCCTCATGGGAGAGTAGATAGAAATGGATAGAAAGATAAGGATATTTACAAAAAAAGAGAGAAATATTTAGCTATTTACATATACATATCTGATAGGACAGTTACAGGTGAACTGATTAGTCATCTGAAACATCTAAAGTGTCCAACAGCAACAGAAAAACAGAACAAAAAATAAAAAGGGAAAATTGTTATTTTTCACATTTCTAGCTCATTGCACTGTTTTTACATCATACTGAATAGTTTAATTTAATTCCAGAAGAATTACACAATCTTCATATATTTGTTTCACTTTTGGATTAAGAAATTTCACAGGTTTTTCACTTGAACTTTCCACTATTGCAGAAACAGTCACTGTTTCATTCTGTATTACATGTAGGTTAAATTTACTCCCACATTAAAAAATGCACATAGTAAAAGATTTATTACATTTATAAAGAATAAATCGTATTTATATTACGGTCGTGCGGCATCAGACCGATGCTCTGTTGTTTTGTCAACCATTTATTTATTTAGACCTGCATTTAAAATTTAGTTGCTGTTGTTGTGCACAGTAATTAGTATAAAAATTATGAATCCAGCATTTTCGCAAAAATTAGAAACGAGTGATTGTTATTTGTAAAGGCACGCAAATCAGATCCAGTAAAAATACGTCTTTACTTTTTGATGACGTTTTTAAAAATGGCCCGAGCAGATGAAATATTTAGTCACCTTGTAAGTACAACTCACAAAAATCATTATTTTTATCTCACTCTGTATGACGAACAATAAATAGTGTGAATTTACCTACTATCCAATGAGTTGTGAATTGTGATCCCCAATGACCTGTTAAAAAATGTGTTGTCACCTACATCTGTTCATTTTTTAATGTATGGGGATAAAAATCTGTATTTTATTAACACAGAGAAGTGCAATGTTTTAAGTTAGAGAGAAGCCTCAAACTGTTCATTTTGTGAGAGAAAGAATTGATATTGTCACTAACGCGCCTCTATTAATTCTTTCTCTCACAGAATGAACAATTTTCGGCTTCTCTCTATAACTTAAAAATAATTTTCTTCATGTTTAGAATTTTTGAATAATTGATAGAATGAATTAGTTACGTATACTGAGGATATACTGAAGATACCATCAACAAAATGTTGGAGTTTCTGATAGATTACATAATTGTTGTGTTTGGTTATGTAGTTTTAAAGCAAACAATCGGTATACCAATGGGTACAAACTGTGCACCATTGCTTGCTGATTTGTTTCTTTATTCTTATGAAGCAGAATTTATGCAGAACCTTGTTAAATCTGGAGAGAAGATTGTCGCCAAATCATTCAAAACAACATACAGATATATAGATGACGTTCTGTCTCTTAACAATCCTAAATTTGGAGACTATGTGAATTTCATCTATCTTAGTGAGCTTGAAATTGAAGACACGTCTGATTCCTCAAGATCTGCTTCATATTTAGACTTATACCTGAAGTATGACGCACACGAAAGGCTACATTTGAAACTTTTTGACAAACGTGTTGACTTCAACTTTTCTACTGTCAACTTTCCTTTTCTATGCAGTAATATACCTGCTTCTCCTGCTCATGGTGTATTTGTTTCCCAATAAATACGTTATAGTAGAGCTTGTTCACACTATGTACAACGAAGCAGGCTACTTGCAAAAAAATTGTCGACCCAGTGATATTGCAAGGCCCTTAAAAAGTTTTGTGGTCGTCATCACAGTATTGTTGATAAGTTTGATGTCTCTGCATCCAGGATTGCCCTGAATATATTTGACGTGTAAAAAGTCCATGTTCCTTTCACACAATTTTGATTACACACGTGGCGGGTGTAGCTTGCCAAACAGGAGGTTCTTACTCTTCTGGAGCTACCGACCTCACTTCCCTAGTGGAAGTTCAAGTATCTAACCTAACAGTTCCAAAGTGTTTACTTTGCTTCTGGATTGTGATTCGGACATGGATTAGTATGTTTGTTTATGATTACGTCTTAGTCTACAATATTTCTATTAAGACGTCACCAGCTATTCCTGTAAAGCGACAGCAATTTTGACATTTGAAGTGTGTTTAGGGCAATGTGCAGAGAAACTTCTTAAACGTACCACGCCTGTAGTGGCACAGAGTAAGTGAGTAATGGTGTTTAACGCCCCAGTCAAAAATATTTCACTTATATCGAGACGTCGCCAGCTATAAGCGAAGGTGCAGAAATTTTGCCTGTGCGTTGCGCTGATGGCATTATTCAGCAGGGTTCTTTATCGTGCCAAGCCCACCGTGACACGGGACCTCGTTTAAGTTCCCATCCGAAAGAACTGTGACTTGCATTTCGTAATGCCGAGTGTTTGGCGAAAGAACCGTCACTACCCACTTTAAAGTCTTGGGTCAGACCCAGTCGGGGTTCGAACCCACGACCTCCCACTTACGGAGCGAGCACTCTACCAACTGAGCAACCGCAGTGGTCTGTCGAGACACAGGGCATCGGTACTAGTTTAATGAGGACTCTTCCGAAGCACCCCGTAACTTTCACTTAATACCGAGTGCTTAGCCAAAGAACAGACACTAACTATTTTCATGTTGGTCAAACCAGGCCGGGTTCGAACCCACGACCTCTCACATACGAAGCGAGCACGTTACCTTATTCATAAATATTTAGAATTTATGACATAAACGAAATCACAATGACACCAAGATAACAGTAATGTTTTTCACTCTAAAACACTTGTGTGAGTTTAATAAATGTGTATTCATTGAATGTATAAAATTTATTATTATATGAATACGAATGTAAGCTCCTTTTTTATTTGTTCGGTCAAGAATTAAGTATTCTTCGAGATATGAATGCAATCGAATTTAGTTTGAATAATATAAAAATGGCATTTATCCATCTGTGGTTATTTTCATTCTTTTGTCGACAATTATTTATGTTAGCTTTGAAGATGTTAATTTGGATACTAATGATAAACATCCTAAAATTTATTTATATCAATATACAAATTTTAGGATATTTTTTTTACTTTTTTCATTAAATGAAAACTGATATTAATATACACAGGATATTTTAAACAACTACGTACTGAGCTTAAAATCTGAAAAATTATAATAATTTATATTAATTGTAATTCATTTATTTTCTGACTTAATTTGCATGATTATAAATGGTTACTTTTTAGGGAACTAATGTTATGGTAGTGCTAGATGATGCGAAGCACTTTGATAAAAACTTCTATGGTGGAAATAACGTTAAGTCATTTCAAATATTTTGTCCGACCTCTTTCAGTTCATTGGAGACAAAAACGGCCAAACCATTCGCGTAAGTACTTATTCAATCCAATATCATATTTCATGAAGTGAAATTGTATCTATTGACCAGATACTTTGTTTCTCCTGTGTCATTTTTTTAGGGCAAACAACGTAAAATACTAATATTGCAGGTACTTCCTTCACATCTTTCTTTTGACTACTGACATAATTATTTCAAAAGAATACAAGATCTAATCGGTAACAATATAGTATCCATAATATGCGACAGATTAAAAAATTGCACTTAGTGTTTTTTACAGTAAATATTTGAAATTGAGATGAAAAAAATAATATAAGACTAATTGAGGCGTCTTAGGGTTTCATACATCTTGGTTTAAAAAAACAAACGAATAACGCAACAAGTTTAAGTTTACTGACGTCGGACAAACTACACTAATTGTGAATAGAAATTCAAAACAAACATACAAATCCATATCCAAATCACAATCCCAGAAAATACTTTTAGTTTCAAAAACAACTGAAGTAGATTAAATTGTAATATCGCTTCATCTATGATATTGAACTAGAAATTCAGAAATTTCTTATGTATACAGTATTGATTTTTGATAATTTTTCAGAGATGAAACTTTCGAAACCAACACTGCGGTAACTAATATTAAGCCACCCACTGACATGAAGATTGTAAACTGCGGTACAAAAACTGAAATTACACATGCCAGTATCGGGGATGAACTTTGTTTATTGGTACAAACTACAGGTAACCAAGAAACCTACATACATTATATACATTGTATAAATAGAGATTATAAAATGCAATGCAGATAATTGAAATGATGCATGTCATTTTTGGGAAGAACTGTTTATTGGTTAAATACTTGGTTTTGAGAGAGAGAGAGAGAGAAAGAGAGGGGGTACCAGGGTACATTTTAAGGCCAAGTGGTATAAATGGACGCTGACGTTACGCACGGCGTGTACAAATCTATGCACTTTAATGGTATTATTCTAAAGTCCTAACTTTAAGTAACTGTAATAATTTTGATAAATAACTTGCAGGAAATAAAATACATAATATCTATCAGTTAAAAAATGTTAATGGAAATATATACAAAGTATCATAAATGCCATTCACGGATAAATTCAACAGATACCAGTGATTCACTAAAGATTTGCCTTTTTATACTTTCAATTGTAATGATGTTTTTTCACAAAATTTAATTGATGATATCTTTTTTAATATTTTTTCGATTTTCAAAATTCTTTCAGATTTTAAAATTTTAAAATTTTCATATTTTTCATACACTATGACTTTTAACTGAAATATTGGGTTATCTGGAGAATTCCGCACGGAACTTCTGAGTGACGTATTTTCGGGTTTGGTGGTTTTCGGTCACTTTTTTTGGCCAAGTAAAATGTTTTAAATTATAACGATATTTTTTTTTCACTCAAGTCAGGATTTTAAGTCTTAATAGTTCAAAATCTTTTTCATCATTGATAATATTTTCCTGATCGGTCCGTGTTCTTGCATTTTCGAAGTATCATCATTGACTCTTATTTCGGATGATAAGGCCTTGTTCTTTTGCTATTCGAAGTAATAATGTTTGTGAATATTATTATTTCTGTCATAATTATTATTCCATAGTGACTAGGGATAAAAAATAATCTAATTTATGAAGTAATTTGTATAAAAATCATAAAATTGATATATTCACTATAACATCGAGAAGCACAAACACAACACTCCTAGTGTATTTGACCTTAAATTTTGCAAGTTTGACGATCCTTGAGCAATATCGTCAAAAATCATGACGTTATTGTTAATTTTGGTTGTGTTTGCGAATCTGATTACGTCTTTGAAGTTTTATGTCGAAAAATCAAGCAAGGGGACATATGTATTTCTTTACATTTTGAGAAAATTTAAACTCAGAACTACATTATGTTAGTTTTTAAAAAATTTGTAGGACAAACTGTTATTTTTCTACACTTTTCACTATTTTTCAGAGCTTGGAAAATTGCGATTTCTTATTATTCCAATGTTAAAATCCCGATATTTGTAACATTTTGACGCTTTTTATCTAAACAAGTAAAATGGGGACCCCTATATTTTTTAACGTTTTCAGATACGCCTCAAAAAGTTTTACAAGTATGGAAAAAATCAAAAACTTGTAGGATAGTGCCTCTGGTTGACGTCAACAGATATCGATGACGT